>CM040820.1:50008107-50051208 GCA_022828995.1 Vimba vimba | reverse complement strand
TTGTGTGTGTGTGTGTGTTTCACAGAAGTCTCGTTACGAGGTGTACCTGTTGTGTGTGTTTCACAGAAGTCTCATTACAAGGTGTCTCTGTTGTGTGTGTTCACAGAAGTCTCGTTACGAGGTGTATCTGTTGTGTGTGTTTCACAGAAGTCTCGTTACGAGGTGTAACTGTTGTGTGTGTTTCACAGAAGTCTCATTACGAGGTGTCTCTGTTGTGTGTGTTTCACAGAAGTCTCATTACGAGGTGTATCTGTTGTGTGTGTTTCACAGAAGTCTCGTTACGAGGTGTACCTGTTGTGTGTGTTTCACAGAAGTCTCATTACGAGGTGTACTGTTGTGTGTGTTTCACAGAAGTCTCATTACGAGGTGTATCTGTTGTGTGTGTTTCACAGAAGTCTCGTTACGAGGTGTATCTGTTGTGTGTGTTTCACAGAAGTCTCGTTACGAGGTGTATCTGTTGTGTGTGTTTCACAGAAGTCTCATTACGAGGTGTATCTGTTGTGTGTGTTTCACAGAAGTCTCATTACGAGGTGTATCTGTTGTGTGTGTTTCACAGAAGTCTCGTTACGAGGTGTACCTGTTGTGTGTGTTTCACAGAAGTCTCATTACGAGGTGTACCTGTTGTGTGTGTTTCACAGAAGTCTCATTACGAGGTGTACCTGTTGTGTGTGTTTCACAGAAGTCTCATTACGAGGTGTATCTGTTGTGTGTGTTTCACAGAAGTCTCGTTACGAGGTGTACCTGTTGTGTGTGTTTCACAGAAGTCTCGTTACGAGGTGTACCTGTTGTGTGTGTTTCACAGAAGTCTCGTTACGAGGTGTACCTGTTGTGTGTGTTTCACAGAAGTCTCGTTACGAGGTGTACCTGTTGTGTGTGTTTCACAGAAGTCTCATTACGAGGTGTACCTGTTGTGTGTGTTTCACAGAAGTCTCATTACGAGGTGTACCTGTTGTGTGTGTTTCACAGAAGTCTCGTTACGAGGTGTACCTGTTGTGTGTTTCACAGAAGTCTCATTACGAGGTGTACCTGTTGTGTGTGTTTCACAGAAGTCTCATTACGAGGTGTACCTGTTGTGTGTGTTTCACAGAAGTCTCGTTACGAGGTGTACCTGTTGTGTGTGTTTCACAGAAGTCTCGTTACGAGGTGTACCTGTTGTGTGTGTTTCACAGAAGTCTCGTTACGAGGTGTACCTGTTGTGTGTGTTTCACAGAAGTCTCGTTACGAGGTGTACCTGTTGTGTGTTTCACAGAAGTCTCATTACGAGGTGTACCTGTTGTGTGTGTTTCACAGAAGTCTCATTACGAGGTGTACCTGTTGTGTGTGTTTCACAGAAGTCTCGTTACGAGGTGTACCTGTTGTGTGTGTTTCACAGAAGTCTCATTACGAGGTGTACCTGTTGTGTGTGTTTCACAGAAGTCTCGTTACGAGGTGTACCTGTTGTGTGTTTCACAGAAGTCTCATTACGAGGTGTACCTGTTGTGTGTGTTTCACAGAAGTCTCATTACGAGGTGTACCTGTTGTGTGTGTTTCACAGAAGTCTCGTTACGAGGTGTACCTGTTGTGTGTTTCACAGAAGTCTCATTACGAGGTGTACCTGTTGTGTGTGTTTCACAGAAGTCTCATTACGAGGTGTACCTGTTGTGTGTGTTTCACAGAAGTCTCGTTACGAGGTGTACCTGTTGTGTGTGTTTCACAGAAGTCTCGTTACGAGGTGTATCCTGTTGTGTGTGTTTCACAGAAGTCTCGTTACGAGGTGTACCTGTTGTGTGTGTTTCACAGAAGTCTCGTTACGAGGTGTACCTGTTGTGTGTGTTTCACAGAAGTCTCATTACGAGGTGTATCTGTTGTGTGTGTGTTTCACAGAAGTCTCGTTACGAGGTGTATCTGTTGTGTGTGTTTCACAGAAGTCTCGTTACGAGGTGTACCTGTTGTGTGTGTTTCACAGAAGTCTCGTTACGAGGTGTACCTGTTGTGTGTGTTTCACAGAAGTCTCGTTACGAGGTGTACCTGTTGTGTGTGTTTCACAGAAGTCTCGTTACGAGGTGTACCTGTTGTGTGTGTTTCACAGAAGTCTCATTACGAGGTGTATCTGTTGTGTGTGTGTGTTTCACAGAAGTCTCGTTACGAGGTGTATCTGTTGTGTGTGTGTGTTTCACAGAAGTCTCGTTACGAGGTGTACCTGTTGTGTGTGTTTCACAGAAGTCTCGTTACGAGGTGTACCTGTTGTGTGTGTTTCACAGAAGTCTCGTTACGAGGTGTATCTGTTGTGTGTGTTTCACAGAAGTCTCGTTACGAGGTGTACCTGTTGTGTGTGTTTCACAGAAGTCTCGTTACGAGGTGTATCTGTTGTGTGTGTTTCACAGAAGTCTCATTACGAGGTGTATCTGTTGTGTGTGTGTGTTTCACAGAAGTCTCGTTACGAGTTGTATCTGTTGTGTGTGTGTTTCACAGAAGTCTCGTTACGAGGTGTACCTGTTGTGTGTGTTTCACAGAAGTCTCGTTACGAGGTGTACCTGTTGTGTGTGTTTCACAGAAGTCTCGTTACGAGGTGTACCTGTTGTGTGTGTTTCACAGAAGTCTCGTTACGAGGTGTACCTGTTGTGTGTGTTTCACAGAAGTCTCGTTACGAGGTGTACCTGTTGTGTGTGTGTGTTTCACAGAAGTCTCGTTACGAGTTGTATCTGTTGTGTGTGTGTGTTTCACAGAAGTCTCGTTACGAGGTGTACCTGTTGTGTGTGTTTCACAGAAGTCTCGTTACGAGGTGTACCTGTTGTGTGTGTTTCACAGAAGTCTCGTTACGAGTTGTATCTGTTGTGTGTGTGTGTTTCACAGAAGTCTCGTTACGAGGTGTACCTGTTGTGTGTGTTTCACAGAAGTCTCGTTACGAGGTGTACCTGTTGTGTGTTTCACAGAAGTCTCATTACGAGGTGTCTCTGTTGTGTGTGTTTCACAGAAGTCTCGTTACGAGGTGTATCTGTTGTGTGTGTTTCACAGAAGTCTCATTACGAGGTGTACCTGTTGTGTGTGTTTCACAGAAGTCTCGTTACGAGGTGTACCTGTTGTGTGTGTTTCACAGAAGTCTCGTTACGAGGTGTACCTGTTGTGTGTGTTTCACAGAAGTCTCGTTACGAGGTGTACCTGTTGTGTGTGTGTGTTTCACAGAAGTCTCGTTACGAGTTGTATCTGTTGTGTGTGTGTGTTTCACAGAAGTCTCGTTACGAGGTGTACCTGTTGTGTGTGTTTCACAGAAGTCTCGTTACGAGGTGTACCTGTTGTGTGTGTGTGTGTTTCACAGAAGTCTCGTTACGAGTTGTATCTGTTGTGTGTGTGTGTTTCACAGAAGTCTCGTTACGAGGTGTACCTGTTGTGTGTGTTTCACAGAAGTCTCGTTACGAGGTGTACCTGTTGTGTGTGTTTCACAGAAGTCTCGTTACGAGTTGTATCTGTTGTGTGTGTGTGTTTCACAGAAGTCTCGTTACGAGGTGTACCTGTTGTGTGTGTTTCACAGAAGTCTCGTTACGAGGTGTACCTGTTGTGTGTGTTTCACAGAAGTCTCGTTACGAGGTGTATCTGTTGTGTGTGTTTCACAGAAGTCTCATTACGAGGTGTACCTGTTGTGTGTGTGTGTTTCACAGAAGTCTCGTTACGAGTTGTATCTGTTGTGTGTGTGTGTTTCACAGAAGTCTCGTTACGAGGTGTACCTGTTGTGTGTGTTTCACAGAAGTCTCGTTACGAGGTGTACCTGTTGTGTGTTTCACAGAAGTCTCATTACGAGGTGTACCTGTTGTGTGTGTTTCACAGAAGTCTCGTTACGAGGTGTACCTGTTGTGTGTGTTTCACAGAAGTCTCATTACGAGGTGTACCTGTTGTGTGTGTTTCACAGAAGTCTCGTTACGAGGTGTACCTGTTGTGTGTGTTTCACAGAAGTCTCGTTACGAGGTGTACCTGTTGTGTGTGTTTCACAGAAGTCTCATTACGAGGTGTACCTGTTGTGTGTGTTTCACAGAAGTCTCATTACGAGGTGTACCTGTTGTGTGTGTTTCACAGAAGTCTCGTTACGAGGTGTACCTGTTGTGTGTTTCACAGAAGTCTCATTACGAGGTGTACCTGTTGTGTGTGTTTCACAGAAGTCTCGTTACGAGGTGTACCTGTTGTGTGTGTTTCACAGAAGTCTCATTACGAGGTGTACCTGTTGTGTGTGTTTCACAGAAGTCTCGTTACGAGGTGTACCTGTTGTGTGTGTTTCACAGAAGTCTCATTACGAGGTGTACCTGTTGTGTGTGTTTCACAGAAGTCTCGTTACGAGGTGTGCCTGTTGTGTGTGTTTCACAGAAGTCTCGTTACGAGGTGTACCTGTTGTGTGTGTTTCACAGAAGTCTCGTTACGAGTTGTATCTGTTGTGTGTGTGTGTTTCACAGAAGTCTCGTTACGAGGTGTACCTGTTGTGTGTTTCACAGAAGTCTCGTTACGAGGTGTATCTGTTGTGTGTGTTTCACAGAAGTCTCGTTACGAGGTGTACCTGTTGTGTGTGTTTCACAGAAGTCTCGTTACGAGTTGTATCTGTTGTGTGTGTTTCACAGAAGTCTCGTTACGAGGTGTACCTGTTGTGTGTGTTTCACAGAAGTCTCGTTACGAGGTGTACCTGTTGTGTGTGTTTCACAGAAGTCTCGTTACGAGGTGTACCTGTTGTGTGTGTGTGTTTCACAGAAGTCTCGTTACGAGGTGTACCTGTTGTGTGTGTTTCACAGAAGTCTCATTACGAGGTGTGCCTGTTGTGTGTGTTTCACAGAAGACTCGTTACGAGGTGTACCTGTTGTGTGTGTTTCACAGAAGTCTCGTTACGAGGTGTACCTGTTGTGTGTGTTTCACAGAAGTCTCGTTACGAGGTGTACCTGTTGTGTGTGTTTCACAGAAGTCTCGTTACGAGGTGTACCTGTTGTGTGTGTGTGTTTCACAGAAGTCTCGTTACGAGGTGTACCTGTTGTGTGTGTTTCACAGAAGTCTCGTTACGAGGTGTACCTGTTGTGTGTGTTTCACAGAAGTCTCGTTACGAGGTGTACCTGTTGTGTGTGTTTCACAGAAGTCTCGTTACGAGGTGTACCTGTTGTGTGTGTGTGTTTCACAGAAGTCTCGTTACGAGGTGTACCTGTTGTGTGTGTTTCACAGAAGTCTCGTTACGAGTTGTATCTGTTGTGTGTGTTTCACAGAAGACTCGTTACGAGGTGTACCTGTTGTGTGTGTTTCACAGAAGTCTCGTTACGAGGTGTACCTGTTGTGTGTGTTTCACAGAAGTCTCGTTACGAGGTGTACCTGTTGTGTGTGTGTGTTTCACAGAAGTCTCGTTACGAGGTGTACCTGTTGTGTGTGTTTCACAGAAGTCTCATTACGAGGTGTGCCTGTTGTGTGTGTTTCACAGAAGTCTCGTTACGAGGTGTACCTGTTGTGTGTGTTTCACAGAAGTCTCGTTACGAGGTGTACCTGTTGTGTGTGTGTGTTTCACAGAAGTCTCGTTACGAGGTGTACCAGTTGTGTGTGTTTCACAGAAGTCTCGTTACGAGGTGTACCTGTTGTGTGTGTTTCACAGAAGTCTCGTTACGAGGTGTACCTGTTGTGTGTGTGTGTTTCACAGAAGTCTCATTACGAGGTGTGCCTGTTGTGTGTGTTTCACAGAAGTCTCGTTACGAGGTGTACCTGTTGTGTGTGTTTCACAGAAGTCTCGTTACGAGGTGTACCTGTTGTGTGTGTGTGTTTCACAGAAGTCTCGTTACGAGGTGTACCAGTTGTGTGTGTTTCACAGAAGTCTCGTTACGAGGTGTACCTGTTGTGTGTGTTTCACAGAAGTCTCATTACGAGGTGTACCTGTTGTGTGTGTTTCACAGAAGTCTCGTTACGAGGTGTACCTGTTGTGTGTGTTTCACAGAAGTCTCGTTACAAGGTGTACCTGTTGTGTGTGTTTCACAGAAGACTCGTTACGAGGTGTGCCTGTTGTGTGTGTTTCACAGAAGTCTCGTTACGAGGTGTGCCTGTTGTGTGTGTTTCACAGAAGTCTCATTACGAGGTGTCTCTGTTGTGTGTGTTTCACAGAAGTCTCATTACGAGGTGTACCTGTTGTGTGTGTTTCACAGAAGTCTCGTTACGAGGTGTACCTGTTGTGTGTGTTTCACAGAAGTCTCGTTACGAGGTGTATCTGTTGTGTGTGTTTCACAGAAGTCTCATTACGAGGTGTATCTGTTGTGTGTGTTTCACAGAAGTCTCATTACGAGGTGTATCTGTTGTGTGTGTTTCACAGAAGTCTCGTTACGAGGTGTGCCTGTTGTGTGTGTTTCACAGAAGTCTCGTTACGAGGTGTACCTGTTGTGTGTGTTTCACAGAAGTCTCGTTACGAGGTGTACCTGTTGTGTGTGTGTGTTTCACAGAAGTCTCGTTACGAGGTGTACCTGTTGTGTGTGTTTCACAGAAGTCTCGTTACGAGGTGTACCTGTTGTGTGTGTTTCACAGAAGTCTCGTTACGAGGTGTACCTGTTGTGTGTGTTTCACAGAAGTCTCGTTACGAGGTGTACCTGTTGTGTGTGTGTGTTTCACAGAAGTCTCGTTACGAGGTGTACCTGTTGTGTGTGTTTCACAGAAGTCTCGTTACGAGGTGTACCTGTTGTGTGTGTTTCACAGAAGTCTCGTTACGAGGTGTATCTGTTGTGTGTGTGTGTTTCACAGAAGTCTCATTACGAGGTGTACCTGTTGTGTGTGTTTCACAGAAGTCTCGTTACGAGGTGTACCTGTTGTGTGTGTTTCACAGAAGTCTCGTTACGAGGTGTACCTGTTGTGTGTGTGTGTTTCACAGAAGTCTCGTTACGAGGTGTACCTGTTGTGTGTGTTTCACAGAAGTCTCATTACGAGGTGTACCTGTTGTGTGTGTTTCACAGAAGTCTCGTTACGAGGTGTACCTGTTGTGTGTGTTTCACAGAAGTCTCGTTACGAGGTGTACCTGTTGTGTGTGTGTTTCACAGAAGTCTCGTTACGAGGTGTACCTGTTGTGTGTGTTTCACAGAAGTCTCGTTACGAGGTGTACCTGTTGTGTGTGTTTCACAGAAGTCTCGTTACGAGGTGTACCTGTTGTGTGTGTTTCACAGAAGTCTCGTTACGAGGTGTACCTGTTGTGTGTGTGTGTTTCACAGAAGTCTCGTTACGAGGTGTACCTGTTGTGTGTGTTTCACAGAAGTCTCGTTACGAGGTGTACCTGTTGTGTGTGTGTGTTTCACAGAAGTCTCGTTACGAGGTGTACCTGTTGTGTGTGTTTCACAGAAGTCTCGTTACGAGGTGTACCTGTTGTGTGTGTGTGTTTCACAGAAGTCTCGTTACGAGGTGTACCTGTTGTGTGTGTTTCACAGAAGTCTCATTACGAGGTGTATCTGTTGTGTGTGTTTCACAGAAGTCTCGTTACGAGGTGTACCTGTTGTGTGTGTTTCACAGAAGTCTCATTACGAGGTGTATCTGTTGTGTGTGTTTCACAGAAGTCTCGTTACGAGGTGTATCTGTTGTGTGTGTTTCACAGAAGTCTCGTTACGAGGTGTACCTGTTGTGTGTGTTTCACAGAAGTCTCGTTACGAGGTGTACCTGTTGTGTGTGTTTCACAGAAGACTCGTTACGAGGTGTGCCTGTTGTGTGTGTTTCACAGAAGTCTCATTACGAGGTGTACCTGTTGTGTGTGTTTCACAGAAGTCTCGTTACGAGGTGTGCCTGTTGTGTGTGTTTCACAGAAGTCTCATTACGAGGTGTACCTGTTGTGTGTGTTTCACAGAAGTCTCGTTACGAGTTGTATCTGTTGTGTGTGTTTCACAGAAGTCTCGTTACGAGGTGTACCTGTTGTGTGTGTTTCACAGAAGTCTCGTTACGAGGTGTACCTGTTGTGTGTGTTTCACAGAAGTCTCGTTACGAGGTGTACCTGTTGTGTGTGTTTCACAGAAGTCTCGTTACGAGGTGTACCTGTTGTGTGTGTTTCACAGAAGACTCGTTACGAGGTGTACCTGTTGTGTGTGTTTCACAGAAGTCTCATTACGAGGTGTATCTGTTGTGTGTGTTTCACAGAAGTCTCGTTACGAGGTGTCTCTGTTGTGTGTGTTTCACAGAAGACTCGTTACGAGGTGTGCCTGTTGTGTGTGTTTCACAGAAGTCTCATTACGAGGTGTACCTGTTGTGTGTGTTTCACAGAAGACTCGTTACGAGGTGTACCTGTTGTGTGTGTTTCACAGAAGTCTCATTACGAGGTGTATCTGTTGTGTGTGTTTCACAGAAGTCTCGTTACGAGGTGTACCTGTTGTGTGTGTTTCACAGAAGTCTCGTTACGAGGTGTACCTGTTGTGTGTGTTTCACAGAAGTCTCGTTACGAGGTGTACCTGTTGTGTGTGTTTCACAGAAGTCTCGTTACGAGGTGTATCTGTTGTGTGTGTTTCACAGAAGACTCGTTACGAGGTGTACCTGTTGTGTGTGTTTCACAGAAGACTCGTTACGAGGTGTGCCTGTTGTGTGTGTTTCACAGAAGTCTCATTACGAGGTGTACCTGTTGTGTGTGTTTCACAGAAGACTCGTTACGAGGTGTACCTGTTGTGTGTGTTTCACAGAAGTCTCATTACGAGGTGTATCTGTTGTGTGTGTTTCACAGAAGTCTCGTTACGAGGTGTACCTGTTGTGTGTGTTTCACAGAAGTCTCGTTACGAGGTGTACCTGTTGTGTGTGTTTCACAGAAGTCTCGTTACGAGGTGTACCTGTTGTGTGTGTTTCACAGAAGTCTCGTTACGAGGTGTACCTGTTGTGTGTGTTTCACAGAAGTCTCATTACGAGGTGTATCTGTTGTGTGTGTTTCACAGAAGTCTCGTTACGAGGTGTATCTGTTGTGTGTGTTTCACAGAAGTCTCGTTACGAGGTGTACCTGTTGTGTGTGTTTCACAGAAGTCTCATTACGAGGTGTATCTGTTGTGTGTGTTTCACAGAAGTCTCGTTACGAGGTGTACCTGTTGTGTGTGTTTCACAGAAGTCTCGTTACGAGGTGTATCTGTTGTGTGTGTTTCACAGAAGTCTCATTACGAGGTGTATCTGTTGTGTGTGTTTCACAGAAGTCTCGTTACGAGGTGTACCTGTTGTGTGTGTTTCACAGAAGTCTCGTTACGAGGTGTACCTGTTGTGTGTGTTTCACAGAAGTCTCATTACGAGGTGTATCTGTTGTGTGTGTTTCACAGAAGTCTCGTTACGAGGTGTACCTGTTGTGTGTGTTTCACAGAAGTCTCATTACGAGGTGTACCTGTTGTGTGTGTTTCACAGAAGTCTCATTACGAGGTGTCTCTGTTGTGTGTGTTTCACAGAAGTCTCATTACGAGGTGTACCTGTTGTGTGTGTTTCACAGAAGTCTCGTTACGAGGTGTATCTGTTGTGTGTGTTTCACAGAAGTCTCGTTACGAGGTGTCTCTGTTGTGTGTGTTTCACAGAAGTCTCGTTACGAGGTGTATCTGTTGTGTGTGTTTCACAGAAGTCTCGTTACGAGGTGTCTCTGTTGTGTGTGTTTCACAGAAGTCTCGTTACGAGGTGTACCTGTTGTGTGTGTTTCACAGAAGTCTCATTACGAGGTGTATCTGTTGTGTGTGTTTCACAGAAGTCTCGTTACGAGGTGTATCTGTTGTGTGTGTTTCACAGAAGTCTCGTTACGAGGTGTACCTGTTGTGTGTGTTTCACAGAAGTCTCGTTACGAGGTGTATCTGTTGTGTGTGTTTCACAGAAGTCTCGTTACGAGGTGTATCTGTTGTGTGTGTTTCACAGAAGTCTCGTTACGAGGTGTATCTGTTGTGTGTGTTTCACAGAAGTCTCGTTACGAGGTGTACCTGTTGTGTGTGTTTCACAGAAGTCTCATTACGAGGTGTATCTGTTGTGTGTGTTTCACAGAAGTCTCGTTACGAGGTGTACCTGTTGTGTGTGTTTCACAGAAGTCTCGTTACGAGGTGTATCTGTTGTGTGTGTTTCACAGAAGTCTCATTACGAGGTGTATCTGTTGTGTGTGTTTCACAGAAGTCTCGTTACGAGGTGTACCTGTTGTGTGTGTTTCACAGAAGTCTCGTTACGAGGTGTACCTGTTGTGTGTGTTTCACAGAAGTCTCATTACGAGGTGTATCTGTTGTGTGTGTTTCACAGAAGTCTCGTTACGAGGTGTATCTGTTGTGTGTGTTTCACAGAAGTCTCGTTACGAGGTGTACCTGTTGTGTGTGTTTCACAGAAGTCTCATTACGAGGTGTATCTGTTGTGTGTGTTTCACAGAAGTCTCGTTACGAGGTGTACCTGTTGTGTGTGTTTCACAGAAGTCTCGTTACGAGGTGTATCTGTTGTGTGTGTTTCACAGAAGTCTCATTACGAGGTGTATCTGTTGTGTGTGTTTCACAGAAGTCTCGTTACGAGGTGTACCTGTTGTGTGTGTTTCACAGAAGTCTCGTTACGAGGTGTACCTGTTGTGTGTGTTTCACAGAAGTCTCATTACGAGGTGTATCTGTTGTGTGTGTTTCACAGAAGTCTCGTTACGAGGTGTACCTGTTGTGTGTGTTTCACAGAAGTCTCATTACGAGGTGTACCTGTTGTGTGTGTTTCACAGAAGTCTCATTACGAGGTGTCTCTGTTGTGTGTGTTTCACAGAAGTCTCATTACGAGGTGTACCTGTTGTGTGTGTTTCACAGAAGTCTCGTTACGAGGTGTATCTGTTGTGTGTGTTTCACAGAAGTCTCGTTACGAGGTGTCTCTGTTGTGTGTGTTTCACAGAAGTCTCGTTACGAGGTGTATCTGTTGTGTGTGTTTCACAGAAGTCTCGTTACGAGGTGTCTCTGTTGTGTGTGTTTCACAGAAGTCTCGTTACGAGGTGTACCTGTTGTGTGTGTTTCACAGAAGTCTCATTACGAGGTGTGCCTGTTGTGTGTGTTTCACAGAAGTCTCGTTACGAGGTGTGCCTGTTGTGTGTGTTTCACAGAAGTCTCGTTACGAGGTGTACCTGTTGTGTGTGTTTCACAGAAGTCTCGTTACGAGGTGTATCTGTTGTGTGTGTTTCACAGAAGTCTCGTTACGAGGTGTACCTGTTGTGTGTGTTTCACAGAAGTCTCATTACGAGGTGTATCTGTTGTGTGTGTTTCACAGAAGTCTCATTACGAGGTGTATCTGTTGTGTGTGTTTCACAGAAGTCTCGTTACGAGGTGTATCTGTTGTGTGTGTTTCACAGAAGTCTCGTTACGAGGTGTGCCTGTTGTGTGTGTTTCACAGAAGTCTCGTTACGAGGTGTACCTGTTGTGTGTGTTTCACAGAAGTCTCATTACGAGGTGTACCTGTTGTGTGTGTTTCACAGAAGTCTCATTACGAGGTGTATCTGTTGTGTGTGTTTCACAGAAGTCTCATTACGAGGTGTATCTGTTGTGTGTGTTTCACAGAAGTCTCGTTACGAGGTGTATCTGTTGTGTGTGTTTCACAGAAGTCTCGTTACGAGGTGTATCTGTTGTGTGTTTCACAGAAGTCTCGTTACGAGGTGTATCTGTTGTGTGTGTTTCACAGAAGTCTCGTTACGAGGTGTATCTGTTGTGTGTGTTTCACAGAAGTCTCGTTACGAGGTGTGCCTGTTGTGTGTGTTTCACAGAAGTCTCGTTACGAGGTGTACCTGTTGTGTGTGTTTCACAGAAGTCTCGTTACGAGGTGTACCTGTTGTGTGTTTCACAGAAGTCTCGTTACGAGGTGTACCTGTTGTGTGTGTTTCACAGAAGTCTCGTTACGAGGTGTGCCTGTTGTGTGTGTTTCACAGAAGACTCGTTACGAGGTGTACCTGTTGTGTGTGTTTCACAGAAGTCTCATTACGAGGTGTATCTGTTGTGTGTGTTTCACAGAAGTCTCATTACGAGGTGTATCTGTTGTGTGTGTTTCACAGAAGTCTCGTTACGAGGTGTACCTGTTGTGTGTGTTTCACAGAAGTCTCGTTACGAGGTGTACCTGTTGTGTGTGTTTCACAGAAGTCTCGTTACGAGGTGTACCTGTTGTGTGTGTTTCACAGAAGTCTCGTTACGAGGTGTATCTGTTGTGTGTGTTTCACAGAAGTCTCATTACGAGGTGTACCTGTTGTGTGTGTTTCACAGAAGTCTCATTACGAGGTGTATCTGTTGTGTGTGTTTCACAGAAGTCTCGTTACGAGGTGTATCTGTTGTGTGTGTTTCACAGAAGTCTCGTTATGAGGTGTACCTGTTGTGTGTTTCACAGAAGACTCGTTACGAGGTGTCTCTGTTGTGTGTGTTTCACAGAAGTCTCATTACGAGGTGTATCTGTTGTGTGTGTGTGTTTCACAGAAGTCTCGTTACGAGGTGTATCTGTTGTGTGTGTGTGTTTCACAGAAGTCTCGTTACGAGGTGTATCTGTTGTGTGTGTTTCACAGAAGTCTCGTTACGAGGTGTCTCTGTTGTGTGTGTTTCACAGAAGTCTCATTACGAGGTGTACCTGTTGTGTGTGTTTCACAGAAGTCTCATTACGAGGTGTACCTGTTGTGTGTGTTTCACAGAAGTCTCGTTACGAGGTGTCTCTGTTGTGTGTGTTTCACAGAAGTCTCATTACGAGGTGTACCTGTTGTGTGTGTTTCACAGAAGTCTCATTACGAGGTGTATCTGTTGTGTGTGTTTCACAGAAGTCTCGTTACGAGGTTTATCTGTTGTGTGTGTTTCACAGAAGTCTCGTTACGAGGTGTACCTGTTGTGTGTGTTTCACAGAAGTCTCGTTACGAGGTGTCTCTGTTGTGTGTGTTTCACAGAAGTCTCATTACGAGGTGTACCTGTTGTGTGTGTTTCACAGAAGTCTCATTACGAGGTGTATCTGTTGTGTGTGTTTCACAGAAGTCTCGTTACGAGGTTTATCTGTTGTGTGTGTTTCACAGAAGTCTCGTTATGAGGTGTGCCTGTTGTGTGTGTTTCACAGAAGTCTCGTTACGAGGTGTATCTGTTGTGTGTGTTTCACAGAAGTCTCATTACGAGGTGTATCTGTTGTGTGTGTTTCACAGAAGTCTCATTACGAGGTGTACCTGTTGTGTGTGTTTCACAGAAGTCTCATTACGAGGTTTATCTGTTGTGTGTGTTTCACAGAAGTCTCATTACGAGGTGTACCTGTTGTGTGTGTTTCACAGAAGTCTCGTTACGAGGTGTACCTGTTGTGTGTGTTTCACAGAAGTCTCGTTACGAGGTGTCTCTGTTGTGTGTGTTTCACAGAAGTCTCATTACGAGGTGTACCTGTTGTGTGTGTTTCACAGAAGTCTCGTTACGAGGTTTATCTGTTGTGTGTGTGTGTTTCACAGAAGTCTCGTTACGAGGTGTATCTGTTGTGTGTGTGTGTTTCACAGAAGTCTCGTTACGAGGTGTATCTGTTGTGTGTGTGTGTTTCACAGAAGTCTCGTTACGAGGTGTATCTGTTGTGTGTGTTTCACAGAAGTCTCGTTACGAGGTGTCTCTGTTGTGTGTGTTTCACAGAAGTCTCATTACGAGGTGTACCTGTTGTGTGTGTTTCACAGAAGTCTCGTTACGAGGTGTACCTGTTGTGTGTGTTTCACAGAAGTCTCGTTACGAGGTGTCTCTGTTGTGTGTGTTTCACAGAA
Organism: Vimba vimba; assembly: GCA_022828995.1. Classification (NCBI taxonomy): domain Eukaryota; kingdom Metazoa; phylum Chordata; class Actinopteri; order Cypriniformes; family Leuciscidae; genus Vimba; species Vimba vimba. Next base: position 50,037,575 of record CM040820.1, on the reverse strand, counting down.
GTCTCATTACGAGGTGTACCTGTTGTGTGTGTTTCACAGAAGTCTCATTACGAGGTGTATCTGTTGTGTGTGTTTCACAGAAGTCTCGTTACGAGGTTTATCTGTTGTGTGTGTTTCACAGAAGTCTCGTTATGAGGTGTGCCTGTTGTGTGTGTTTCACAGAAGTCTCGTTACGAGGTGTATCTGTTGTGTGTGTTTCACAGAAGTCTCATTACGAGGTGTACCTGTTGTGTGTGTTTCACAGAAGTCTCGTTACGAGGTGTCTCTGTTGTGTGTGTTTCACAGAAGTCTCATTACGAGGTGTACCTGTTGTGTGTGTTTCACAGAAGTCTCGTTACGAGGTGTCTCTGTTGTGTGTGTTTCACAGAAGTCTCATTACGAGGTGTACCTGTTGTGTGTGTTTCACAGAAGTCTCATTACGAGGTGTATCTGTTGTGTGTGTTTCACAGAAGTCTCGTTACGAGGTTTATCTGTTGTGTGTGTTTCACAGAAGTCTCGTTATGAGGTGTGCCTGTTGTGTGTGTTTCACAGAAGTCTCGTTACGAGGTGTATCTGTTGTGTGTGTTTCACAGAAGTCTCATTACGAGGTGTACCTGTTGTGTGTGTTTCACAGAAGTCTCGTTACGAGGTGTATCTGTTGTGTGTGTTTCACAGAAGTCTCATTACGAGGTGTATCTGTTGTGTGTGTTTCACAGAAGTCTCGTTACGAGGTGTATCTGTTGTGTGTGTTTCACAGAAGTCTCGTTACGAGGTGTACCTGTTGTGTGTGTTTCACAGAAGACTCGTTACGAGGTGTACCTGTTGTGTGTGTGTGTTTCACAGAAGTCTCGTTACGAGGTGTACCTGTTGTGTGTGTTTCACAGAAGTCTCATTACGAGGTGTATCTGTTGTGTGTGTGTGTTTCACAGAAGTCTCGTTACGAGGTGTATCTGTTGTGTGTGTGTGTTTCACAGAAGTCTCGTTACGAGGTGTATCTGTTGTGTGTGTGTGTTTCACAGAAGTCTCGTTACGAGGTGTCTCTGTTGTGTGTGTTTCACAGAAGTCTCATTACGAGGTGTCTCTGTTGTGTGTGTGTGTTTCACAGAAGTCTCGTTACGAGGTGTATCTGTTGTGTGTGTTTCACAGAAGTCTCGTTACGAGGTGTATCTGTTGTGTGTTTGTGTTTCACAGAAGTCTCGTTACGAGGTGTATCTGTTGTGTGTGTGTGTTTCACAGAAGTCTCGTTACGAGGTGTATCTGTTGTGTGTGTGTGTTTCACAGAAGTCTCGTTACGAGGTGTATCTGTTGTGTGTGTGTGTTTCACAGAAGTCTCGTTACGAGGTGTACCTGTTGTGTGTGTGTGTGTGTTTCACAGAAGTCTCGTTACGAGGTGTATCTGTTGTGTGTGTGTGTTTCACAGAAGTCTCGTTACGAGGTGTACCTGTTGTGTGTGTGTGTGTGTGTTTCACAGAAGTCTCGTTACGAGGTGTATCTGTTGTGTGTGTGTGTTTCACAGAAGTCTCGTTACGAGGTGTATCTGTTGTGTGTTTGTGTTTCACAGAAGTCTCGTTACGAGGTGTATCTGTTGTGTGTGTGTGTGTGTGTTTCACAGAAGTCTCGTTACGAGGTGTATCTGTTGTGTGTGTGTGTTTCACAGAAGTCTCGTTACGAGGTGTATCTGTTGTGTGTTTGTGTTTCACAGAAGTCTCGTTACGAGGTGTATCTGTTGTGTGTGTGTGTTTCACAGAAGTCTCGTTACGAGGTGTACCTGTTGTGTGTGTGTGTGTGTTTCACAGAAGTCTCGTTACGAGGTGTATCTGTTGTGTGTGTGTGTTTCACAGAAGTCTCGTTACGAGGTGTACCTGTTGTGTGTGTGTGTTTTCACAGAAGTCTCGTTACGAGGTGTATCTGTTGTGTGTGTGTGTTTCACAGAAGTCTCGTTACGAGGTGTATCTGTTGTGTGTTTGTGTTTCACAGAAGTCTCGTTACGAGGTGTATCTGTTGTGTGTGTGTGTTTCACAGAAGTCTCGTTACGAGGTGTACCTGTTGTGTGTGTGTGTGTGTTTCACAGAAGTCTCGTTACGAGGTGTATCTGTTGTGTGTGTGTGTTTCACAGAAGTCTCGTTACGAGGTGTATCTGTTGTGTGTGTGTGTGTTTCACAGAAGTCTCGTTACGAGGTGTATCTGTTGTGTGTGTGTGTGTTTCACAGAAGTCTCGTTACGAGGTGTCTCTGTTGTGTGTGTTTCACAGAAGTCTCGTTACGAGGTGTATCTGTTGTGTGTGTTTCACAGAAGTCTCGTTACGAGGTGTCTCTGTTGTGTGTGTTTCACAGAAGTCTCGTTACGAGGTGTACCTGAGAGTGCTGGAGGCCTGGCAGACGCTGTCCGACTCACCGGTGGGAGACCGGCTGATGGAGCTGGATCAGGGATTGTGGACAGGAGTGATGGACGCGGAGGACGAGGAAGACCCTGGGATGAAGAGATCGCACTCCAGTCCGTCTCTGGAGTTAGAGACGCCTCCTCAGCCCGTCGTGAAGGTCCGACGCAACATCTCAGAGAGACGCACATATCGCAAGATCGTCATTCCTCGGAGGAACAAGGAGATTTGAAAACTTTTGGAAACTGTTACCCACAAACTGTCAAGACATGCTTGAAGCACTTGAACCCTTTAAAGTTTGACATCATTTAATATATTTTTAAAGTCTATCTCTTCCAAGGTAAAAATAGCAACAACTGTAGTCTTTTTAAATATACAGTATTTTTGCACAAAGCTCTTATTATTTGACCCTCTTCATACTGTCCACAAGAGGGAGATGTTGCTCAAGATGTTTAAATGAAGGACAATAACTATCACACTTCAGTAAGAGTTTAACGTGTGGTCAGCAGAACCACTGTAAACAGTGAAGAAGAGATGTTTGAATCATGGTGATAAAGAGATCTCTGATAGTGCCACTGCTGAATGGCTCTTGTGGTACCGAGTGTTTGTGAATATCTCATATCCTTCCATTTAAACCAGAACCCGTGATTAAGAGCAGAAGCTGAGGATCTGTGTGATGGATGGTGCCTTTAGGCTCAGGATGTGATAAAGATCTGAAAAGCCGGTATCAGATAAACGCACCTGTTGACACGTAAACAGATTGTGAGGAAAAAACAATCAAAGTGTCAGTGAGTCAGAAAATGAGTGAACACCCCTCAGATGGACCCAGACTTCTGCAAGTGCTGATGTGTGATCCTGAATATGACTAGACTAATGATTTTGTACTTGAGGAGCCGCTGAATAAACTTATGTTCAAGAAACCTACATGAACATACATTACACATAGTGTTAGAGAAATGCTGCATAAATTAAGCATGAAACCTGTTTTATAGCTTCCACATACAACAGCTGAAGCTGTGTGTGTGTGTGTGTGTGTGTGTGTGTGTGTGTGTGTGAGTGTGATGCGAGCAGAAGCTCAGTGCCAGAGCCGTGGAGCGTGATGTGTGTGTGTGTGTGTGAGAGAGTGAGCTTGAGTTGTTCAGTGTTTTTGTTCCTGCACGTCTGTCTGGCTGAAGGGTTTTGTGGTCTCTCGTCAGGCCTGGTTGAGTAATTAAAAAGGCAAGCGGAGGCTTTTCTTCATTAAGGGTCCTAACAGCACTCACCTCCATCTTTCCTTCTCGCTTCGTCTGCCACAAAAATTCCTGACATCATTCCTCTGAAATCCTCTTTGTGTCATTGCTCGTGCTCAGCGGATGATGCTTTAACTCTCTCTGGTTTCTTCTCGCTCATTCTCCTTCTACCCAGCATTCTTGTATTTCCAAACACAGCGTTCCTCATCGCTCCTCATTGTTCCTCATCGTTCCTCATTGTTCCTCATCGTTCCTCATTGTTCCTCATAGTTCCTCATCGCTCCTCATTGCTCCTCATCGCTCCTCATCGCTCCTCATTGTTCCTCATCATTCCTCATCGTTCCTAATCGCTCCTCATCATTCCTCATTGCTCCTCATCGTTCCTCATCGTTCCTCATCGCTCCTCATAGTTCCTCATCGCTCCTCATCGCTTGTCATCGCTCCTCATCGCTCCTCATCGTTCCTCATCGCTCCTCATCGCTCGTCATCGGTCCTCATAGTTCCTCATAGTTCCTCATCGCTCCTCATCGCTTGTCATCGCTCCTCATCGCTCCTCATCGTTCCTCATCGCTCCTCATCGCTCGTCATCGGTCCTCATAGTTCCTCATCGTTCCTCATTGCTCCTCATCGCTCGTCATTGCTCCTCATCGCTCGTCATCGCTCCTCATAGTTCCTCATCGCTCCTCATCGCTCCTCATTGCTCCTCATAGTTCCTCATCGCTCCTCATAGTTCCTCATCGCTCCTCATCGCTCCTCATTGCTCCTCATTGCTCCTCATAGTTCCTCATCGCTCCTCATAGTTCCTCATCGCTCCTCATCGCTCCTCATCGCTCCTCATCGCTCCTCATAGTTCCTCATCGCTCCTCATCGCTCCTCATTGCTCCTCATCGCTCGTCATCGCTCCTCATAGTTCCTCATCGCTCCTCATCGTTCCTCATAGCTCCTCATCATTCCTCATAGCTCCTCATCATTCCTCATCGCTCGTCATCGCTCGTCATCGCTCCTCATCGCTCCTCATCGCTCCTCATAGTTCCTCATCGCTCGTCATCGCTTGTCATCGCTTGTCATCGCTCCTCATAGTTCCTCATAGTTCCTCATCGCTCCTCATCGCTCCTCATTGCTCCTCATCGCTCGTCATCGCTCCTCATAGTTCCTCATCGCTCCTCATAGTTCCTCATCGCTCGTCATCGCTTGTCATCGCTTGTCATCGCTCCTCATCGCTCCTCATAGTTCCTCATCGCTCCTCATCGCTCCTCATTGCTCCTCATCGCTCGTCATCGCTCCTCATAGTTCCTCATCGCTCCTCATCGTTCCTCATAGCTCCTCATCATTCCTCATAGCTCCTCATCATTCCTCATCGCTCGTCATCGCTCGTCATCGCTCCTCATCGCTCCTCATCGCTCCTCATAGTTCCTCATCGCTCGTCATCGCTCGTCATCGCTTGTCATCGCTCCTCATCGCTCCTCATAGTTCCTCATAGCTCCTCATCGCTCGTCATCGCTCGTCATCGCTCCTCATCGCTCCTCATCGCTCCTCATAGTTCCTCATCGCTCGTCATCGCTTGTCATCGCTTGTCATCGCTCCTCATCGCTCCTCATCGCTCCTCATCGCTCCTCATAGTTCCTCATCGCTCCTCATCGCTCCTCATCGCTCCTCATTGCTCCTCATCGCTCGTCATCGCTCCTCATAGTTCCTCATCGCTCCTCATCGTTCCTCATAGCTCCTCATCATTCCTCATAGCTCCTCATCATTCCTCATCGCTCGTCATCGTTCCTCATCGCTCCTCATCGCTCCTCGTCGCTCGTCGTCGCTCCTCATAGTTCCTCATTGCTCCTCATTGTTCCTCATCGTTCTTCATCGCTCCTCATCGTTCCTCATCGTTTCTCATCGCTCCTCATTGCTCCTCATCGCTCCTCATCGCTCCTCATCGTTCCTCATCGCTCCTCATTGTTCCTCATCGCTCCTCATTGCTCCTCATTGTTCCTCATCGTTCCTCATCGCTCCTCATCGTTCCTCGGCGCTCCTCATTGTTCCTCATCGCTCCTCATTGCTCCTCATTGTTCCTCATCGCTCCTCATCGCTCCTCATCGTTCCTCATCGCTCCTCATTGTTCCTCATCGCTCCTCATTGTTCCTCATTGTTCCTCATCGCTCCTCCTCGCTCCTCGTCGTTCCTCATCGCTCCTCATCACTCCTCGTCGCTCTCAGATCTAGCAGGTTTTAAGGCCTTTCTGTATGCAATAATGCTTTCTTTCCATGAAATGCGAAAAACCTCTAGTTTTGTTTTCTTCCAGCAATGCTGCATTTTTCGGGCTGCTGTCTTAAGTGCCAAAGTGTGTGTGTGTGTGTGTGTGTGTGTGTGTGTGTGTGTGGACTCTTCACCTGCCCAGGATCTTGCTGACACACCCGTACCTGACCCTCAGTTGTCTCAAGATGTCGCAGGGCAAGTTCAAACTAGACGGATATTTAAGAGATATGGTACAGTCATACCACTTATTACACAGCATTTCGCCACATAAATAATTATGAGGATAAGATATATTGATTTGAGACTAAACTGTTTTAAAATCGTACCTGTTTGTATCTCATAATCCGACAGTGTACAAAACAATAGTCACAAAATGTCAGCATCTGCATTTGTATGAAACAAGAGAGAGCGAGTCCACGATTCTGGATGGCATAATTAAATATTGATCCGACTGACTTTTAATATTTTAGGAAATAGGAAAAAAAGTTAAAATATGTAATTTTGGTGATCAAAGATGAGTTTTAAGGGATACAATTATTGACTACAGGGGGACTTCAAATTAAATTTGAAATTATGAAATTATATAAACAGATTATTTGGATTGATTATATTTTATAGAGGCATTTAAAATAAAAATAAAGCATGATGTTTTTTGTGCAGATTGGTCGAAATTCAAATGAATAACAAAATTGTTATTATTTTCTTGAAAATGGAAATGGAAAAGGTCCTTATACTTGCTTAATGTCAAACATTTAAACAATATCACCTGTGATGAAACCAGGACCATCCAGAACAAACTGTACAGGGTTCATTTGTGACGGACCAGCTGGTGAGTTTCAGTGTTTGGCTGCTCAAAGTTTCAAAATGGATCTGTTCATCAGCGATCGTTCTGTTCTGACTTAACCCCAACTGTGATAAAGTAAACAACATGATTGACAATTTGTCCACATTTGCATAATGAACCTGTTGGCATGGATTAGGGTTGGATCTTAATGCTGTTCACCCCACAGAAACCAAACACACTGAGGACAATAAGCTCAGTAGAACTGATCACTAATTAATTGTAATTAAAATGTGTGCAGATTTTATGTCATAAATTGACAAAGTTTGCATGCTTCTGAAATTAATGACTGAGGCTGGTGGGTTCATTGACCCGATCTGGGTTCAGTGCGTCTGTCAAAGACACAATGACCCTCTTCACCTACAAATAACCCGCAAATTGAGGAAGAACAGCCTCATGATGTCAAACGACACCGTCTCTTAATTTATTCTGTCAGACTGATGGTTCTAGACGGTACTTTGAGTTTGTTGTTGTCGATGGGTGGAAGACAGCGGAGTGTAAAAGTTTGCTCTCTCTCTGTAACACACACACATGAAGAGCCCTGTGTGTGTGTGCCTCTGTCTGGCTAATGTGCTGATAGTAACACATGCCCACACACTCCTCTGCCACACACTCCTGTGCTGATAGTAACACATGCCCACACACTCCTGTGCCACACACTCCTGTGCTGATAGTAACACATGCCCACACACTCCTGTGCCACACACTCCTGTGCTGATAGTAACACATGCCCACACACTCCTGTGCCACACACTCCTGTGCTGATAGTAACACATGCCCACACACTCCTCTGCCACACACTCCTGTGCTGATAGTAACACATGCCCACACACTCCTCTGCCACATACTCCTGTGCTGATAGTAACACATGCCCACACACTCCTGTGCCACACACTCCTGTGCTGATAGTAACACATGCCCACACACTCCTGTGCCACACACTCCTGTGCTGATAGTAACACAAGCCCACACACTCCACACACTCATGCCCACACACTCATTCCCACACACTCCTGTGCTGATAGTAACACAAGCCCACACACTCCACACACTCATGCCCACACACTCCTGTGCTGATAGTAACACAAGCCCACACACTCCACACACTCCACACACTCAAGCCCACACACTCATGCCCACACACTCATGCCCACACACTCCTGTGCCACACACTCCTGTGCTGATAGTAACACAAGCCCACACACTCCACACACTCATGCCCACACACTCCTGTGCCACACACTCCTGTGCTGATAGTAACACAAGCCCACACACTCCACACACTCATGCCCACACACTCATTCCCACACACTCCTGTGCTGATAGTAACACAAGCCCACACACTCCACACACTCATGCCCACACACTCATTCCCACACACTCCTGTGCTGATAGTAACACAAGCCCACACACTCCTGTACCACACACTCCTGTGCTGATAGTAACACAAGCCCACACACTCCTGTGCTGATAGTAACACAAGCCCACACACTCCACACACTCATGCCCACACACTCATTCCCACACACTCCTGTGCTGATAGTAACACAAGCCCACACACTCCACACACTCATGCCCACACACTCATTCCCACACACTCCTGTGCTGATAGTAACACAAGCCCACACACTCCTGTGCCACACACTCCTGTGCTGATAGTAACACAAGCCCACACACTCCACACACTCATGCCCACACACTCATTCCCACACACTCCTGTGCTGATAGTAACACAAGCCCACACACTCCTGTACCACACACTCATGCCCACACACTCCTGTGCTGATAGTAACACAAGCCCACACACTCCTGTGCCACACACTCCTGTGCTGATAGTAACACAAGCCCACACACTCCACACACTCATGCCCACACACTCATTCCCACACACTCCTGTGCTGATAGTAACACAAGCCCACACACTCCACACATTCATGCCCACACACTCCTGTGCCACACACTCCTGTGCTGATAGTAACACAAGCCCACACACTCCACACATTCATGCCCACACACTCCTGTGCCACACACTCCTGTGCTGATAGTAACACAAGCCCACACACTCCTGTGCCACACACTCCTGTGCTGATAGTAACACAAGCCCACACACTCCACACATTCATGCCCACACACTCCTGTGCCACACACTCCTGTGCTGATAGTAACACAAGCCCACACACTCATGCCCACACACTCCTGTGCTGATAGTAACACAAGCCCACACACTCCTGTGCCACACACTCCTGTGCTGATAGTAACACAAGCCCACACACTCCACACACTCCTGCCCACACACTCCTGCCCACACACTCCTGTGCCACACACTCCTGTGCTGATAGTAACACAAGCCCACACACTCCTGCCCACTGTGCCAGACCCATTTTCAGAGCTTTGTCCTCTCTCAGCGGTTCCGGCCGGTGCCCGTATTGTGCTGGCGGACTCATTACTAGCGGAGCAATAGCGAGCGCATCGCTAATAGGCCTCAGTCGAGGGGACGGGGGGTGACGGTGTGAATGAGGCACAAACACAGAGGCAGTGAGGAATATTATCAGTGCCTTTATGGCCACACATTCTTGTTTTGTCACTCTCTTTGGGTTTCAGCAGCATCAAGGTTTGATAGTTGTGGTCATTACGCAGCGGGCAGAAGCCCAGTTGGCATCGCTGGCAGACCGTTTCTGAGGCTGGTGACAGGAGGGGATTTTGTGTAATTTTGGCCTCCATGGCCCCCCCCCACACCCCACACCCCACACACCCCACACCCCACACACCCCACACACCCCACACCCCACACACCCCACACACCCCACACCCCACACCCCACACACCCCACACCCCACACACCCCACACAGACACACACCCCACACCCCACACACCCCACACACCCCACACACCCCACACACCCCACACACCCCACACCCCACACACCCCACACCCCACACACCCCACACCCCACACCCCACACACCCCACACCCCACACACCCCACACAGACACACTTGTACATTTTTAGGGCTTAAGCTCAGAAGGTGCGTAGACACATATTGTCTCTGTTGGCGTTCTTCTTCTTCTTCTTCTTCTTCTTCTTCTTCTTCTATATGCTAATAACTTTTGAACCGTAAGGTATAGAAACAAAAGTATTATTTTTTATGATTTATGTCATTTTCTGTTTACATTTTTTTCCACCATTTGAATTGTGCGAAAAACCTACTTTTCAAACTCCTCCACCTAGGCTGTTGCTCCGATTTTCATGAAAAGTGAACCAGATTATCTTCAGACCATGCCGACAAAAATTTCTGGAATTCAAATTGATTCGGCAAACCGTTCTCGAATAACGCGTGTATGAATTCGACAAAGTGCCCATCAAAATGAACATGAGGTTATATCACCGCAATGCTTTAGCGTATTCTGACCAAACTTGGTGTGTGTTACGATAACCATGACCTGAGGCTACCCGCACAGTTTTAGCGCAGTGCCACCTAGTGGTCAGGAGATATACAAAATGGCTCGTTTAGCTTATATCTTCTGAACGCATTGGCCAAAAATCACACAACTTGAAGTGAAACGATACCCAATTTTCGGCCATTTTGGGTGTTGGCCATTTTTAATTTTGATGTAAAATGCTATATTATATGAACGCATTGGAGTATAGTTACGAAAGTTTGTATGTGTCTTCGGCATAATGCCCTGACAGTACTCATAAAGTCTCGGGCAGTGCCACCTTGTAGTCAAAAGTTATAATGAAATTTCCAAAAATGCTAATAGCTTTTGATTAAATTAGCCTATTATAATGAAACTGGTCTTAATAGATTCTTTGGGTCAGGCCGAGAACAAAGATACAAATATTTCCATATTTGGCCAAACTTCCCGTCCTCTATTTTGATTTTCTTAAAAAACTTTTTTGAACTGTTCCTAAATCGTTTGTCCGATTTTCCCAAAAATCGAATCATATCATCTCCAGACCATGCTGACATTGTATTTCGTGTTGATAGACGAAACCATTGTTGTATACCATAGCAACAAAGTTGAGGCAGAATGACTCTTGAGGCTGCATCTCTGCAATGCTTTGGCATACTGACACCAAACTTTGCTTGTGTCTTTGTCTCCTTACTCTGACCACCTCACATCAGTTCTGCAACAGCGCCACCTATACTAACCATTCAATCAAATTATTAGTGATTGTATTTGATTTTTCAGGCATGATATGCTTTTAATTGCTCAGTGTTGCAGTTGGCCAGATGCTTCAGTCATGCAGTTATGACTTTTCGTGCCTTCTTTGTGCTTTGCCCCTTAATGGCTGCTTGCAGCTATATTTGTTCCTATTATTAGTTTCTGCGTGCTTGAACAGAAGCTTAAATGTTTTCAGTGAGTGCATTGACATGCACAGCAAAACACTTCAGACTATCAAACATCAGCTCATTTGATAAACGTGACATTTGAAATTACAGATTTTTGAGGTCAAAATGTAAACAGATGTGCACACAGAGATTAGTACACCGGTAAAAGTGTTTGCATCCAGAGCGAAATCAGAGTGATTTGCCAAAAACTGTAGGTGTGTCGATCAGGGTTTTCCTCAAACTGTTCTTTAACATTTTCCTTACAAAAGAACATCAGGTTATTTATCATAATAAGAGAATGAGATAAAGAGTGATTTCATCAGGAAACAGATTTGAAGGATAGGCTATATTATTTACACCTACAAATGAGTTCAAATAAAACTCAATTTAATAACATGCTTTATTTTTATTTTCTATATTGGGAAATGGTAGTAAATGGGAGTATTGTAGCATATTTTGTTTCAAACGCCTGCCATTTGTGTGTTCCATTATTTGTTTGATACAAAGTGGTTTATAAATCTTCATCTTTTCACAAGGTAAGAGTGTATTGTTACAATTTATTAAGGCCTAATGTACTTGTATTATTTATTGTGTGTGCGGATATTCTCCCACTAAAGGTACATGTAGGTCTTTCTGGGTCCAATAGAAGCAGCTACTTTGCAGGAAAAACCCTGGAGGATTATTATATCCATAAGTGAGAGACTGCTGTCGCATCAGGAAGGTGATGCTCATGTGTGATTTCACAACTAGCTTCATTTCTAAATGGTTAAACTGATGTTATTAACATTACCGCAGGCTGCATCTAGTTACACGACATGTCCATTCAGTCATCATTCATTCATTCGTGTTTATCGTTTCGGGATTCTGCTCGTGCACAAAGCCCCAGGCGCTCGTGTTCCCGGTTCCGGTTCCGGTTCCGCTCGTTCATCACACGGGCGCGAGCGCGGGATCCAGGTGGGCCGCGGCCTCGTTAAAGAGCCATTAATTATAATGAGGCCACAAAGAGGCGAGAAATAATTGCAAATAAAAGTACGTGATGCAGAAAATAAAAAAGGAAATTAAACAGATGCGCATGTTTTCAGGATCATTGCTTTTGTCCCTTTCATGTGTTCTGTTAAACTGCTGACTGGCCAAAAATATGCAACATAATAAATCATGGTTTTCAACGGGAAAACAGTAGAAACCATAATAATCACCTCCAACTTCCCTGGTCTAGCAGCGGCCAATAGCCTTCATAATTACTATAAGTTTGATTTATTGAAGAACATCATTCAAGCTGTTTGCTATTATATCTGACAATACGGAATATATTAGACTTCATTTACAACTACGTGTATTATTATTTTACAAGACAGATAAATGAGGGAAACACAAGAGTGGACTTTGACATGCTTTATTTAATTCAAAATAATTCTGTAGAAATTATTAATTTACATTTGAATAATATAATTAACAGTACAATAACACGTAATCTCTGAAACTCAAAACTCGTTTAATCACAGAAATATAAGCATGATAAGATGGAAAAATAGAAGCGAGAATATAAACGTTTTAAAACGAATTAATCCCCACACAGTTCAGCCCTAATAATCATGTGTAGAATATAGAAAAAGAATTTAATTTTAATAGGGGTTTGCCTTCTCTTCATTATTTACATATTGCCCCAAACCGTTAAACATCTTTAATTGTTTCTGAATATGCTGTTTCTGAATGTGATGTTTTTGATAATCCGTAAGGTTGTTGGACGATGACGAAATACAGCTAATCTTCTTGTTAAAGGTAAGGTGTTATTTCTATTTCGTTAAAAAAAAAATTAATGTTTGAATATGATAAAGCCCATCCAACCCTGGCTAATTCGTACGAATTCATACGACCTCATTCGTACGAATTAGTACGATTTTTGCTAAATCGTACATATTTTAAAATTTGCCAAATTCGTATGAATTCGTACGAATGACCTCCCCTGACCCCGCCCCTAAACCTACCCATCTCTGGGGTCAAGACAAATCGGACGAATTCGTACGAATTAGCCACCTTTTAATCACTCCTACGAATGGGTCGTGAGATAGCGTTGGCCATCAGACATCAGTTCCTTCAGCTCCAGTCCAAACGCGATCAAATGTCACGAGCTCAAAAAGATTCGCTCATGTAATTTTCTCAAGCAGTGAAACGCTACAAAGTCGCGATGTTTCTCATGTTCTTCAAAAGAATTAATAATATTTGAATTTGCGTGAATTGTGTATGCTATAGTCAGTTTGGTAGTATCATGTGCACTTAAGATGTAAAGTGTTTCTGGCCATGAATATATGAAAACATTATGAAATGTCTTTGGCTACAGAGAAATAAAAATACAGGCAACAAATGTTCACTGGTGGAATAAGATGTAAACGTGTGGCTGTAAATGGCCTTTAATCAGGCCGTGTACAAAGGACATAAATAGTTTTACAGGCAATAAAAGGTATCGTCCATCATCAATATGTTTTCTTCATACTCCACTGTATTCTCCTGTGTAAGAAGAGAAGCTCGAGGTTTTCTTCATAATCCACCGTAAGAAGAGAAACTGGAGTCCGTTCTTCTAGAGATGATCGTAGGCGGAGGGAGGAGCTCGTGAGGAGGAACTGTAGTAATACGGGGATCCTGCAGGGGGCGACAGGCAAACATCAATATATCACAGCGAATAAGCGTATATTAGCATATAGTGCATGAGAGTGAAGGTAGGATAGAGATATTTGCTTGTTTTGTGTTGTTGAAAGCTCAGCTGTGCGAAGGTCTGCTCTATAATTCTAGCTCGAGGGCTAATGGCCGTCTTATGACTGTGCCATTATTTATTTCCACAGAAAACTCAATAGCCTGAAGGGACTTGCAGAGGGTGAAACTACTTCAGAGTGTCATGTGACTGAAACTTTATGCAATAGTTGAAGGGCACGGCAGTCTTGGGTGTATACAGGTCGTTAGTGCATTTCTTTCTGTACTAACCATGTAGCCAGAAGCGTAACATGTAAGCATGTGGGATGTTCATGTTTATGGGATGGAGAAGTGGAAGTGAGGCACACTGTTGAACTCACCTAAGATGGTGGAGTTGGTGAATCTCCAGGCATCGCTGTAGGACGTGTAGGACGGGTGTGTGTAGGTCTGGCCCGAGTACTCCGGTCCTACAGGGAACACACACACATTAAACACATCAAACTACACAACAGCAACGACAGCGATGCCAACAGACCCTCGGTTATAAACACACTCATGCTGTAAGTGTGTCTGTTTCTCGAGCTCCAGCACATCATTCACTGGCGGTTAGAGACTGTAAACCATTAATCCCACAGCTGATCACTGGTGCATACAGTCTCTACTCTCTCTCTCCATCCCTCACTCACTCCTTCAGTCCTTCAGGCCTCCCTCGGCCATTCTTTCTTTTAACATTCCAATATCTAATTGGTAATTATGGGAGCCGGATTGAATCCCCCCTTCAGTGAGTAATTGTGTATGAACGCTTCCTCTCAGCGAGACCACCAGAAAAATAATAAATCAGACCCTCTCATTTCGCGCTTGGCAGGGCAGACTTCATTTGAAAAAAGAAAAGTGCATCTCAGTCTCTGCAGAGCTTGTGCTCCTCCTGCCGTTTGTTCCTTAATGGATACTCTCTCTCTCTCTCTCTCTCTCTCTCTCTCTCTCTGCATATGCTTTCCATATAGATTGTGCACTCATTCATGGTGTGTCTCCACCTCAGACTCTCTTTCTCTCCATCTCTCTGGTCTCTCTCGGACTAATAATCCTGATCCCTCAGCGGGCCCCTGTGGTGTGTGTGTGGTGTGTGTGTGTGTGTGTGGTCGGGCATCAGTGCAGAACTCCTGCCCCGGTCCCTCCACATCTACTGATTAACCCAGCCGTTCTCCTGTTAATCTCTAACTCGGCCCCCGGCGTTCTCACGCGCTCCACACATTCATGTTTCAGAGAAACGGCATTTATGAGTCCACTGTTTTAATCACAAAACTAGATCGGTACATTTCCTCAAGAAAATGTGAGTGGCTCTTGCCTGTGCGAAACTGTTGCTAAGCATTTACATGTGTTCATTTAGCAGATGTTTTTATCCAAATGAGGAACATCACAAGCCATTTGTCATAAGAGCCAGATTCAGAGCAAGTTTAAAGTCGAAGCTAGATTAGTGTTCAAGCTAGAGCAGAGGTGAAATGCAGAGAATCCTTTATGGTTGTGTATTAGTTGTGTATTAGATGTTCCGTTGACTCTCAGTGCATCCGGCGCCAAATCCAATGTGTGTGCGGATAATTCTGATGAAGCGGACCCTACAAATGAGCAGGACTTGCGCTAAGAAAAAAAGAAAAGAAAAATTTGTTTTTATATATATATATATCGTTATATAATGGTTCCCTCTATGGTTTAAGTTTGGTGGTTCAAATATGTCCACTGTAAAAAGGATAAGGAGATTCGACTAGAAACATGTTCAGTGATGGTTATGACCCTCGCTTTAATCAACTCCCCCTAATTAGATGTTTAACGTTAGAACTATATCATTAAGCACATGTACATGTGTTGTTTATTGCAGTGGTTTGGAGATGCATTTATCCAGAAGAGCGCATGACCTTCAAAATGACAACTGCTGAACAATTAGTTCATGTGTTCATGACCTCAAGGCTAGATTATTGTAATGCTCTACTGGGTGGTTGCCCTGCACGCTTAATAAACAAACTACAGCTGGTCCAAAACGCAGCAGCTCGAGTTCTTACTAGAACCAGGAAGTATGACCATATTAGCCCCGTTCTGTCAACACTGCATTATTAAACATCGTATAAATTTTAAAATATTGCTGATTACTGCTTGAGCGAGCTCTTAACGCATTATAGTCTTTCACGTCTATTGCGATCTCAAAATTCTGGCCAGTTGATAATACCTAGAATATCTAAATCGACTGCTGGCGGCAGATCCTTCTCCTATTTAGCACCAAAACTTTGGAACAGTCTTCCTACCATTGTCCGGGAAGCAGACACACTCTGTCAGTTCAAAGCCAGATTATAGACACATCTCTTTGACCTAGCATACACATAACACATTATAGACTTCTATAATTCAATGTTACCCTGGTGAAAAAAAAGTATACTTTATTATATTTGAAATATATTCCCTTTTTCAATAGTACATTGCAAATATATTTAAAAAAAAAATACTATCTTTAAATATATTAAAAGTATATTAGCATCATGCTTTTTATCTATTTTTATACTACAACTTTTAACACACTTTAAAATAATAGTACTTTAGTATATTTTCTAAAAATATATTTAAAAGCAAGCATACTTTTAACATATTTCTAACAAGTGCACTATAAGTTCATTGGTAATAAATATATGCTTAATTACACTTTTAAGAAATATGCTAAAAACAAGCATACTTTTAACATATTTCTAACAAGTGCACTATAAGTACATTGGTAATAAATATATGCTTAATTACACTTTTAAGAAATATGCTAAACACAAGCACACTTTTAACATATTTCTAAAAAGTACACTACAAGTCCTTTTAAGTTTTTGTGCATTTAAAGAAAACATACTTATGTTGATCTACTTAAAATAGATTTGAGTATGCAGTGTACAAATGGCTACTTTTGATTTAAGTATTTTTAATTTAAGTTTATACAATGTTAAAGATAGGCACAATGTACAATAAACACAAATCCATTACAAATTTTACATCAACAATCACACCATTGGAACACACAAGAAAATGTGTTTTCTACTGTACAGAAAGTGGCAGCTACTGGATTGTGATGTCACAAGTGGCCGTTTAACATGCAGCCAAGTAAACACTGGCTATATTGCATGGCCAAAAATGGAAGTTCACTCACTAGGGTAGGTAATCCTGTTCAGAAACACTTTTTTTTATACTGGGTGAAATGGTCCTTCCATCCTGAGAGTAGTCAATACATTGTGTTCAGAAAAAGGAATGAAAAAAATCAGACCTCTGTAGCAGCTGCAGGACAGTAAAAACTCTGACCAATCACTGCCATTCGGTGCGAATGTAAAGAACCAATCAGATGCCTTCATGTCTCGTGCCCGAGCCCCACTGCGTGCACAGCCCTGCGTGCACTCATCACATGTCACCGTTCCGGAAACATTCAGCTCACTACACCGAGGCGAGTAAGCAGGAGTTTGCGGCACAATGGAAGAGAAAATGCAGCAAAATCTACCAATGCCAGCTTTGCTGGTAACTGCTCGGCCTGATAAAAAGCCTAAAAAAAAGAAAATCGGAGGCAGAAAAGGCTGCAACGAAACATTCACTGGATAAAGCCAGAGCACAAACTTGCGTCAACATTGCAGCATTTGAACGGTGGAGACAACTGAGGGAGCAAAAGTGATGAAAAGCGATGCCGAGGTTGCGTTCTTTCTGCTGAACAGGTAATTATTTGTTTTGCTTCGGGGGGATTTGTTATTTCCATGATATATGTTACGTTAGGCCACGTAGCTACTTTTGTAGCTAGTGCTAACTAGCAATGCTAACATTAGCTTCTCTGTCGGTGTAAGCCAGTTGCGTTACAGGTCTGCTTATCTGACTTTTAGGACATGCCATTTTGAACATATTGCACAGCCATAGTCGCAAGTGTCTGCATTATAATTGTGATAAAATGACGTTAATATTGCTTATAAACGGGACAACTGTGGTGATGTGGCATATGTGTTTTGTTAGCTACGAGAAGAAATGTTTGTTACTGTGTGAAATGGAAACAAAGTTTTGTTGTCATTCTTTGTGTGTCTTTGAGATGCAGTAATTATTGTCAGATGTGTAATTGTGATATTCTTCCTAAAGGTAAATCACTGCCAAAGGAGTAGATCACCACAGCAGACGACGCCTCATGCAAAGCCTGACCTGTCAGCCATCCCTGGACACTCCTTTTCTTATATATATTTATTTCTTATTTATTATATGTAAATACAGATTGTTTATGACAATCAAAAGCAGCGAAAGTACAGGTACTTGTGTAAAAAAGTATTTCTCTTAGGTCTCTCTTGTTCGTTTTAAAAAAATTTAAAAAAAAAAAGTGTTATACCACATTCATTGTCATTATTCATTTAGCATGTAAGGAGGTAAGAAAAGTAATAGCTTGTTTATGCTGAAATGGTAAAGGAAAGGCATTTATCGTTTCAAAATATTTATTCCAACATGACAAAAATACTCTGCTTTCCTGTGACCTGCAGCTGACTCCGACTGTGGATGCGCGTTCATGTTTGTGGGGGCGTAGCTTTGGACGGAGTACTGACGGGAGGGGGTGGAGCTTAGAAGAGGTGCCGCTTTCAAATCTTGCTAGCTCTCCCAACATTACCTACTATAGCTTTAAAGTATATTGTACAAAGTATAGCTAAGTAATATTTGTTTATTAATGTGCATTTGTTATTGAAGACAAAGTGTGCTATTTGTAGTATTTGGATTAAGCCAAAGGTATTACGGAGAATATCATTTTTACTCAAAAATAATAGACTTGTATATTGCTCGTAATGATTTTGTAATGTACTTGTAACACAGATAAAGTACACTTTATTATCACTTATCAAGTATGTAAATAGTCCCTACACAGGCATATACTTAAAGTATACTAAGTATACTTGAAGTTGTTCCAATTTAGCACACAAAAGTACACTAAATAGACTTAAAGTTATGCTTTACTACAATTTAAATACAACTAAAATATACTTAGTACAAAATTAGTTGTTTCAAAATAGCACACTTAAAGTTAACTAATCCTTAACACACTTGAAGTATACTTATAATTAGTGTGGCTGCAAGTATACTTAGTATATATTTTTAATAAATTTACGGTATATTTCTTGTATGTTTCAAAGACACTTGTAATTAATTTGTAATGTACTTGTAACACAAATAAAGTACACTTTAATACACTAATCAAGTATGTAACTAGTCCCTACACAGGCATATACTTAAAATATACTAAATATACTTAAAGTTGTTCCAATTTAGTACACAAAAGTACACTAAATACATTTAAAGTTATGCTTTACTACAACTTCATTACTACTAAAATATACTTAGTACAAAATTAGTTGTTTCAAAATAGCACACTTTAAGTTAACTAATCATTAACACATTTGAAGTATACTAATAATTAGTCTGGCTTCAAGTATACTTAACATATTTTTTCACCAGGGTAGGCTGCATAGATTAGGTCAGCCGGAACCGGGAACACTTCCCATAAATCCTGATGTACTCGTTACATCATAAGAAGAATGGCATCTACGCTAATATTAGTGTCTGTGTTTATCCCGAGGTTTACCGCAGTCCACCGGATCCAGGCCGTATCCAGATCTGATGAAGGACCAGCGCCTGGACACACACTCACACGGTTTGCGTTTTCAAGGTTTGCGTTCTCGAGCCACCAGGCACTGTTGTCGTGGGAATGAGCAGCCAGAGCGAGTTAAGGGTTTTCTGTTAGAACGGTATCATTTAAGTGGCCTCTAAGTTAATAACAAATGATCTTTGCAACGGAAGTGAATCAATCAAACTAACTTTATCTGGACAATAACTTTATTCTAGAGCTGCTGTAAAGCCAAAACAATCTCTGTTACTGTAATCTCCTATTATCACTGTAAAGCTGCTCTGAGACACTCTATATTGTTAAAAGCGCTGTATAAATGAAGGAAACTTGACAAATCAGCACAGAAAACAACCACCGTCTTATTTGAATAATTATATCGAAATGTTGTTTAGAAAGAAATCTGTCTGAATAGTGACACATGCCTTAAAGTAATAGATCATTTCAAAATGTCATCATTTACTCACCCTCAAGTTGTTTCAAACCTGTATGAATTTCTTTCTTCTGCTGAACAGAAGATATTTTGAAGAATGTCTGTAACCAAACAGTTGATGGACCCCATTGACTTCCATTGTAGGAAAAAAAAATACTATTGAAGTCAATGGGGTCCATCAACTGTTTGGTTACAGACATTCTTCAAAATATCTTCTGTTCAGCAGAAGAAAGAAATTCATACAGGTTTGAAACAACTTGAGGGTGAGTAAATGATGACAGAATTTTCATTTTGAAGTGAACTATTCTTTAACAAGCACCATGAGAGTTGATGAAGCTCCTTTACCTGCAACCATCCCGGTGATGGAGGACGAGGAGAAGCCGCTCTGAGCCGATGGGATGTGTGGAGGATAACCGGGAAGCATAGAGCTCGACACTTCTCTCCCTGAAACAGGCAAACACACACACACTGCTCAGTCTTAGAGAACCACACACACACACACACACACACACACACACACACACACACACACACACACACACACACAGCTCAGTCTCAGAGAACCACACACTCACTGCTCAGGCTTAGAGACCCACACACACAGTGCTCAGTCTCAGAGAACCACACACTCACTGCTCAGGCTTAGAGACCCACACACACACACACACAGCTCAGTCTCAGAGAACCACACACTCACTGCTCAGTCTTAGAGACCCACACACACACACACACAGCTCAGTCTCAGAGAACCACACACTCACTGCTCAGTCTTAGAGACCCACACACACAGTGCTCAGTCTTAGAGAACCACACACACACACACACACACACACACACACACACACACACACACACAGCTCAGTCTCAGAGAACCACACACTCACTGTTCAGTCTTAGAGACCCACACACACAGTGCTCAGTCTTAGAGAACCACACACACACACACACACACACACACACACACACACACACACACACACAGCTCAGTCTTAGAGAACCACACACTTACTGCTCAGTCTTAGAGAACCGCACACTCTCTGCTCAGTCTTAGAGAACCACACACACACACACACACACACACACAGCTCAGTCTCAGAGAACCACACACACACTGCTCAGTCTTAGAGAACCACACACACACTGCTCAGTTTTAGAGAACCACACACACACACACACTGCTCAGTCTTAGAGAACCACACACACACTGCTCAGTCTTAGAGAACCACACACTCACTGCTCAGTCTTAGAGAACCACACACACACACACACACACACACACACACACACACACACACTGCTCAGTCTTAGAGGACCACACACTCACTGCTCAGTCTTAGAGAACCACACACTTAGAGAACCACACACTCACTGCTCAGTCTTAGAGAACAACACACTCACTGCTCAGTCTTAGAGAAACACACAATTAGAGAACCACACACTCACTGCTCAGTCTAAAAGAACCACACATACACAGCTCAGTCTTAGAGAACCACACACTTAGTCTTAGAGAACCACACACACAGACACACACACACATACTGCTCAGTCTTAGAGAACCACACACATACTGCTCAGTCTTAGAGAACCACACACTCACTGCTCAGTCTTAGAGGACCACACACTCACTGCTCAGTCTTAGAGAACCACACACTTAGAGAACCACACACTCACTGCTCAGTCTTAGAGAACCACACACACACACACACACACACACACACACACTGCTCAGTCTTAGAGAACAACACACTCACTGCTCAGTCTTAGAGAAACACACAATTAGAGAACCACACACTCACTGCTCAGTCTAAAAGAACCACACACACACAGCTCAGTCTTAGAGAACCACACACTTAGTCTTAGAGAACCACACACACAGACACACACATACTGCTCAGTCTTAGAGAACCACACACATACTGCTCAGTCTTAGAGAACCACACACTCACTGCTCAGTCTTAGAGAACCACACACACACACCGCTCAGTCTTAGAGAACCACACACTCACTGCTCAGTCTTAGAGAACCACATACTCACTGCTCAGTCTTAGACAACCACACACTCACAGCTCAGTCTCAGAGAACCACACACTCACTGCTCAGTCTTAGAGACCACGCATGCAGTGCTCAGTCTTAGAGAACCACACACACACACACACACACACACACACACACACACACACACACACACACACTGCTCGGTCTTAGAGAACCACACACTCACTGCTCAGTCTTAGAGAACCATACACACACACACACACACACACACACACACTGCTCAGTCTTAGAGAACCACACAATTACTGCTCAGTCTAAGAGAACAACACACTCACTGCTCAGTCTTAGAGAACCACACACTCACTGCTCAGTCTTAGAGAACCACAAACTCACTGCTCAGTCTTAGAGAACAACACACTCAGTCTTAGAGAACCACACACTCACAGTCTTAGAGAACCACACCCGGTCTGCTCAGTCATAGAGAACCACACACTTAGAGAACCACAATCTCACTGCTCAGTCTTAGAGAATCACACACTCACAACTCAGTCTTAGAGAACCACACACTCTCTGCTCAGTCTTAGAGAACCACACATCCACTGCTCAGTCTTAGAGAACCACACATCCACTGCTCAGTCTTAGAGAACCACACATCCACTGCTCAGTCTTAGAGAACCACACACTCTCTGCTCAGTCTTATAGAACCACACACTCACAGCTCAGTCTTAGAGAACCACACACTCACAACTCAGTCTTAGAGAACCACACACTCACTGCTCAGTCTTAGAGAACCACACACACACTGCTCAGTCTTAGAGAACCACACACTCTCTGCTCAGTCTTAGAGAACCACACACTCTCTGCTCAGTCTTAGAGAACCACACACTCACAGCTCAGTCTTAGAGATCCACACACTCACAGCTCAGTCTTAGAGAACCACACACTCACTGCTCAGTCTTAGAGAACCACACATCCACTGCTCAGTCTTAGAGAACCACACACTCTCTGCTCAGTCTTATAGAACCACACACTCACAGCTCAGTCTTAGAGAACCACACACTCACAACTCAGTCTTAGAGAACCACACACTCACTGCTCAGTCTTAGAGAACCACACACACACTGCTCAGTCTTAGAGAACCACACACTCTCTGCTCAGTCATAGAGAACCACACACTCTCTGCTCAGTCTTAGAGAACCACACACTCTCTGCTCAGTCTTAGAGAACCACACACTCACAGCTCAGTCTTAGAGATCCACACACTCACAGCTCAGTCTTAGAGAACCACACACTCACTGCTTAGGCTTAGAGAAGCACACACTTAGAGAACCACACACACACAACGGGGAACTGAGGATGATGATGGGATGGGCTTTACCTGTGATGAGGTGTGGGCTGTTGAACTGCCCCTGCACTGGGGCATGATGGGAAAATGAGCTGAAGCCATGAGATAAATGAGTGCCGTTGCTGCAACTGTTAGCGATGGACACTGACGCCGGAGCCGAGATGGCCGTGAGCTCCAGGAACGCGGAGTTAGCGATGATGTTAGGGGAGGAGCTTGAGCTGTTCACCTCAGGAGACACTTCCTGTTTCAGACAGAGTGGGCGGGGCTGTAGGGCTTCTGGGCGGAGCAACGGGTTGACAGACAGGTGGGAAAATTCATGCATGAATGTTAATAGATGTACAATGAAATGGATATATATGGACATATGCTAAACGATGACACAAATTACAAATACAACAATTAAATATGAATTATGAGTTTGGGGAGTGTGTAGTATGCAGGACTGAGCAGTTTGCTAAATGAACTGTGTAATGTGTTGCTCTGGAAGTGTCTTTTCATACAGTAAACGTGCCCCTCTTTCTCTTGTAAATATGGAACAAATGACAAAGAGTAATTACAGTGCAGCGTTTGCATATGGATGATGGTTATTACCTGCAACCACTGTGTATCCCTGATGTGCTGCCAGGTTTCGACTGATAACTGAGCCACTTTTCCCCTCGTCCAAGCTGCCGTTGATGAGCGAGAGAGGATAGAGAGACTGCAGGAGAGAGAGAGAGAGAGAGTTCAGCTCTGAATGGCATGCCTGTTTGCCCTTATGAAAACTAAATATATTTCCCTATTTATGAATGATCAATATATTAAATGGTTTAACAGTATATTTGAAAATATACGGAATAATATATTGTGTTAATATATTACAATATATTGAATAATACATAAGGAATTACCGGTTTTCATATATTGAAAAATATGTGATAATATATTTACTAATATGACATAATGTATGTTATTTTATATTCATTACTACACTTCATAATATACAGATGTATATGGGATCAGATATGGTACTTTATGTGTAATATATTCACTCATGCAGCATAAATACACAAACATTTATATACAGTGGTGGTCAGAATTAATGGCACCCCTGGTAAATATGATCAAAAATGGCTGTAAAAAAATAAATCTGCATTGTTTATCCTTTTGATTTTTCGTTCAAAAAATTGGCAAAAATCTAACCTTTCACTGAAGTAAAAGAATTGAAAGTGGGGGGTAAATCACATTATGAAATAAATGTTTTTCTCCAAAACACGTCGGCCACAATTATTGGCACCCCTAGAATTTTTTACGAGTAAAATATCTCTGAAGTATATTCCCATTAATATTTACCTTTATTTAGCACACCAGGGTGACTAGGAACATGAAATTGTTAGATTTCTGTGAATTTTTTGAATGAAAGAGCAAAAGGATAAACAATGCAGATTTATTTTTTACAGCCATTTTTGATCATATTTACCAGGGGTGCCATTAATTCTGACCACCACTGTATAATGTAATAAATTTCTTATATTTTTTAATTATTTACATTATAAATGTTTCATATTTTACAAGCACACCTGCATGTACTAAAGTATTTAGCCAATAGACTATCCCTGTACTGAGGAGTGCACAGCCATTACTTTTAAAATATAGTAATTATTGTCTTATTGGTTTTCGGCCAATCATCAGCCTCACCACAGGCTCGACTCTTCAGCACAATGGTAACCCCAAAAACAAAAAGTAATAGAACATTAAACATCTCCCCCTATATTAATATTAAGCAAAACACATTAAATAACACGCCTTAATTTTAACATTTGCTCTCCTTTAACAGTCAGAAGTAGAGCATGCTGGGAACTATAAATCTGTTGTAACTTATTTCGTGAATGTGTGTGTGTGTGTGTGTGTGTGTGTGAACATACATTCACATTTATATGGGAACATGTATGTGCAATATCTGTGCACAATAAAGGATAATACCTTGTGAATATTACATGTAATGCTAATTTTGTCTTCATTTATACATTTTTGATATGTATCAATATATAGCCATACATGGTCAATGCATATTTTGCAGTATATTAAAAAATATAAGCACTATTTCCCATATATGTCAAATGTATTATGTAATATATCGCATTATATTTTGCAGTATATTCCCATATATAGTTGTCCTGTAAGGGTGTTTTCCCATCTCTTGGTGTTGCACCTGCTCAGTTTTCCCAGTGGTGTGGCTGAAGGAGTCGGAGCTGTACTGGTTCCGCTGGAAGCCACAGTCCTGCTGGCTCGGGAAGTGTTCGGTCCGAAGATGTTTCCGGGATCCGGTCCCGCTTCCCTGCGAGTCCACACTGTGCCGACAGCTCTCCTGATCACCTGTCAATCAAATAGCAATTTGCTCTCTTAAAGACACTTCAGTCACACACACACACACTCACACGCACACACGCACGCACGCACGCACGCACACACACACACACACACACACACACACACACACACACACACACTGAGGCGGTTTCTGCTTCTCTAACAGTGATAAAGCAGGACTCAGTCTCACTCTCTCTCACACACACACACACACACACACACACACACTGAGGCGGTCTCTGCTTCTCTGACAGGTCAGTAATAATAATAACTCACTGTCGTCGCGGCTCCTCTTGCCCTCGGCGCTGGTCTGAGGGATTCCCAGTAAGCCACTGATGGAGTAGGTGGATCCCAGTGAGTCCGACTGGGGAGATTCGGGAGGCGTCACGGCTGAACTGGGAACTGAGCAGAATCACACAGCATTATTACTGGACCGCAGTGAACTGGGAAACAGCATTATTGGGAATTATCAGTGTGTGTTCTCACTCAGTGTGTGTCCAGGACTCAGGCCTTTACTGTCCAGAGGAAGATTGAAAGGCTGTTGAACTTTTGTGCGAATGATCCTGTGAGAGAACAAACAGCGGGTTAGAAGAGTTCATCAAATCTCTGTTATATATGCGTTGACCTGTTGTTCATGAGGTCAGAGGTCAGATGTCAGAGGTCATGTACCTGTTGATGGTGAGGTCAGAGGTCAGAGGTCATGTACCTGTTGATGGAGCTGACGCTGGGCACGGTGTCCCCGTCACACACTCCCTCGGCCAGCAGCCGGTCCCGGATCTCCCACGCGAACATGGTGGGGTTCTGGCGCTTGTACTCCGCGATCTTCTCCACCACTTTAGGGGTCGCGACCTTCGGCTTCGAGCCTCCAATGACCCCTGGTTTAATGCTGCCCGTCTCATAGTACCTGAACGAGAAATGACATTACAACAAAACTCATGTAAACTTACATTTATAGTTTTTCTCGATTGTTTACACACATTTTCTGAAAGCATGCCTCGTATTCTCAGAACTCTAC
Source organism: Vimba vimba (assembly GCA_022828995.1). Classification (NCBI taxonomy): domain Eukaryota; kingdom Metazoa; phylum Chordata; class Actinopteri; order Cypriniformes; family Leuciscidae; genus Vimba; species Vimba vimba. The sequence goes on along the minus strand of CM040820.1, from coordinate 50,011,099 downwards.
AGACAAATCAAATGGTCAGAAGCAATGCTCAGGTAGGCCGTGGCATTTAAACGATGCCCAATTGGCACTAAGGGGCCTAAAGTGTGCCAAGAAAACATCCCCCACACCATTACACCACCACCACCAGCCTGCACAGTGGTAACAAGGCATGATGGATCCATGTTCTCATTCTGTTTACGCCAAATTCTGACTCTACCATCTGAATGTCTCAACAGAAATCGAGACTCATCAGACCAGGCAACATTTTTCCAGTCTTCAACTGTCCAATTTTGGTGAGCTCATGCAAATTGTAGCCTCTTTTTCCTATTTGTAGTGGAGATGAGTGGTACCCGGTGGGGTCTTCTGCTGTTGTAGCCCATCCGCCTCAAGGTTGTGCGTGTTGTGGCTTCACAAATGCTTTGCTGCATACCTCGGTTGTAACGAGTGGTTATTTCAGTCAAAGTTGCTCTTCTATCAGCTTGAATCAGTCGGCCCATTCTCCTCTGACCTCTAGCATCAACAAGGCATTTTCGCCCACAGGACTGCCGCATACTGGATGTTTTTCCCTTTTCACACCATTCTTTGTAAACCCTAGAAATGGTTGTGCGTGAAAATCCCAGTAACTGAGCAGATTGTGAAATACTCAGACCGGCCCGTCTGGCACCAACAACCATGCCACGCTCAAAATTGCTTAAATCACCTTTCTTTCCCATTCTGACATTCAGTTTGGAGTTCAGGAGATTGTCTTGACCAGGACCACACCCCTAAATGCATTGAAGCAACTGCCATGTGATTGGTTGATTAGATAATTGCATTAATGAGAAATTGAACAGGTGTTCCTAATAATCGGTGAGTGTATAAATGAACTAAATTACAGTAATAACTTTTTTTTACAACAAAAATGAACCATCACTGAACTTACTTAAGTTGGACTGTGACGCTTTTTTCTTCTAGAAACAAACTTTGTTGCATTATTTCCCTGTTATCACTGTAAAGCTGCTCTGAAACACTGTATAAATAAAGGTTGGCCTGCTGAGTTTCACTTTCACTCGTCTACTCACTTATGCTTTATTTGTTTCTGCTAGTTTTTATCTACTCCGTCTGTGTATATCATGCACTGTGTTGTATATTGTGTGTAACGTTAAATCCGGAGTACTTGATATATCATGTTTACTTTAGAACAAACCAGCACCAATTTCTTGCAAGTGCAACTTGGCCAATAAACGTAATCTAATTCATTCCAAGAGAGACCGTCAGATCTGCTGGAACTGCTTGTGTCCGAAAACATTCAGAACCTTCAGCCATCCAGAAATAAAAACAAAAACAATTTAAAATGCTAATTTATTTATTTTACAGAAAAATACTACATTTGCTGCAGATTCAGTCACATTCAGTACGTTTGGCAGTGGAGCACAAGAAACAAACAGTGAATGTTTAGAAAATGCATCCTGTGGTAGTTGAGTGTGTGTGGTGTGTGTGTTAGTTGAGTGTGTGTGGTGTGTGTGGTAGTTGAGTGTGTGTGGTGTGTTTGGTGTGTTTGGTGTGTGTGGTGTGTTTGGTGTGTTTGGTGTGTGTGGTGTGTTTGGTGTGTTTGGTGTGTGTGGTGTGTTTGGTGTGTTTGGTATAATCTTTCATTTGAAAGTCTCGTGTCTAGTGTCTGTAAAACCGCATTTTTCCATCTTAAAAATATATCTAAATTACGTCATATGCTCTCATTGACAAATGCGGAATAGTTAGTTCATGCGTTCATGAGCTCAAGGCTAGATTACTGTAATGCTCTACTGGGTGGCTGCCCTGCACGCTTAATAAACAAACTACAGCTGGTCCAAAACGCAGCAGCTCGAGTTCTTACCAGAACCAGGAAGTGTGGTGTGTGTGTGTATGTGTGTGTGTGTGTGTGTGTGTGTGTGTGTGTGTGTGTGTGTGTGTGTGTGTGTGTGTGTGTGTGTGTGTGTGTGTGTGTGTGTGTGTGTGTGTGTGGACTCTTCACCTGCCCAGGATCTTGCTGACACACCCGTGACTGACCCTCAGTTGTCTCGAGATGTCGCAGGGTCTCACACCCTGATGTGCCATATCCACGATCCTCTGCCGGATCACCTCGGGGAGCGGCCGGCCGTTCACAAACATTCCTCCGAGCTGATTCAGACCCCCATGACCTGGAGAACACACACACACACACACACACACACACACATGAGCTGATTCAGACCCCCATGACCTGGAGAACACACACACACACACACACACACACACACACACACACACACACATGAGCTGATTCAGACCCCCATGACCTGGAGAACACATCTCACACACACACACACACACACACACACACACACACACACACACACACACACACACACACACACACACACACACACACATGAGCTGATTCAGACCCCCATGACCTGGAGAACACATCTCACACACACACACACACACACACACACATGAGCTGATTCAGACCCCCATGACCTGGAGAACACATCACACACACACACACACACACACACACACACACACACACACACACACACACACACACACACACACACACACACACACATGAGCTGATTCAGACCCCCATGACCTGGAGAACACACACACACACACACACACACACACACACACACACACACACACACACACACATGAGCTGATTCAGACCCCCATGACTTGGAGAACACATCTCACACACACACACACACACACACACACACACACACACACACATGAGCTGATTCAGACCCCCATGACCTGGAGAACACATCACACACACACACACACACACACACACACACACACACACATGAGCTGATTCAGACCCCCATGACCTGGAGAACACATCACACACACACACATACACACACACACACACACACACACACACACACACACACACACACACACACACACACACACACACACACACACACACACACACACACACATGAGCTGATTCAGACCCCCATGACCTGGAGAACACATCACACACACACACACACACACA
>CM040820.1:49988107-50003107 GCA_022828995.1 Vimba vimba | reverse complement strand
TATGGCGCGTGTCAGAACAGAAGAGAGAGAGTCTTTATTAGCGCGGTTCGACACACACATTAATGAACGAACTAAAGGTGAATGAGTGTTAATATAAAGCTTTGTGGTTCCGTAAGACTCGAGATGACATGTCTGCGGCCTCAGTAAGAGGATAATTAAACCACATTACAGGCTTGAAAAGAAAAATAAGACAGGTCAAAATCACTCCATATTCTTATCTTGTTATTCCTCTGAAGGCTCTTTCCTTTCATTCATTCGTATTCATGCCTTCGCCGGTGTGTCGTGTAAATACAGCGAGTGCAGAACAAAGTGCTTGTGTTTTCAGATAAATACAGAGTGAAGAGAATCACAGAGTAAATGGAAGCAGAAAATTCCTTTCTTGAGCGTAAAAAGAGTGAATGAAGAACGAGCGCCCGAGGAGAGGGCAGAAACAGGAGGAAGAGAGAAACTGAGGTGAAAGAGAGTTTAACACGGGATTAAAACCATCGAGAGAATGATAGTTATCTGTGCTTTAATCATGTCAAATACCGGCAACTAAATTAATGGCGCATTAAACAGGCAAAAGTGGTTATTAGTATATACTAATAAAAAAAAAATATATATATATATATATATATAGTAACTATATATAAGAAATGATTTGAAACTAGCAAAGAAAAGCACAATTCTCTGAAGTGTTTTTCATGCGTTGCAGATCATGTGCGGATTTACGAAACATTCTATATGTGACAATACAACCCTTAAAAGACCCATTACATGTTAACAGCTGGTTCAATATGGCACAGTTAGGCTATATGCAATTAAATATTTGACAGGGAGATAATATTAACATTGTTTATGTTCAATGGACAGATATGCTACGAACCGTCTACAATTATACTTTAAAGTTAACTTGAAATATTAGTAAAGGTCAGTTTATGGTTTACTGCGAGAAAGTTTCTGTGAAATGTACCTTAATAAACACGATAACGTTGGAAATATCGATAATCAAAGAAGAATGATGGATGCGCACATAAAGATTATAAAATAACCGATGTGTTTAAACACTTTGCAGTGCCTGCTCTTATCACAGGTGAAGCCTACAAAAGTGTAGCATCTCGTTTTTAAAGATTAATTATTTTTTCCCCCCGTTTTCGTAAATAGGCCAGTGTGTAAATTAAAACCCATGAAGGTCGGAATGACTCTCTCTCTCTCTCTCTCTCTCTCTCTCTCTCTCTCTCTCTCTCTCTCTCTCTCTCTCTCTCTCTCTTGAATTCAATTCAATTCAATTCAAATGTGCTTTATTGGCATGACCATGGTAAAATATAAAATACCACAATATTGCTAAATCAATAGACATATACAATAGACATAGATAAAAAAAATGTTTTCCATATTATACATAAATATATCACAAAAAAGAAAGTACAGAAAGTACAGAGAGTAAACGGAAAAGAGGGTTCGGCCCTTGTCCCCCATAACGGCACGGAGACTCTCTCTCTCTCTCTCTCTCTCTCTCTCTCTCTCTCTCTCTCTCTCTCTCTCTCTCTCTCTCTCTCTCTCGATCAGAAGCAGCAAACTCCACTATCATATAAATAATTATTGGTGTCTTTCTCTACCGGTTTTTTAGAGAAATACTCACAAATGTTACGCACAAAACAGCGATGTTAGCCAGATTTAAAACTCTCCAGTCTTTATTCTCACCAGGAAACTAAAGAAATTCTGTAATTTCCTATGGTTTAAAATATGGGTTTCAAAAGAGCATCAAAGCTGTGCAATTTCAAGATAAAGGTCAGAATTTAATAATAAAATGTCACTACATTTTTTAAAAATGATAATAAAAGTGGAAGAAACAACCCAAAATGATTCCTTTAGTTTTTCGTATGTATGTGTTATTCTTATAAATCTTCATGATCCACACCTCTCATTTTCCTACTATAAGTTTCTAATTTATATTTAATTACCCAGTGTGATTTGTGTTTCCAGGCTCTTTCTTCTGTTCTCCTTCAACCATCTGTTCTCCTCTGTTCTCTGCTCATCCCTGTCTCTGTCTGCAGGTTTGCATTGTTCGTCTCTGTGTCCCGTTTCCGCTTCGGCCCGTGACCTCTGACCCCGAACCCTGTTCATCTCAGGACCTGCTCCTTCTTTAGCGGTCGCTCGCCCCTGAAAGTTTGGGGGCCTGATAACAGTTTTAGAGAAGCCGTGACAAAACCCCAGCATGCCGGCCATTGTACGCGCCACAATAATGCGAAGGCATTAAAAGCCCATTAGCTTGAGGCCTGAGCGCCAGCGTCGCCAGGGTTCGAGCCGCTCTGTAGAGCTCAGGATCAAGTTAACTCGTGTCAGCGCTGTCTTTAGCCCGATGAAACACGCTCAGTGCTCCAGGATGAGACGTCGGCCGTGTGTGGACATCTGGACATCATGTACAGGTTCTGGAGTGCAGGAGAGATGTCTGGAGAGGTTTTCAGCCGGAAGTGATTCAGTTTCATATTGTGATTGATAAAGTCGTAGAGATCTAGATCTGTTTCCGGTCTACTGACTGATATTGCATGAAAGCTGACAGAACAAAAACTGCTCTAAATTCCACTTAGTAGTTTTTTGGTTACACTTTATTTGGATTTTTCACCTTTTAGACATTCTAGTAACTATGAGTAACTTCACAAACTACATGTCAAGTTATCCTACAAACCCAAACCAGAGAGGTCAAGAGAAGTCAACTTTATTTCTATAGCGCTTTATACAAGACTGATTGTTTCTAAGCAGCTTTACAGTGATAACAGGGAAATGATTCAGTGATGTACAGCAGCTCTAAAAGAAAACAGTGTCGTTGTTCAGTGTTGATTCAGTTCAGTTGTAAAGATCATAAATGATTAAATTAGTTCATTTGATCTATGAAGTAGTTCTGTAGGAAACAGTGATGTCAGTTCAGTTCTCAGTGCAGTCAGATCAATATTATAATAGTAATCTACTAATACTCTAATGAGTTAGTTGACATGTAGTTGCCAAGTTAGTAGATAGGTTAGAATGTCTAAAGTGGACCATCAAAAAAGTGTAACCTTTTTTCTGTAAAAAGATGATTTGTGCATCTTTTTACAGAAAAACGAACCTATTCACCATGGTAATCATGGTACCGTTGTTGTTCTGTCAGCTTGCATTTGCATGTCATCTTGATTCAAACATAATTGTGTGTGATAAACGGATGAAATCTCTGTTTGTGCTTCTTTACTGCTGTACAGTTTGATCTGTGCCTTAAATGCTTGCTAACATGGGCATATATCCTCCTGGGACCCAGAAAAAAAAAGTTTTTTGAATTTAGTTTTTTTCCATGTCATCACACTGTTTAGAGCACAATAAACAAATGGTAAAAAAACATTTTTGCAAAATAATATTTTATTCATACGTTATGCTATGTCCTCTGTAGTGGACGCCAGGACTAAGTTGTTTAAAAAATAAAATGACATGAAATTATATGTATAGGCAAAAACAATGGGATTTTTTTTTCAATCACCAATAAATTTGGGGGTTTCAGGATTTTTTCAACCAAAATTTGTATAAAGATTATTCTCAACTATGTTATGAAAGAAATAACGGAATGAATTGATACACCATTTTACATTATGCAATATGTGGGTAAAATGTCCATAAATTAATATTCCCATTCAATGCAATGTATATATACACTGTATCTAATTTGCACCTTAATGTGTTCTTGGAGCAACATTTAATGAAAAAAGAAGTGTAATAATTGGAGTAATAATTGGCAACATTTTAATAATAATATCTAATATTTCATAGGAATATTGATGTATAATTTATTTCCATATTCACTTGTTGTGTCTCCCAGAATGCCTGATAAACATGATTTAAGTCCGGATGTCCTCTACACGTTTGAAATCAATGCCCTGTTCTTTAACAGAAAATATTTTTTTTATTTGAAACCCCTTAACATTTTCCTGAGATGTTGTTTTATGAAATACAATTTGAAAAGTAGTCCAATTTAAATTATAATTACAATATATTATCATATTTCCATAAGAATGCTACATTTGATCACTAAATTAATGTCAGACATTTTTAAAGACCAAGGAGAAGTTGTTTTCATGGTGAAACCTCCAAACATTTGGTATCTCTGAAAGTCCTGAATGTGCTCTTTACGGGACACCCAGGTTGTGTCATGTGACATGTATGACGTCAGAGAAATTCACTAAAATAAAATGTCCACTACAGTGGACAAAAGTCTATTCTTGGGTCCCAGGAGGATATTTGAAAGTAAAACAAGATATTTTAATGATAAATAGATCATTACATATTTTAAAGTGTTATTAGAGCATGTTCTCATAGATCAAAGATCAAAGATTTCCTTATTTATTACTGAGGGACTCTTAATGGCTGTAAAAGCTGTAAAAGGTGTAAATGAAACGGTTAGTGTGTGAACGACCCAAGAGATGCGGGTCACTGTAACCACAGAAAAGGTTTTCATCGAATAGAGAACATAAACATGATAGAAAGCAATAAATGGAAAAGTCTGTAGTAAAAGAATGACATAAAATCTGTTTGCAGCTCAACTGACAGGAAAATAGATACTGATATAGATGCACTATATGGGCTTCAATCACTGTAAAATTTAAAGTAGAGCAACCCTGAACTTTAGTTTAGAGAGTTTAAACAAGCACTTCATGCCTGAACATTCTGGCTGATAAAATCCTCATCACACGAGTTTACAGTGAAAACCGAACGACTCTTTCTCTCGGCTTCATTCAGATATATTCATCACCTCACCGCAGTAAAACTGAGCTGCGCTTTATATTCCAATTAGCGGTCGATGCATTTCAGAGTCGTTAAGTTATAACAAGGGAGTTTTTCCCCGTCACACGAGCGTCTGCAGGAGATTTACTGCGGGAATCCCTGTGGAGAAATCACTGAGCTTTACAAACACTCTTGTGTAAATTCAGTGCAATTAGGCCTTTATAGTCCCGTAACTCTCCATCAGATGCTTGTCAGTGTGTTGTTTGTTGAGGGCAAGAGAGAAAATTGGATCGGCTGACCTTGGTCGAGCCCTGTGATTATATAAACCCTCATCCAGAGTGTGTGCAGGTCAGTGTGTGTCAGTGTTTTACTAGGACTGATGGAGCGGCGGCCGAACACTCTGGGGTTTCGCTCATCTAAAAGTCTGTGGCATTTCACACATGTTGGATATGTGGTTTCCTCAGATGATAAAGCTCAGGCTTTATTCACACACAGCAAGTGACACAAACAGACTGAAGCAGAGACACGTGTTATCAGTGAAACACAACACGTCTGATGTGACTGTGTCAGACAGAGATGTGTGTGTGTGTGTGTGTGTGTGTGTGTGTGTGTGTGTGTGTGTGTGTGTGAGTGTGTGCGTGTGTGTGTGTGTGAGAGAGTGTGTGTGACAGAGTGTGTGTGTGTGTGTGTGTGTGTGTGTGTGTGTGTGTGTGTGTGTGTGTGTGTGTGTGTGTGTGTGTGTGTGTGTGTGTGTGTGTGTGTGAGTGAGTGAGTGAGTGAGTGTGTGTGTGTGTGTGTGTGATTTTCACAGAGTGTGTGTGATTTTCACAGGGTGTGTGTGAAGCATCTAGTGCAGTAGTGTGGAGTATGGAGCTGCTTGTAGTTAGTGCAGCTGCTTGCAACTTTCTGCTCTTTAACTACCGCCGCTGGCTAGCCCCTCATAGGGGGTGAAAAGAGGAGCCGAGTGTGTAAGTCTCCTCCGCCAGTACACAGCCTCTCCACCACCAAGACTCCTGCAGTGCTCCTCGCGGCCACACTTGGTAACTGGATACCTCGCAGTCCCAGGCTAAACTGCAGGGGATCTCGGAGCAGCAGTGGGCCCCAGAGATGTGGTGTGCAGGCCCACCACACGGTGGACACGCCCTGACGCCCGTCAACCACTGCCCCAGCTATGGGTAAATAGCCCCACTGCCTTGTGGGTTAGCCTCTTGAGGCAAGGCTAAGGGAGCACACCCCAACAGGAAAGCAATGCGCTGGAGGTGCGCAATAGGTGGGCCTAAACAGAGCTAGGTCCCGGCAGTCTCCTGCAGCCAGGACGAGGAGCTGGTCGTCCTTGGCCCACCCATGCCACCAGACCTACCTTGTCATGGTGAAGTTAGTGCTACTGGGGAGAGCGCACCCCCTTTAGCACTTTAAAAAATTCTTTGCGCAGGTTTCCACCTCTGACCAACGGTGAATATTACCTGAATCTACTTATGGTTGAAGTCTGGTGGCGATGGGGTGTCTGACGACGGGGGCAGGTTTGAATAGACTGGTAGCTCTTAGTCAGAGCCCTGCACGACAGCGGCACAAGGTATACGGTCGCTAACAGCTGGGGCTGAGTGGCAGCTGTTCTCGGCAGACCCTTGTGCGACTGAGCAGCCCTATTCAGGGACTGCACTGCTCACCTCAAGCTGAGGAAGGGCCTAGAAAAGGTGGCCTAGAAAATGCCCACTCAACTCACACCTGGACAGGATACCGCGCCTGTCGGGTCATTCCACTTCTGCGGTTGAAACAAAAGAAACAAATCCTACAACCTTAAACTGGCAACATGGAGCATAAGAACCCTCCTGGACTCTTACGGCAGGTCTGAAAGACCCAATAGAAGGACAGCCCTGGTTGCAGCCGAGCTGAGCCGCTACGATATCGACATTGCTGCCCTGAGTAAAACCAGGCTCCTTGGTGAGGGGTCTCTAACAGAGGAGGGCATGGGCCACACCTTCTACTGGAAAGGCTATCCCCCAGGTGGACATCTGCATGGTGTGGGACTCGCCATTAAGAACACACTACTGCTAAGACTCACTGAAACACCAGTGTGCATCAGTGAAAGACTGATGACCCTCTGTATCCCCCTGGTGAAGAACCCCTATGCCACACTCCTAAGTGTGTATGCTCCAACTCTACCATCTGACAGTGAGTCTAAAGACTCCTTTTACCAGACACTGGATGAGGCTCTCCACCAAATCCCCAAGAACGACAAGATCCTCCTGCTTGGGGACTTCAACGCTCGTGCTGGACAGAACAGTGGGATATGGAAAGGAGTTCTTAGCAGGCATGGGATTGGTCAGGTCAACACAAATGGCATGAGGTTACTTACCCTCTGCTCTGAGCACAACCAGACCATAACCAACACCATCTTCCAGAAAAAGACCAAATACAAAACATCATGGATGCACCCACGCTCAAAACATTGGCACCTGATTGATTATGTCATCGTGAGACATTGTGACATCAGAGATGTTCTCATAACCTGGGCCATGAGAGGTGTGGAATGCCGGACAGATCACTGCATGATCATGACCAAGGTCCTCATGAAAATGCGCCCCCCCCATGCGAAGACATGGACCCAGTAGGAGGCGTTTAGATTGTGTCCGCCTGGAAGTCACTTCTGTTAGGAATGAGTTTCGTCGCTCCCTGGCTGAGAAACTAGGGGAGTTAGAACTCCTCCTTAGGGGTCCTCTATTACTACGGCCCTCGACAAAGCAGCAGCCCAAACAATCGGCTATAAGAGCAAGAACCATCAAGACTGGTTTGATAACAACTTAACGAGTCCATCCATAATCTATTAAGGGACATACACAAAGCACATCAGGAAAGTCTAAAAAAACCCTTATCCAAAACCACCAGACAGCAATGGCAAGAAGATCGTCGGGAAGTGCAGAGAACTCTGCGGAACTTGTAGAACAAGTGGTGGATGGAGAAGGCTCATGAAATTCAGTCATTCGCTGACAGAAATGATATGCACAACTTTTACAATGCAGTCAAATCCATTTATGGCCCAAGAAGTCACTGCATCACTCCCCTGAAAGCAGCAGATGGGCTCAAAGTCCTAAAAGACCCGAATAGCATCCTGGAGAGGTGGGCTGAACATTTTAACACCCTACTAAATCAGGACTCTTATGCAGACTATACCATCCTGGATGAACTGCCTGAATTTCCCCCTATTGACAACCTTAGCCATCCTTCAACTTTCCTGGAGGTTCTGTCAGCTGTCCGCTCCCTGAAAAACAACATGTCTCCTGGCTCTGACAATATTTCTGCAGAACTGCTAAACAGGGAGGGTATCTCTGCACAAGAACACTACACCATTACGTCACCAAGGTTTGGGCTGATGAATTCATCCCACAGCATTGGAGGGATGCTAGTATTGTCATCATATATAAAAGCAAAGGGGATAGGGCCATTTGTGACAAGGTCCTGGCCAAGGTGATGCCACAAAGACTGACTAATGACATCAAAGAGTCTATGCTAGCCGAGTCACAGTTAGGGTTTAGAAAGAACAGGAGCACAGTCGACATGGTCTTCACAACCATCCCACCCGCACCACCCATCTTCTCTGTTGCAGATGAAAAACTGTCAGTTGTTCCATCATTTAAATACCTGCGGAGCATTATCTCTGAAGACAATAGCATTGACAATGAGGTCCAGAACAGAATCAAACAAGCATCAGCTGCCTTTGGAAGACTCCGGCGGCGGGTTTTTCAGATTAAGAACCTTCATCTCAACACAAAAATCTGCTTCTACCAAGTGGTCTGCATCACCACCCTCCTCTACAGCTGTGAAGCCTGGGTTACTTACAGCCGCCACATCAAGTCCCTGGAACACTTCCACATCTGCTGTCTGCAGCGCATCCTGGGAATCACTTGGCGTCACAGAGTGCCTCACACTGAGATCCTCAGGAGAACAGGTTTCAAGAGTATTGAGGCCACAATCACCCAGCACCAACTGCGTTGGTTGGGGCATGTCATAAGGATGCCCTACAACCGTCTGCCCCGCAGAGTGCTATATGGCCAGCTGGAGGACAGAAGAAACGCTTTGAAGACCAATTGAAGACAGTGCTTAAGAAGTGCAAAATAAAACCTGGGGACCTGGAGAACATGGCTGCTGACCGCAACATCTGGCGGCAGCTACGTCTAGATGGGACCCAAGCACTGGAGGAGGAAAGGACAGCCAGGAGACAACAAAGAAGGCTCAGGAGAAACACTGCCATAAATACCAGTAACACCAATACCATGTATATATGCCCCACCTGCAATAGAACCTGTGGATCCAGGATAGGACTATTTAGCCATCAGAAAACTCACCATTAAAAGACAGAAGTGAACGTCATCATCGGATTCGATGGACAACCACAAGCAAGCAAGTGTGTGTGTGTGTGTAAGTCGCAAACTTTAATCTTAAACGCTATCACTAGCACAACACGCTAGCATTTCGCTAGCCTTTTAACCAGTCATCCGTGCTTACTGTCTTTTTTCTCTCTCACACTCGCCTTTTACAAGTCTATCAAACAACTGTGGTAAGTAGGATCAGTCAACAAACGCGTTGAGTCATGTCTTCTCCTGTCATTGTCACTTTCACTTCGTGTCACATGTATAGTATAGCATTTAGCATTCTCTGTCAGCACTGAGGGCTTTACATGTGATAAATACAGGGAGATAGTCAGGTTGACAGAGAAGATTTCAGAACTAGAGACACACATCCAAACTTTAATTGAGGATAGTAAGAGTGCAAGGGCTTTAGAAACTGCTTTGGATGCGACTAGCTTAGTGAACTCTGTACATTGTTCTGTTCCGGTTGTAGAGCACGTGCAGCAGGGCAACTGGGTGACCGTGAGATGCTGTAGTCGCAGGACAAAACACCGCTCTTCTGTTCCATAACAACATTAAACAGGTTCTCCCCACTCAGTGAAACACCCACTGACTTCGCCAGTCGGAGATCATTAAAATTTTGGGGCAGACCTGACCTGTTGAAAAGAGATGGTATTCATCCCTCCTGGGATGGTGCCGCTCTTCTCTCTAGGCAAGGCAAGGCAAGGCAAGGCAAGTTTATTTATATAGCACATTTCATACACTATGGCAATTCAAAGTGCTTTACAGAAAGGAATTAAAATAATCACAAAATAAAAGCAAGGAAAATTAAAACAGTTATAATAGAAATTAAAAGAGATATATGGTCCAGTTATAAAATGAATTAAAAGAGTAAAAAGATGATACATAGATAAACTTCTCATCTGGCAAAAGATTTGAAAAATGAGATTTTCCCATGGTGATTACACTGTGTCTGTGGTGTTCTTTCGGTGCCTAAGAAATCTATTGGACGTCTCCGATGGACACAATTTTTCCCTAAAATCGTACAGGAGGAGCTCTAGGACTGACTCACAGGGTAACCTAGGGTTCACTGCCCCATCAGTCCAAACCCCAAAAACCCATTTGTTCGGAAGCTCTAGGAATGGAATCAATCCAGTCTGCACCCCAGAGAACCTCAAGTTTAATTACACATCAAACTTACTACTCCACCACAGTCCCAGGCCATCAGCATGGTTTCATCTCTCAAGTTCCCCAATTAAGTAATTTGTGTTTGTCTCTCTAGTAATATGGCACAAACATTGGGGCTCAAATCAGGAAGCAGACAGACTGGCTAAATCGACCGTCTGCTAGCTGTCTCACGTCACTGAGGTCAGATAAATCCCATCACATAGAGCCTCTTTCACCTGGATATCATCATATAGAGACTGTGTCTGTTTCCTGAATTAGGACATACAAAAAACTCTCAATCCCATTTAAGAGTAAAAATGTAATCGATGTTCAACAAATAAAAAACAGATATAATACAAATGAGCAAATGATAAAGCTTGGGTTACTGAATATTTGTTTCATTACTTCAAAAGCACTTATTGTTAATGATATGATTACAGATTATAACCTGGATGTGCTGTGTCTGACAGAAACCTGGCTAAAACCAGACAATTATATTAGTCCACCCCCCAAGATTACTGTTATAAACATGAACCTCGTCTGAAAGGAAAAGGGGGAGGTGTTGCTGTAATTTATTGTAATATCTTCAGTATTACTGAAACGCTTAGTTTCGAACATAATTCTTTTGAAGTGTTGGTGCTTAATGTAACACTATCTAGACTAATTGTTGGTGATTTTAATATACATGTAGATAACGAAATAGACACATTGGGATTGGAATTTAGAGACATTCTAAACTCTATTGGAGTTAGACAACATGTGTCAGGACCTACTCATTGTCGTAATCATACTCTAGATCTAATATGATTATTGTCTAACATAACATATTGTCTAACATTTGCGCCCAGACGAAACTTTCCAATTCACAAAATTAACGGAATGTATAGCTGATATAAAAATTTAGAAGACTAGCAATTTCCTACTACTTAATTCTGAAAAAGTTTCAAAGTTTCTAATGAGTGGACCAAAAACCTCCACACGTAATAATCTAGAATACTGACTAACACTTAATGGCTGCTCTGTCAAGTCTTCGTCGTCTGTCAGGAACCTGCAGCAGCTCGAGTTCTTGCTAGAACCAGGAAGTATGATCATTTTAGTCCGGTTCTGTCAACACAGCATTGGCTCCCTATTAAACATTGTATAAATTTTAAAATATTGCTGATTACTTACAAAGCACTAAATGGTTTAGCTCCTAACGCATTATAATCCTTCAGGTTTATTGCGATCTCAAAATTCTGGCCAGTTGATAATACCTAGAAACTCTGGAACAGTCTTCCTAGCATTGTTCGAGAAGCAGACACACTCTGTAAGTCTAGACTAAAAACACATCTCTTTAACCTGGCATACACATAGACCATTATCAATTTCTATAATTCAAATCATGTAAAATAATTGTTAGGCTGCATAAATTAGGTCAGCCGGAAACAGGAACACTTCCTATAACACCTGATGTACTTGCTACATTATGAGAACAATGGCATCTACGCTAATATTAGTCTTTCTGTTTATTCCGAGGTTTACTGTAATCAGCTGGATCGGGACCGTATCCAGATCAGATGGAGGACCTGCGCCTAGACACGACCACAACGCATGATGTAGTCAGCCGGATCCAGGCCGTATCCAGATCAGATGGAGGACCTGCGCCTAGACACGACCACAACGCATGATGTAGTCAGCCGGATCCGGGCCGTATCCAGATCGGATGGAGGACCTGCGCCTAGACACGACCACAACGCATGATGTAGTCAGCCGGATCCGGGCCGTATCTAGATCGGATGGAGGACCTGCGCCTAGACACGACCACAACGCATGATGTAGTCAGCCGGATCCGGGCCGTATCCAGATCAGATGGAGGACCTGCGCCTAGACACGACCACAACGCATGATGTAGTCAGCCGGATCCGGGCCGTATCTAGATCGGATGGAGGACCTGCGCCTAGACACGACCACAACGCATGATGTAGTCAGCCGGATCCGGGCCGTATCCAGATCGG
Source organism: Vimba vimba (assembly GCA_022828995.1). Classification (NCBI taxonomy): domain Eukaryota; kingdom Metazoa; phylum Chordata; class Actinopteri; order Cypriniformes; family Leuciscidae; genus Vimba; species Vimba vimba. Next base: position 49,990,875 of record CM040820.1, on the reverse strand, counting down.
ATGGAGGACCTGCGCCTAGACACGACCACAACGCATGATGTAGTCAGCCGGATCCGGGCCGTATCTAGATCGGATGGAGGACCTGCGCCTAGACACGACCACAACGCATGATGTAGTCAGCCGGATCCGGGCCGTATCCAGATCAGATGGAGGACCTGCGCCTAGACACGACCACAACACATGATGTAGTCAGCCGGATCCGGGCCGTATCCAGATCAGATGGAGGACCTGCGCCTAGACACGACCACAACGCATGATGTAGTCAGCCGGATCCGGGCCGTATCCAGATCAGATGGAGGACCTGCGCCTAGACACGACCACAACGCATGATGTAGTCAGCCGGATCCGGGCCGTATCCAGATCAGATGGAGGACCTGCGCCTAGACACGACCACAACGCATGATGTAGTCAGCCGGATCCGGGCCGTATCCAGATCAGATGGAGGACCTGCGCCTAGACACGACCACAACGCATGATGTAGTCAGCCGGATCCGGGCCGTATCCAGATCAGATGGAGGACCTGCGCCTAGACACGACCACAACGCATGATGTAGTCAGCCGGATCCGGGCCGTATCCAGATCAGATGGAGGACCTGCGCCTAGACACGACCACAACGCATGATGTAGTCAGCCGGATCCGGGCCGTATCCAGATCAGATGGAGGACCTGCGCCTAGACACGACCACAACGCATGATGTAGTCAGCCGGATCCGGGCCGTATCCAGATCAGATGGAGGACCTGCGCCTAGACACGACCACAACGCATGATGTAGTCAGCCGGATCCGGGCCGTATCTAGATCGGATGGAGGACCTGCGCCTAGACACGACCACAACGCATGATGTAGTCAGCCGGATCCGGGCCGTATCCAGATCGGATGGAGGACCTGCGCCTAGACACGACCACAACGCATGATGTAGTCAGCCGGATCCGGGCCGTATCTAGATCGGATGGAGGACCTGCGCCTAGACACGACCACAACGCATGATGTAGTCAGCCGGATCCGGGCCGTATCCAGATCAGATGGAGGACCTGCGCCTAGACACGACCACAACACATGATGTAGTCAGCCGGATCCGGGCCGTATCCAGATCAGATGGAGGACCTGCGCCTAGACACGACCACAACGCATGATGTAGTCAGCCGGATCCGGGCCGTATCCAGATCAGATGGAGGACCTGCGCCTAGACACGACCACAACGCATGATGTAGTCAGCCGGATCCGGGCCGTATCCAGATCAGATGGAGGACCTGCGCCTAGACACGACCACAACGCATGATGTAGTCAGCCGGATCCGGGCCGTATCCAGATCAGATGGAGGACCTGCGCCTAGACACGACCACAACGCATGATGTAGTCAGCCGGATCCGGGCCGTATCCAGATCAGATGGAGGACCTGCGCCTAGACACGACCACAACGCATGATGTAGTCAGCCGGATCCGGGCCGTATCCAGATCAGATGGAGGACCTGCGCCTAGACACGACCACAACGCATGATGTAGTCAGCCGGATCCGGGCCGTATCCAGATCAGATGGAGGACCTGCGCCTAGACACGACCACAACGCATGATGTAGTCAGCCGGATCCGGGCCGTATACAGATCAGTTGGTGGACCTGCGCTGAAGTGTCAGCAGAGATTGTGTCAACTAGACTCTCCCCTGTGAAGGCCTCATCGGCATGAAAAAAAAAAGTTCTAGATAAAAGGTTGTTTTCCTCTGTACAACTGTAATTGTTATCAAAATGATTCCCGTTCTCACGATCTGTGGAAACGGCTAAAAATGCTGTATTATGCTGCCAGACAAGTAATTGTCACTTTGTAATGAAAGACTACGCCCCCGCGCACATACACATTCAAACACGCACATGCCTAGAGACTAAACACGTAATACACATGTTCATGCCATCACCGTTTTCTCAGATTCATGTTTTTGAAGTTTACACAGAGATGATATAGTATCGATTTCAAAACTTGTTTTCAAAATCATGCACTTTGAAACCTATTTCAAAGTTTGCGTTTCTCAGGCCACCAAAATGCTGTTGTTGTGTAAAAAATTGGTCAGAACACATTAAAATTTTTCCATTTTCAGTTGAAAACAGTGTTGTATAAATTGCCTCAAAGTTATGTAATAACTAATAATTTTTACAACGGAAATGAATCAATCAAAAACTTACTTAACCTAGACAATGACTTTCTTCTAGATACATAGATATGATCAGATATAATCTGTATTGTAAAAAGCGCTTTATAAATAAAGGTGACTTGAGTGTGTGTGTGAGTGTGTGTGTGCGTGTGTGTGTGTGTGTGTGTGTATGTGTGTGTGTGTGTGTGTGTGTGTGTGTGTGTGTGTGTGTGTGTGTGTGTGTGTGCATATAGACACAGAGAGCGTCTCTTCAGTCTCGAGTGTGTCAGAGTGAAGGCTGAATCTTTTCCTTCAGTGACTCTATTAATTTACCTCATTTATCTTAAACCCCACATACATACTCACAGTATCTGAACGTGTGTGTGTGTGTGTGTGTGTGTGTGTGTGTGTGTGTGTGTGTGTGTGTGTGTGTGAGAAAGAGGATAAAAACACAACTGCTTCCCTTTTCATTCCCAGAGGACAAATCCGTAGCGGAAAAACTCATTTTCCTGCAAATAGTTTGTCAGTTGAGCTAGAAGAAGTGATAAATTATCACAGACATTTGGAGAGAGAGAGAGAGAGAGAGAGAGAGAGAGAGAGAGTCAGAGAGTCAGAGAGAGAGAGAGAGAGAGAGAGAGAGAGAGAGA
>CM040820.1:49978107-49983107 GCA_022828995.1 Vimba vimba | reverse complement strand
TTACAATCATACAATCTTACAATCTTACAATCATACAATCTTACAATCTTACAATCATACAATCTTACAATCATACAATCATACAATCATACAATCATACAATCTTACAATCTTACAGTCATACAATCTTACAATCATACAATCATACAATCTTACAATCTTACAATCATACAATCTTACAATCTTACAATCATACAATCTTACAATCATACAATCATACAATCATACACTCTTACAATCTTACAATCATACAATCTTACAATCTTACAATCATACAATCTTACAATCATACAATCATACAGTCTTACAATCTTACAATCATACAATATTACAATCATACAATCTTACAATCATACAATCTTACAATCATACAATCATACAGTCTTACAATATTACAATCATACAATCTTAAAATCTTACAATCATACAATCATACAATCTTACAGTCTTACAATCTTACAATCATACAATCATACAATCGTACAATCTTACAATCATACAATCATACAGTCTTACAATCTTACAATCATACAATCAATCTTACAATCATACAATCTTACAATCATACAATCATACAATCTTACAATCTTACAATCATACAATCTTACAATCATACAATCATACAGTCTTACAATATTACAATCATACAATATTACAATCATACAATCTTACAATCACACAATCATACAGTCTTACAATCTTACAATCTTACAATCATACAATCGTACAATCTTACAATCATACAATCATACAGTCTTACAATCTTACAATCATACAATCATACAATCAATCTTACAATCATACAATCTTACAATCATACAATCTTACAATCATAAAATCTTACAATCATACAATCTTACAATCTTACAATCATACAATCATACAATCTTACAATCATACAATCTTACAATCATACAATCTAACAATCATACAATCTTACAATCTTACAATCATACAATCAATCTTACAATCATACAATCTTACAATAATACAATCTTACAATCTTACAGTCTTACAATCTTACAATCATACAATTGTACAATCTTACAATCATACAATCATACAATCAATCTTACAATCATACAATCTTACAATCATAAAATCTTACAATCATACAATCTTACAATCTTACAATCATACAATCATACAATCTTACAATCATACAATCTTACAATCATACAATCTAACAATCATACAATCTTACAATCTTACAATCATACAATCTTACAATAATACAATCTTACAATCATACAATCTTACAATAATACAATCTTACAATCTTACAATCATACAATCTTACAATCTTACAATATTACAATTATACAATATTACAATATTACAATGTTACAATCATACAATCATAGTCTTACAATCTTACAATCATACAATAATACAATCTTACAATCTTACAATCATACAATCATACATTCTTACAATCTTACAATCATACAATATTACAATATTACAATCATACAATTATACAATCTTACAATAATACAATCATACAATCTTACAATCATACAATATTACAATCATACAATCATACAATATTACAATTATACAATATTACATTACAATCATACAATCTTACAATCATACAATATTACAATTATACAATATTACAATATTACAATGTTACAATCATACAATCATAGTCTTACAATCTTACAATCATACAATACAGTTTTTTTTATTCGCTTTGGTACTATTTTCACAAGTAAGGTGTACATTTTCAAAACTCTTAGTACAAAAATCCAAACTGATCACACTTGTAACACAGCTAGTCATTCTTTCAAAACCTGATGTAATGCTTTCAGTCAGTTGCACATGTTTTCAGTCCACATAATCATTGTTTCAAACACAAGATTATTGTAATATGTAATGAGAACATTTGGTTTAATCACAGAAACACAACAGTATGATCTTCTTTCAATTTAGTACTTTTAACAATCAGCTCATTCAACAGCAAACAATGCAAGATACATGTTTCAAATCACCGTTGTTGCTGAATTAATTACAGTAATACAGGCTGTGCCACATTAGAAAATACACATAACCTAATTTATGTAATTTAATCCATAATGTTTGTAATAGTATCTATCCAGTGTGTTATCAAAAGGTGTTATGAAGTACAGCCATGAGGTTCTGTGCTAGAACAGAGTTTGCTGGCAATGAATACAGTAAATGATTTTGACTATTTGACTGAATATACTGTAGTGGACCTTTACAGATGAAGGTTGAGTTACAGTAATCTAACTACCATGTCTCTACCATGTTTACAGTATCACATGGCATACATACTGTAATGTAAAATGCTGTATTTGATGCCGTCTGTCTCCCTTCTACTGATGCATCTCTGATCAATCTGATGTTTTACAGTCATTGACTGTTTCCTCTCCCTTATACTCTATTCTGCTTTACAGTATTTTCACAAATGGCAAATTTCTCTGTATCTTTCTCTCTTTCACACACACACACACACACACACACATGCGTGTTCACACACTTTGAACATGATGGAGGTTATTATCTATAAATCACTTATGTAAAAATAATTCATTACATTTGGTTTTCCATATCAGAAATTGCAAACAAGTTCTATAGAAACTGTATATAGAATCAATATCTATTGAAATCTATAGGTGTACCAAATGATTCATTGATTAACCATTAAGATCAGTTGGATTAAATAATAGACACATGTATTAAACTGAACAAGAAGAGATGCAAATCAAAAGTTTGATGGTAAGAGCTTTATGAAAGGCAGTTACTGTGAATGAAACATTTATGTAGATGAAACTCTTATTTTGTGTTGTGAAAAGGATACTTTGTGATTTTGTGTATTGTACTAACACAATTGAAAACATAATGAAATGTTTGAAAAAAGTGCACTTTTGATGATCTGTTGTGATATTAGCACTAAGAGTTTGGAAAATGTACACCTAACTTGTGAAAATAGTACCAAAGCGAATAAAAAAAACTGTAATACAATCTTACAATCTTACAATCATACAATCATACAATCATACATTCTTACAATCTTACAATCATACAATATTACAATATTACAATCATACAATTATACAATCTTACAATAATACAATCATACAATCTTACAATCATACAATATTACAATCATACAATTATACAATCTTACAATAATACAATCATACAATCTTACAATCATACAATATTACAAACATACAATTATACAATCTTACAATCATACAATCTTACAATCATACAATATTACAATCATACAATTATACAATCTTACAATAATACAATCATACAGTCTTACAATCATACAATATTACAATCATACAATTATACAATCTTACAATAATACAATCATACAATCTTACAATCATACAATATTACAATATTACAATATTACAATCATACAATATTACAATCATACAATATTACAATATTACAATCATACAATTATACAATCTTACAATCATACAATCTTACAATCATACAATATTACAATATTACAATCATAGTTATACAATTATACAATCTTACAATAATACAATCATACAATCTTACAATCATACAATATTACAATCATACAATTATACAATCTTACAATAATACAATCATACAGTCTTACAATCTTACAATCATACAATCTTACAATATTACAATCATACAATTATACAATCTTACAATAATACAATAATAGAATCATACAATTATACAATCTTACAATAATACAATCATACAATCTTACAATCTTACAATATTACAATATTACAATCATAGTTATACAATTATACAATCTTACAATCTTACAATCATACAATATTACAATCATACAATTATACAATCTTACAATAATACAATCATACAATCTTACAATCTTACAATCATACAATATTACAATCATACAATTATACAGTCTTACAATAATACAATCATACAGTCTTACAATCTTACAATCATACAATCTTACAATATTACAATCATACAATTATACAATCTTACAATAATACAATACAATCATACAATCTTACAATCTTACAATCATACAATATTACAATCATACAATTATACAATCTTACAATAATACAATCATACAATCTTACAATCATACAATATTACAATATTACAATCATACAATCATACAATATTACAATCATACAATCTTACAATCATACAATATTACAATCATACAATTATACAATCATACAATATTACAATCATACAATCTTACAATCATACAATATTACAATCATACAATCATACAATCTTACAATAATACAATCATACAATCTTACAATAATACAATCATACAATATTACAATATTACAATCATACAATTATACAATCTTACAATCATACAATATTACAATATTACAATCATAGTTATACAATTATACAATCTTACAATAATACAATCATACAATCTTACAATCATACAATATTACAATCATACAATCATACAATCTTACAATAATACAATCATACAATCATACAATATTACAATCATATAATATTACAATATTACAATATTACAATCATACAATTATACAATCTTACAATCATACAATCTTACAATCATACAATATTACAATATTACAATCATAGTTATACAATTATACAATCTTACAATAATACAATCATACAATCTTACAATCTTACAATCATACAATATTACAATTATACAATCTTACAATAATACAATCATACAGTCTTACAATCTTACAATTATACAATCTTACAATCATACAATCATACAGTCTTACAATCTTACAATTATACAATCTTACAATCATACAATCTTACAATCATACAATATTACAATCATACAATCATACAATCTTACAATCATACAATATTACAATCATACAATCATACAATCTTACAATCATACAATATTACAATCTTACAATTATACAATCTTACAATCATACAATCTTACAATAATACAATAATACAATCATACAATCGTACAATCTTACAATCATACAATATTACAATCATACAATTAT
>CM040820.1:49950607-49973107 GCA_022828995.1 Vimba vimba | reverse complement strand
AAAGTGTCCTACTCTTAGAGAAGTCTTACTTTTTACGAAGAATTTTTTTGACACTTAATTCAAAGTTTAAGACTATTCTACTACAGCTGCGCAACACATGAATAATCACAACAAGTTCATCGGCACAGACACGAGCATCACATCCTCAATTTAATATCTTTAAACAAGTAACAAAAAGCTTACCCCAAGTCTCCACTTTATAATACAATTTTCAGGTTTCACAGACATTTTGTTTATATATATATATATATAATGTTAAATGACCGACAGTTATAACCAATGATGCAACTACTCAATTTTGTTTTGTTATTAAATCTTGCCGTTTTAAATTTGAAGATATGCTATTATTTACAGATGTTTGAAATAAATGCAAGACAATTCTTACTCAAGGTCTCCTCTTTATGACAACATTTTTAAGGTTTCATTTTTAATATTTCTAATGACTGGGCCCTAACTGTGCATAAAACCTGTCGGTCTACGTTTGTCTGAAGTTCTTTCATTCATTCATTCTCTGTTATTTAAGTCTCGGTTATAAGTGAGTTTTCCCTCATTTGATGTCGAGACACGAGTGATACTGAAAGTCAAATAAGGAATTAGTTTGAAATCATAGTCTTGAATAGTCTTTAATGTCATGAGATACAGATTCATATTTTGAGAAATTACGGGCTAATCTCATTTTATAACTGGGCAAAGCTTCTCTTTCTAACCCTAACCAGCGATAGAAGCCTTTAATGGTCTAGAGAACATGTTTAATTTGCTTCACTTCAACACCAACGCAACAGCTAAACACAAAAGTTATCAAACATAAAACAAACTCACAATTATTATGCACTATTGCCACATGTTGAGAAAAAACTAAAAAAGCAATAGCCTATAAAAAATACACCTAGCCTATAATGCAAACTTTAAAGTTAGGGTTAGACGTAAGACGACGTACATAAAAAAAAAAAAACATTTATTCAGACAGCTTCAACATTTCTCACATTATCAGTTTATTCGCTATAGTTTAGAAAATGGTAATAAAATATGAGCAGAACTCAGTTGATATTTGACTGGTTTTGTCCGTCCTTCTGTTAGACTGTCTCACACATGAATTATGTTGAATATTTGTCAGCTGTTAATTTTAACTACACAATTAGATAATACCAGTTTAGCTCAACCAATCACCAAGCAATGCTTCATTGTGTTCAGTCTGTGTGTAAAAAGAGCATTAGCAATTAAAGAAAACACACTTCAGCAAAACATGATCAGCTCAAAGTGTCCCAATCATTTTTGGTCCCAAATTGTTATTAATGTCACTGGTAGTCACTGTATTAAAGGAGAAGTTCACTTTTAAAATGAAAATTCTGTCATCATATACTCACCCTCATGTTGTTTCAAACCTGTATGAATTTCTCTCTTCTGCTGAACAGAAAGGAAGATATTTAGAAGAATGTCAGTAACCAGACAGTGTTTGGGTCCCATTGACTTCCATTGTAGGAAAAAAATATACTATGGAAGTCATTGGGACCCAAACACTGCCTGGTTACTGATATTCTTCTAAATATCTTCCTTTCTGTTCAGCAGAAGAGAGAAATTCATACAGGTTTGAAACAACATGAGGGTGAGTATATGATGACAGAATTTTCATTTTAAAAGTGAACTTCTCCTTTAAGAATATTTGGGTATAATAAGTTATAGTTTACTTTATTTTGCTCTCCTCACTTACATTAATGAACTATAGTGTCCTGATCACACTAGTGAAAAAAATATCAAATTATATCTGGTGTCTGAATAATTTTTGGTTTGACTAGTTCAGACGTACTTACACGTAATAGCTATATATTTTTTCTTTTTAATAAATGTCGATATACGCAGAGTTTAGAGCAGGTTAATCAAACTCACCTGCAATTTTCTAGTTAGGCTACTTGAGGACCTTAGCTTGCTCAGGTACTTTTATTAAGGTCTTTTAAAAGCATGAAACTTACGCGATTTAACAACAACGCATTCAAGCCTATACAGAGCAGTGTTCTCTGCTGAAGCGTTATTTCTCAGATCTGTCTGTGTGTGTGTGTGTGTGTGTGTGTGTGTTCGCGCATGCGCAGACCGCGTCACCTTGAGCTCGCGAGTGTCCGGCTCTCACGCGGAGAGTCAAGGCTGGGCATCACAACACACTCACATCATGTTGCTATGAGTGGGCTATATAAATGCAAATTGTATTGGAGATCTATTAGAGGTCCTGGAAACAGAGTCGTATGTAAATGATAAGAGCAGAGCTCGAGTGATTACCCTCGCGCTAAATCATGGAGAACAAGGTGAGAACTCTGGGAAGTGAATAGTGAGCCGGAGCGGTTTGATTTATTGTAAATGCGAGAAAGATGCAAAGGTGCAAAACAGCAGGAAAAACACGAGTCTAGCACTGGGGGATTGTTTGGGGAAATGGGGAAAGTCTTCACTGATCACTACTGCGATTATTACACGTGGAAAATAGGCCACTGATTTTGATTGCTGTAATAGATCTATTAGGCCTATCATAAGTCATAATGTGCTGCTGTACAGCGAGTATGAATATGATTTACCTTCATAAGAGCTGCAGTGAGCGAGGAAAGGTTTCCATCTAGTGTTCAGCGCGAAGAACTGCAGCTTCACAAGAAACACCAACAGTTATTAAACTGGTTTATTATTAAAAACACCAGTAAACTGTCAGACTGAGACTGTCGTCATCAGTGATGAGATCATCACAGTGAAACCTGGACAACAAAATAATATTTATTTCTCTACTAATGAATAATGAAATAACAACAGCTGGAGCTTCACTGGAGAAACGCGGAGAACCTCTACTGGTGAAGCTCGTGCTGCTGTATGATAAACATGTCAGTGGAGAATCATTAATCACATAAAAAGTCCAAATTATGACATTAAAAACATCCAACTATGAGATAAAGTCGAACTTTTAAAGTCATAATTTTAATATCATAATTTTTTACTTTTTTCTTATGTAACGTTAGCAGAAACAGGCTTCCGTAGTTCGAGTCCGTTCAGTCCAGACGAACTTCAGCTCGTGTTTCTCGGTCTTGTCGATCATTTCTGCCAAACCATCCCATCCTGCAGCAGACAGCGTGTGTGTGTGTGCGCGTGTGTGTGTATGTGTGTGTGTGTGTGTGTGTGTGTGCGCGTGTGTGTGTATGTGTGTACGAAAGCCCAACAATGCCCCCTGGAGGTAAGTATATGTATGTGACTTTGTTGGTGTTTGCATGAGCATGCCTGAACGAGTATCAGAGGCCAGTGGAGAGAGAGAGAGAGAGAGAGAGAGAGAGAGAGAGAGAGAGAGAGAGAGAGAGAGAGAGAGAGACTTGACTTTACAACCTCTTTATTCTACATAAAAAATGTAGATATACATTATTCCTTCACATTCACATTAAATTTGTATTCACATTTTCTAATAAATAAATAAACATATATAAACCATGTTATGTTCTTAATACTTTCAATTATAAATCACCCATTAAAAAAATTCCTTACCAATTAAAACCCACCCCCCCATACTCATTCACTGAAACCAGTGCTTCCTTAACACACCATCTCCATTTAAAGAAAATAACATTATTAACATGCTTGTAATATGTATATTCTATAACCACTCGTGCTTCCACTAAGGATCTGGGCCCGGTTTCCCGATAATGCTCACTCTTAGCCTGCTAAGAAGACTCGAAAGATATATCTTACCAAATTTGTTTATGTTCCTAAGTGTGTTCCCCGAACTATACCTTAGAAAGCTGCTTAAGATATTCCTTCTTACGTGCGACGTGACCCGGCGCTGTCCGGGGCCATGGTGCTGAATTGTTTGAAATCGATGGCTCGAGGATCAATTATTCCCTCGTGCAGGGGCTGCTTATGTGAAAAAGCGGTCATCTTTATAAAAGAAGCACTTCAGAAATAGTTGAAATTGCAATTCATTATGATTATTGGATATTATAAAAAATAATCCAAACTATAAATAGCCTATAATAGCCTATCCTACATATTTTAAAATTGTAACATAGCCTATTGCTGCCACAATAACCATTTCAAAAATTTACATGCCGCCTTTTCTTTCCCATTTTTGTTCGCTGAGGTGGAGCTGCGATGAAATATTGTTCTTGTGTAAATACTTTCCAGCATTTCAGTAATAAAAGTTTACATCTTGCGTACGGTGCTCGGCAGTGATCAAAAAGGATTTAAACCGTGAATTTTGAATCTCTTGTAAACTCAGAGATGTGGATTCAGACGGCAATTAAATTACCACACGACCTGTTTGTCACAAAAACAGAAGGTACTAATTTGGCCAGGGATTTTTACGCGGATTGGGTGAGAAAAACACTGATATTATGGATTCGGACGGCAATAAAATCACCGACTTACCCCTGTAAATGTTTAAAATACCGGACGAGCCCATGAGAAACAATATTAGCGTCCGAGTAGGACTTAACTGACAGTAGCCTATGCTTTCATTGGCCTTTAAAAGAGCGTTTTAATTCAATTCATAATATTGTATAATAATATAATTAAAAATCTAACAACAATCAGTGTAATGACAATTTTATTCTTTGCATGAAAACACTTGAATTAGCCTAATTTAATACTGTCTGGGTGTATTAAAACTTCAGAATTATATTCATTTAGACCTGCAACAACGCTAAGAGAGAGCTACGAGTGGTCCAGACCAACCTTACGAAAGTGTGACTTACAGAAGATATACTTAGCGTACGAACGTTTCGGGAACCGTCTCATAAGGTTAAGAGAGAGGTTAAGGAATAGGTTAAGAACTACTTAGAGATAAGAACGCTTTGGGAAACCGGGCCCTGAACAATGCCACCATACAAATGTCTCTTCCTGCATTCTTTTCCTGATGAGATTTCAGAATTGCTAATTTAGCTTGACCAATGACAAAATTAGCAAGTACACATTGTTCTCGTAAAGATTTCTTATAATAACAGCCCAATATAAATAAGCTATTGGTATACAGAAACCCTAATTTTGTTATTATTTTTCTCAACAGTTCAAAAATAGGATCAAGTCTAGGGCAGTCACAAAACATATGAAAAATAGTATCAAGAGCATCACAAAATGGGCAATTCGATGAAACATTTTCATTCATCCTGGCAACAAATTGATTTGTAGCTAAGATACAATGGATCAGTCTCCAATTAAGATCACCACATCTCTTAGAAAGTGGAGGTTTATACAAAAGTCTCCAAGATGGAAAAGTATCCTCAGATATAGAGAGTTGAGCTCTCCATTTAGTATCAACTTTTCCTTTCAATTGACCCAAATGTAAAGTTTTAACACATATGTGATACAATATTTTTTTCCCTATACCAACAAAAAACAATTTTCCATAGCCTTTCAATAAGGAAACCGAACCAGAGTCATCAATGCCACATTCTTTAGGAAACACCTTTAACTGAGGAAAGTTCAGCCATACTACACCATCTTCCAAAACATGATTAACAAAATGATCAAATGATAAAGGAATGGAGGATTTAAAACCCCTAACAAATCCTTCTATAATTCTAAGAGATCAGCAAGTGACTGTGAAGTTCTCCATTGTCCTCTTCTTAAATCAATCAAATCAATAACTTTAGTGACACCAGAATTCAAAAATCTATTGATTAAAGATTGAGATATATTTGATGGAAGCTCAATAAGAGGATTAAAAAAAAATAGGTTCCTCCACACCATAATGCTCCTCAACAGTTCTTGATATTTCAAACAAGTCCCATGATTTGAGCACTGAGACATAAAACCTAAAAGACAGATCAGAAAACTGTTTGACAAAAGTTTTCTTCATTAGGAATAATTGTTTATCAATACCTATTCCACCTATCTCTTTAAGTATAGATCTCCGGAAACACACCCAAGGCACATCATTTGAACTATACAATAGTTTCTGCAATGTTTGCATCCTCATTGCCAAGATCTTTGACTCCAGATGTATAAGCCCTTGACCTCCCTCTGCCACTGGAAGGTAAAGGACTCCTGGAGGAAGCCAATGACATCCATCCCAGAAAAAATTAACCAATGCTTTTTGAACACATTTAAGCAAGTCTTTTGGAGGGTCTAGAACAGTAAACTTATGCCACAACATTGAGGCTATAATGTTATTAATGACCAAGCATCTTCCTCTAAAAGAAAGTTGCGAAAGTAGCCATCTCCATCCCTGAAGCCTACCATTAACACGATCAATTAATCCCTCACAATTCTTCTTTACATATTGTTCATTCCCAAAATAAACTCCAAGCATTTTGAATCCATCCCTGCCCCATTTACACTGTTTTGGCAATTTTGGAGGTACAAAAATTTGCCAATCACCCAGCAAAAAAGATGTACATTTTTCCCAGTTAATGCAAGCAGATGATGCTTTTTGAAAATTATTTAAACAAGAAGTTAACCTGGTAATATCCTCAGAATGTTTTATAACTATCGTTACATCATCCGCATAAGCAGTAAGTTTAATGGGAGCAATTTCAGGGGAATCAGGAAGAGAAACACCACATAACTGTTTCCTCAGCATAATTAAAAGTGGTTCTATAGACATCGCATACAGAAGGCCTGATGGAGGACAGCCTTGCCTTATGCCTCTGGTCACTGAAAAAGATCTAGTCAAAGATCCATTAATCTTAAGCATACTATAAATATCACTATACAGCAGCTTAATACAAGATACAAAGTATGGACCAAATGCAAAAGCTTCCAGAGTCTTAAACATGTAGTGGTGGTCTACTCGGTCAAAGGCCTTCGCCAATGTCCAACTTGTATCTTTTTGCAACAGAAATGATGTCTCTCACCAAGAATAAATTGTCACAAATTGTCCGCTTAGGAATGCAAAAAGTTTGATCCACATGGATTATGGTTGCCATATGTTGTTTGAGTCTGTTAGTCAATGTTTTTGACAAGATTTTAAAATCAACACATAACAGTGAAACTGGTCTCCAGTTTTTTAGGCATCCAAGGTCTCCTTTTTTGGGGATCAATGTCAACATTGCTCTCCGGCAACTTAAAGGCAAAGTCCCTCCATTAATGCATCCTAAAAGGACATCAAACAAATCTTGGCCCATTAGTTTCCAAAAGGATTTGTAAAATTCCACTGTAAGGCCATCTATCCCAGGTGACTTCCCGAGGCTCAACTCCTGAACAGCCTGTGAAACCTCAGGATTGTCAAGCTTTAACCTTTCATCCTCTGAAATATTTGGCAAATCCTGTAAAAATTGGTCTGTTGTTGAGTCATCACACTGGTCAGAACAATACAAGTCCTCATAAAAAGAAATTGCATGAGACTGAATCTCTTGTTGATTAGTTGTCACTCGTCCATTTGGAAGTTTCAATTGATGAAAATGTTTTCGCTCCCTTGGCTTTTTTTCAAGTCCAAAAAAAAAAGTGGTGGGACTGTCCATTTCATTAAGTTGGGAAAATCTAGTTCTTAAAGCAAATTTTCCTCTTTCCTCCAACAGATTTTTCAACAAAAGCTTATTCTCTGTGATGTGATCAACAGAAGTTAGGTCATCATGAACATTCCTGACGTTTTGTTCAAGGATGCTTTGTTCTAAAATCTTCATTTCTTCCTTTAGGCTTCCGGTACTTTGTGCAGTATATTGTTGGCAAAATATCTTCATATGGACTTTACCAATATCTCACCATTGACTTAGTGACTGAAATCTATTTCTCTCTTCTCTCCAAGATTCCCAGAAAATATTGAAAGATTGAAGAAAATTGTGATCTTGTAAAAGTCTATTATTGAAACGCCACTGTGATTTATAGATTTTAGAAGATATAACCGAGACAGACATTGAAAAATAATGGTGATCAGAGAGAAAGGAGGGAGAAATACAACTATTAAAAAAACTATCTCTGTGTCTTTTTCTAACATAGAACCGATCCAATCTGGCTCCAGACAATCTATTTGAATTTCTCTTTAACCAAGTATATTGTCTCATCCCAGGAAAAGCCTCCCTCCATAAATCTACAAAGTCATGGAAATCAATCAGATTTTTCAAAATTGAAGAGCGTTACAGTAAAGACTCTAGATGAAGAGCGTTACAGTAAACACTAGATGAAGAGCGTTACAGTAAACACTAGATGAAGAGCGTTACAGTAAACACTAGATGAAGAGCGTTACAGTAAACACTAGATGAAGAGCGTTACAGTAAAGACTCTAGATGAAGAGCGTTACAGTAAACACTAGATGAAGAGCGTTACAGTAAAGACTCTAGATGAAGAGCATTACAGTAAAGACTCTAGATGAAGAGCGTTACAGTAAACACTAGATGAAGAGCGTTACAGTAAACACTAGATGAAGAGCGTTACAGTAAACTCTAGATGAAGAGCGTTACAGTAAACACTAGATGAAGAGCGTTACAGTAAACACTAGATGAAGAGCGTTACAGTAAACACTAGATGAAGAGCGTTACAGTAAAGACTGTAGATGAAGAGCGTTACAGTAAACACTAGATGAAGAGCGTTACAGTAAAGACTCTAGATGAAGAGCGTTACAGTAAACACTAGATGAAGAGCGTTACAGTAAACACTAGATGAAGAGCGTTACAGTAAACTCTAGATGAAGAGCGTTACAGTAAAGACTAGATGAAGAGCGTTACAGTAAACACTAGATGAAGAGCGTTACAGTAAACACTAGATGAAGAGCGTTACAGTAAACACTAGATGAAGAGCGTTACAGTAAACTCTAGATGAAGAGCGTTACAGTAAAGACTGTAGATGAAGAGCGTTACAGTAAAGACTAGATGAAGAGCGTTACAGTAAACTCTAGATGAAGAGCGTTACAGTAAAGACTAGATGAAGAGCGTTACAGTAAACACTACATGAAGAGCGTTACAGTAAACACTAGATGAAGAGCGTTACAGTAAAGACTAGATGAAGAGCGTTACAGTAAACACTAGATGAAGAGCGTTACAGTAAACACTAGATGAAGAGCGTTACAGTAAAGACTGTAGATGAAGAGCGTTACAGTAAACACTAGATGAAGAGCGTTACAGTAAAGACTCTAGATGAAGAGCGTTACAGTAAAGACTCTAGATGAAGAGCGTTACAGTAAACACTAGATGAAGAGCGTTACAGTAAAGACTCTAGATGAAGAGCGTTACAGTAAAGACTCTAGATGAAGAGCGTTACAGTAAACACTAGATGAAGAGCGTTACAGTAAAGACTCTAGATGAAGAGCGTTACAGTAAAGACTCTAGATGAAGAGCGTTACAGTAAAGACTCTAGATGAAGAGCGTTACAGTAAAGACTCTAGATGAAGAGCGTTACAGTAAACACTAGATGAAGAGCGTTACAGTAAAGACTCTAGATGAAGAGCGTTACAGTAAAGACTCTAGATGAAGAGCGTTACAGTAAAGACTCTAGATGAAGAGCGTTACAGTAAACACTGTAGATGAAGAGCGTTACAGTAAACACTGTAGATGAAGAGCGTTACAGTAAACACTAGATGAAGAGCGTTACAGTAAACACTGTAGATGAAGAGCGTTACAGTAAACACTAGATGAAGAGCGTTACAGTAAACACTGTAGATGAAGAGCGTTACAGTAAAGACTCTAGATGAAGAGCGTTACAGTAAACACTAGATGAAGAGCGTTACAGTAAAGACTAGATGAAGAGCGTTACAGTAAAGACTCTAGATGAAGAGCGTTACAGTAAACACTAGATGAAGAGCGTTACAGTAAACACTGTAGATGAAGAGCGTTACAGTAAAGACTCTAGATGAAGAGCGTTACAGTAAACACTAGATGAAGAGCGTTACAGTAAACACTAGATGAAGAGCGTTACAGTAAACACTAGATGAAGAGCGTTACAGTAAAGACTAGATGAAGAGCGTTACAGTAAACACTAGATGAAGAGCGTTACAGTAAACACTAGATGAAGAGCGTTACAGTAAACACTAGATGAAGAGCGTTACAGTAAAGACTAGATGAAAAGCGTTACAGTAAACACTAGATGAAGAGCGTTACAGTAAACACTAGATGAAGAGCGTTACAGTAAACACTAGATGAAGAGCGTTACAGTAAACACTAGATGAAGAGCGTTACAGTAAACACTAGATGAAGAGCGTTACAGTAAAGACTCTAGATGAAGAGCGTTACAGTAAAGACTCTAGATGAAGAGCGTTACAGTAAAGACTCTAGATGAAGAGCGTTACAGTAAACACTAGATGAAGAGCGTTACAGTAAACACTAGATGAAGAGCGTTACAGTAAAGACTCTAGATGAAGAGCGTTACAGTAAAGACTCTAGATGAAGAGCGTTACAGTAAACACTGTAGATGAAGAGCGTTACAGTAAACACTGTAGATGAAGAGCGTTACAGTAAACACTAGATGAAGAGCGTTACAGTAAACACTGTAGATGAAGAGCGTTACAGTAAACACTAGATGAAGAGCGTTACAGTAAACACTGTAGATGAAGAGCGTTACAGTAAAGACTCTAGATGAAGAGCGTTACAGTAAACACTAGATGAAGAGCGTTACAGTAAAGACTAGATGAAGAGCGTTACAGTAAAGACTCTAGATGAAGAGCGTTACAGTAAACACTAGATGAAGAGCGTTACAGTAAACACTGTAGATGAAGAGCGTTACAGTAAAGACTCTAGATGAAGAGCGTTACAGTAAACACTAGATGAAGAGCGTTACAGTAAACACTAGATGAAGAGCGTTACAGTAAACACTAGATGAAGAGCGTTACAGTAAAGACTAGATGAAGAGCGTTACAGTAAACACTAGATGAAGAGCGTTACAGTAAACACTAGATGAAGAGCGTTACAGTAAACACTAGATGAAGAGCGTTACAGTAAAGACTAGATGAAAAGCGTTACAGTAAACACTAGATGAAGAGCGTTACAGTAAACACTAGATGAAGAGCGTTACAGTAAACACTAGATGAAGAGCGTTACAGTAAACACTAGATGAAGAGCGTTACAGTAAACACTAGATGAAGAGCGTTACAGTAAACACTAGATGAAGAGCGTTACAGTAAAGACTCTAGATGAAGAGCGTTACAGTAAAGACTCTAGATGAAGAGCGTTACAGTAAAGACTAGATGAAGAGCGTTACAGTAAACACTAGATGAAGAGCGTTACAGTAAAGACTCTAGATGAAGAGCGTTACAGTAAACACTAGATGAAGAGCGTTACAGTAAAGACTCTAGATGAAGAGCGTTACAGTAAACACTAGATGAAGAGCGTTACAGTAAAGACTCTAGATGAAGAGCGTTACAGTAAACACTAGATGAAGAGCGTTACAGTAAACACTGTAGATGAAGAGCGTTACAGTAAAGACTCTAGATGAAGAGCGTTACAGTAAACACTAGATGAAGAGCGTTACAGTAAACACTAGATGAAGAGCGTTACAGTAAACACTGTAGATGAAGAGCGTTACAGTAAAGACTCTAGATGAAGAGCGTTACAGTAAACACTAGATGAAGAGCGTTACAGTAAACACTAGATGAAGAGCGTTACAGTACACACTAGATGAAGAGCGTTACAGTAAACACTAGATGAAGAGCGTTACAGTAAAGACTAGATGAAGAGCGTTACAGTAAACACTAGATGAAGAGCGTTACAGTAAAGACTCTAGATGAAGAGCGTTACAGTAAAGACTCTAGATGAAGAGCGTTACAGTAAACACTAGATGAAGAGCGTTACAGTAAAGACTCTAGATGAAGAGCGTTACAGTAAAGACTCTAGATGAAGAGCGTTACAGTAAACACTAGATGAAGAGCGTTACAGTAAAGACTAGATGAAGAGCGTTACAGTAAACACTGTAGATGAAGAGCGTTACAGTAAAGACTCTAGATGAAGAGCGTTACAGTAAAGACTCTAGATGAAGAGCGTTACAGTAAACACTAGATGAAGAGCGTTACAGTAAAGACTAGATGAAGAGCGTTACAGTAAAGACTCTAGATGAAGAGCGTTACAGTAAAGACTAGATGAAGAGCGTTACAGTAAAGACTAGATGAAGAGCGTTACAGTAAAGACTCTAGATGAAGAGCGTTACAGTAAAGACTAGATGAAGAGCGTTACAGTAAAGACTCTAGATGAAGAGCGTTACAGTAAAGACTAGATGAAGAGCGTTACAGTAAAGACTAGATGAAGAGCGTTACAGTAAAGACTAGATGAAGAGCGTTACAGTAAACACTAGATGAAGAGCGTTACAGTAAACACTAGATGAAGAGCGTTACAGTAAAGACTCTAGATGAAGAGCGTTACAGTAAAGACTCTAGATGAAGAGCGTTACAGTAAACACTAGATGAAGAGCGTTACAGTAAAGACTAGATGAAGAGCGTTACAGTAAAGACTAGATGAAGAGCGTTACAGTAAAGACTCTAGATGAAGAGCGTTACAGTAAAGACTAGATGAAGAGCGTTACAGTAAAGACTCTAGATGAAGAGCGTTACAGTAAAGACTAGATGAAGAGCGTTACAGTAAAGACTAGATGAAGAGCGTTACAGTAAACACTAGATGAAGAGCGTTACAGTAAAGACTCTAGATGAAGAGTGTTACAGTAAACACTAGATGAAGAGCGTTACAGTAAACACTAGATGAAGAGCGTTACAGTAAAGACTCTAGATGAAGAGCGTTACAGTAAACACTAGATGAAGAGCGTTACAGTAAACACTAGATGAAGAGCGTTACAGTAAAGACTCTCTAAAGTTCACCTCCTCTTCCTCGTTCACCTCCTCTTACACACACACTCTTCCTCATCCAGCTCTTCCTCCTTCACCTCCTCTTACACACACACTCTTCCTCATCCTCCTCTTCCTCGTTCACCTCCTCTTACACACACACTCTTCCTCATCCTCCTCTTCCTCGTTCACCTCTTACACACACACACACACTCTTCCTCATCCTCCTCTTCCTCATTCACCTCTTACACACTCTTCCTCATCCTCCTCTTCCTCATTCATCTCTTACACACACACACACACACACACACACAGACACACACACACTCTTCCTCATCCTCCTCGTTCACCTCTTCTTACACTCCTGCTCTTCCTCATCCTCCTCTTCCTCGTTCACCTCTTACACACACACACACACACACACACACACACACACACACACACTCTTCCTCATCCTCCTCTTCCTCCTTCACCTCCTCTTACACACACACTCTTCCTCGTCCTCCTCTTCCTCGTTCACCTCTTAGGCTACGTTCACACTGCAGGGCTTAATGCTCAATTCCGATTTTTTGAAAAAATTCGATTTTTTTGCAAGGCCGTTCACATTTCCAATTAAATGTGACCTTTTGTGATCTCCCGTGTGAACGTGAAATGACCCAGAAGTGACCCGCATGCGCAGAAGAATACTCAACGGTCAACAACGTCACTTGTTGTTTGCGGAAGTAGCTAAACTTTAACTAACTGTGATTCTCTCTCTCACACACACACACACACACACACGAGCGCGCGCAGCGACCGTTACACAGGAGCCAGACAGCAGCCGCTGACCTATCTAATATCAGATTCAGCACAAATAAGTTAACATAACGTATATAATGGCCGTAGGCTTTTTTTTTGTTTTTGTTTTTTAATTTACGGGCTCGTCGAGGTCGACCCGTTCGGCAGATTTACCTCAGCTCGACGAATATGCAGTCCGTTTTCAAACCGGCGACTACTTCAACACAGAATTATGACGTTTTTCGTGTATCAATGACGTGCGGGTCGGATACATGCGACCTGGCCGTTCAGACTGAAGTCGCATTTCAAAAGATCGGATATGTATCGGATTTAGGACCACATACCCAAGTGGCCTGGGTCGCATTTGAAAAGATCGGATCTGTGTCGTTCAGACGGTCATGAAAAGATCAGATACAGGTCGCATAGGGGCAAAAAAATCGGAATTGGGTCGTTTCAGCCTGCAGTGTGAACGTAGCCTTACACACACACACACACACACACACACTCTTCCTCATCCTCCTCTTCCTCATTCACCTCTTACACACACACTCTTCCTCATCCTCCTCGTTCACCTCCTCTTACACACACACTCTTCCTCATCCTCGTTCACCTCTTACACACTCCTGCTCTTCCTCATCCTCCTCTTCCTCGTTCACCACCTCTTACACACACCTCCTCTTACACACACCTCCTCTTACACACACCTCCTCTTCCTCATCCTCCTCTTACACACACCTGCTCTTCCTCATCCTCCTCTTCCTCATCCTCCTCTTACACACTCCTGCTCTTCCTCCTCTTCCTCGTTCACCTCCTCTTACACACACCTGCTCTTCCTCATCCTCCTCTTCCTCGTTCACCACCTCTTACACACACCTGCTCTTCCTCCTCTTCCTCGTTCACCACCTCTTACACACACCTGCTCTTCCTCCTCTTCCTCGTTCACCACCTCTTACACACACCTGCTCTTCCTCCTCTTCCTCGTTCACCTCCTCTTACACACACCTGCTCTTCCTCATCCTCCTCTTCCTCGTTCACCTCCTCTTACACACACCTCCTCTTCCTCATCCTCCTCTTACACACACCTGCTCTTCCTCATCCTCCTCTTCCTCGTTCACCACCTCTTACACACACCTGCTCTTCCTCCTCTTCCTCGTTCACCTCCTCTTACACACACCTGCTCTTCCTCATCCTCCTCTTCCTCGTTCACCACCTCTTACACACACCTGCTCTTCCTCCTCTTCCTCGTTCACCTCCTCTTACACACACCTGCTCTTCCTCCTCTTCCTCGTTCACCTCCTCTTACACACACCTGCTCTTCCTCATCCTTCTCTTCCTCATTCACCTCTTACACACACCTGCTCTTCCTCCTCTTCCTCGTTCACCTCCTCTTACACACACCTGCTCTTCCTCATCCTTCTCTTCCTCATTCACCTCTTACACACACACTCTTCCTCATCCTCCTCGTTCACCTCTTACACACCTGCTCTTCCTCATCCTCCTCTTAATCGTTCACCACCTCTTACACACACTCTTCCTCCTCTTCCTCATCCTCCTCTTATGCACTCCTGCTCTTCCTCTTCCTCTTCTTCCTCGTTCACCTCCTCTTACACACACACTCTTCCTCCTCTTACACACACTCTTCCTCCTCTGACACACACACTCTTCCTCATCCTCTTCTTCCTTGTTCACCACCTCTTACACACACACACACTCTTCCTCGTCCTCATCCTCTTTCTTCTCTCCCTCTTATATTGTTTCCATCCATTGTTTGTATCAACATTCAGTGCAACATTTTGAGTCAGTTTCGGGACTCTGAACTGACTTGTATTATGTACAGTTGGTTTGGTCACATCATTAGAAATAAGTGTGAACAATTTTGAGTCATTGTGTGTAAACGATGACAACTGTGTTGTTGTTGTGTTTAACTTTCGCCTACCTGTGTTTAGCATTTTGAAACATAAGTGCATCACAGTGCAAAATGTGTTTTAGTGAGTAAAAATGTGTTTAGAGTTTTGAAAAAAGAGTGCATGAGATTTGCAAAGTGTTTTAACGACCTGAACTTGTTTAATGTTTTACAGAAAAAGTGATTTATTCGAAAAATTGGGTTAGACGGTTCAGAGAATGGGGTTTAGTGTTTTAGCAATTCAGAAAAACTGTAATATAAATCTGCCTTGACCAGAGAAGCTTCGGAACCAATCACACGACACTCTGATCAGATGAACCAATCACACGACACTCTGATCAGATGAACCAATCACACGACACTCTGATCAGATGAACCAATCACACGACACTCTGATCGGATGAACCAATCACACGACACTCTGATCAGATGAACCAATCACACGACACTCTGATCAGATGAACCAATCACACGACACTCTGATCGGATGAACCAATCACACGACACTCTGATCGGATGAACCAATCACACGACACTCTGATCGGATGAACCAATCACACGACACTCTGATCGGATGAACCAATCACACGACACTCTGATCAGATGAACCAATCACACGACACTCTGATCGGATGAACCAATCACACGACACTCTGATCAGATGAACCAATCACACGACACTCTGATCAGATGAACCAATCACACGACACTCTGATCGGATGAACCAATCACACGACACTCTGATCAGATGAACCAATCACATGGCAACAGAACTTTCGGCATCATATAATATATATGCAGTGAACACTCAACAAATACGATGACTTGACGGAAAAATCTCCTTCATTCTACTTTTATATGATCTAATAGGCTATCAAGTGTAACTTAAATGAGAAAAATGAAGAAGCACCACATGACTTCAGCTGAGGCTCTTCTGTTGCTCACTGAGAAGACAAGTATAGGTCATGCCTAATTGATTTACAGTTTTAAAAAATAACAAGCAGTTTTCTAATGATCTGTTATAACAAACTGTTAATTCTATAATGAATTAATGCGTCTCTCCACACAGTTGAGTCGGTTTCCTAATGAACACAAACCGCTAGGAAACATTTAAAAACTAGCGAAAGGAGCAGCGATATGTTCTCCAAATATATGAATGAGATGAGATATGAGTGTGTGTGTGTGTGTGTGTGTGTGTGTGTGTGTGTGTGTGTGTGTGTGTGTGTGTGTGTGTGTGTGTGTGTGTGTGTGTGTGATACCAGCGGAGGTACCAGAGCCCGTCTACGGAGAGCCTTGGCACTCCCTATTCAGCCCCATTGTATTGATTTTGGTTGCAGTTCCATTAGAGTTCCACTGGGGGTGATCGCGAGCGAGCGCAGACTGAATGGGAGTCAATGGGGCTATACGGCTAAATGTGTCTCTTTCACCCGATTGCCGTTGAGAAATCTCAGATTTTATTGTAGGCTTTGCAAGTTCAACATGGGTTATAGGTCGAAAGTTGAATGAACGAGTACTTATGTCCTTTCGATTTCTTACAGGTTGAGTTGTTGTTGCCCATAACACGCTAGCATTCTGCTAATGAACGCTGATTGGTCAGTGAAGGACTGATTACGACCAGAGATACCGCTTGATGGCATCGTGGCATCCGAAGCGGGACCAGAAACAAACAAAACAAAAACTCTTCTAGCACGTGTATTTACCTGTGTCAGCTGTGTTGTCGATGCCTCGAGAGAAAAGAAAGTGCAGAGCGCGAACTCACCACAGTGAGTGAAGGATTGCCGTGAAGCAGTATCTCTGGTCGTACGATGTGTGTGACGTCATTGACATTTTAAAAGACTTTTTAAAGCAAATAAGTGACTCTAAAAAATCTAACACCCATCAATGTGTAATTTCTTTGCATCTCCTTTCGAATACAACATTCAAATTACTAGACAAAAAATTATATCCTGAGAAAAGTGGGTTTTGAGGGGTATAGCGCCATAGACCTCCATTCATTCTGCACTCGCTCGCGAGCGCCCCCGCATGGATAGAGACGTGTTACTGCAACCAATCCAGAACCCGGAAGTAAGCAGAGAGTGCCAATTCTCTTCCTATTAGACATTCTCTGGAGGTACTCACTATTTCTTACTGCGCGCTCCCGCTGTCTCGCAGAACGCGCATCTGATGTCATCCTGTTGATGTCATGTTCTGATTCCGCGTGCGCATCCCGTTACATTTCAAATATGACATTGACAATATGCAAATATATAAGTATCTCATAAAAACTTAAAAAAAAATTATCAGTTCATTAGCATTAATGTTTTGAAATGTGTAATTGATGTGATTTGCCAAAGTGAGGAAAAACATTCAACATGTTATACGCACAATAATGTATCGGGTATCGTTATAATATGATAAATGTTCATTTAATAGGCCGATAAATGCAACGACACTCGCGCATGATAAGCCGCGCGCTGTGTGTGTGTGTGTGTGTGTGTGTGTTAGTGTTATTGCTGTGATTGTGATGCTGCTGCCCTCTGTGGATCATCACATTCATCACACAGACATGATGCGCGTCTGTTCATCTGAAGCTTTATGATTAACTTATGATTAACTGGAGTTTGGAAAGAAACGCGCAGAAAGATGCCGCAGAAGACGCTGTGCTCCGCCGTGGGGCTTCTCTGCGCAGCGGCGTGTTTAGTTCAGGTAAGCCGGCGGCAGGGCCTCTGAGGCGGGGTGTGCTTGAACTCGAGCTCGGGGATTCGCGAATGTGGAGGCCTCGATAAACAACTGAAACAAAGCCATAAAACACGGTTACCGAAACATAATGTTCGTTATTCTGCTTCTTACCGGGTATTTAGAATTGACATAAATGTTTTACATGTTGAAATCATAGACATTTGAGCAGATGATATGAATAGATACATGCTTATTGATCGTTTTGTCTGTAATGTTTGCGGTTTTGTAGGGTGTTTGCCGGGTTTGTCTGTTTGTGAGTTTCGGGGTTTGGCTTGTACTGATTGTTTTCAAAGGTTATTGTGATCCAGCAAATCAATAAAGACTGACTGTGGTGTTTCCTGTTTACACAATACTAGGGCTCATTTTTATTCATATTATTATTTTTATATAGAATGGTTCATATGTATTTATTGACTCGTTTATTTCAGCTTTATCTTGAGCACAATAGTTGAATGTTTGACACAAATCAAGTCATCTGGCTTTCAAAGGATGAATTTGTGTTTGTACTGGGCCTGAAGGATGAGACTCTTGAGTGTTTTCTGTCTCCAGACACTGATGTTCAGACTCCAACACTGATGTAAACTTCACATCTCGTGTGTGTGTGTGTGTGTGTGTGTGTGTGTGTGTGTGTTGCTGAATGCTTGTGTTTGTTTGCAGGGGAAGGAGTTTTGTTTCGGCGTGAACAATGAACAGTACCGCTGTGAGATGGGCTACTGCTGCGGCGAGACCGAGTGCTGCACTTACTATTACGAGCTGTGGTGTGAGTTACACACACACACACACACACCAGCAGATTCATCTGTTACACACACACACACACACACACACACACACACACACACCAGCAGATTCATCTGTTACACACACACACACACACACCAGCAGATTCATCTGTTACACACACACACACACACACACCAGCAGATTCATCTGTTACACACACACACACACACACACCAGCAGATTCATCTGTTACACACACACACACACACACACACACACCAGCAGATTCATCTGTTACACACACACACACACACACACACACACACACCAGCAGATTCATCTGTTACACACACACACACACACACACCAGCAGATTCATCTGTTACACACACACACACCAGCAGATTCATCTGTTACACACACACACACACACACACACACACCAGCAGATTCATCTGTCACACACACACACACACACACACCAGCAGATTCATCTGTCACACACACACACACACACACACACCAGCAGATTCATCTGTCACTCACACACACACACACACACCAGCAGATTCATCTGTTACACACACACACACACACACACACACACACACACCAGCAGATTCATCTGTTACACACACACACACACACACACACACACACACACACCAGCAGATTCATCTGTTACACACACACACACACACACACCAGCAGATTCATCTGTTACACACACACACACACCTGCAGATTCATCGGTCACACACACACACACACACACATACCAGCAGATTCATTCATCTGTTACACACACAAACACACACACCTGCAGATTCATCTGTTACACACACACACACACACACACACACCTGCAGATTCATCTGTTACACACACACACACACACACACACACACACACTCACTAGCAGATTCATCTGTCACACACACACACACACACACACACACACACACACCTGCAGATTCATCGGTCACACACACACACACACACACACACACCAGCAGATTCATTCATCTGTTACACACACAAACACACACACCTGCAGATTCATCTGTTACACACACACACACACACACACACACACACCTGCAGATTCATCTGTTACACACACACACACACACACACACACACACACACACTAGCAGATTCATCTGTCACACACACACACACACACACACACACCTGCAGATTCATCGGTCACACACACACACACCAGCAGATTCATTCATCTGTTACACACACAAACACACACACCTGCAGATTCATCTGTTACACACACACACACAAACACACACACCAGCAGATTCATCTGTTACACACACACACACACACACACACACACACCAGCAGATTCATCGGTCACACACACACACACACACACACACACACCAGCAGATTCATCTGTTACACACACAAACACACACACCTGCAGATTCATCTGTTACACACACACACACACACACACACCTGCAGATTCATCGGTCTCTCACACACACACACACACACACCAGCAGATTCATCGGTCTCTCACACACACACACACACACCTGCAGATTCATCTGTTACACACACACACACACACACACCTGCAGATTCATCGGTCTCTCACACACACACACACACACCAGCAGATTCATTCATCTGTTACACACACACACCTGCAGATTCATCGGTCACACACACACACGCACACACACACACACAGAGGCTTTCTCAGTGTATCTGTCAGTTCTTCAAAGTAGGGCTGAACGATTAATCGCAATTTACATGTAATCGCGCTTGAATGGAGATGGCTTATCGTGATTTTAAAATCGCTAAGGCTGCGATTATTTTTTTTATGCGCAGCTTGTCAGTGCCGTACGGCTCAGTAAACGCTGCTCCATCTGAGAGCACTGTGAGTTTGAGTCACTTATTACGTGCATTTGAAAAAACAACACGCGTCAAACATCTTTCCAAACATGAGAAGCATTTATGAACCTCTTGTCCAACAACAGACGACATTTAATAACACGCTTTTCCTCCAGACTCCCTTCATGACGACAGCTGAGCTCCTGGGAGATGATGTGTGTGTGTGTGTGTGTGTGTGTGTGTGTGTGTGTGTGTGTGTGTGTGTGTGTGTGTGTGTGTGTGTGTGTGTGTGTGTGTGTGTGTGTGTGTGTGTGTGTGACGACAGCTGAGCTCCTCCTGGGAGATGATGAGTGTGTGTGTGTGTGTGTGTGTGTGTGTGTGTGTGTGTGTGTAAGGACAGCTGAGCTCCTCCTGGGAGATGATGAGTGTGTGTGTGTGTGTGTGTGTGTGTGTGTGTGTGTGTGTGTGTGTGTGTAAGGACAGCTGAGCTCCTCCTGGGAGATGATGAGTGTGTGTGTGTGTGTGTGTGTGTGTGTGTGTGTGTGTGTGTGTGTGTGTGTGTAAGGACAGCTGAGCTCCTCCTGGGAGATGATGAGTGTGTGTGTGTGTGTGTGTGTGTGTAAGGACAGCTGAGCTCCTCCTGGGAGATGATGAGTGTGTGTGTGTGTGTGTGTGTGTGTAAGGACAGCTGAGCTCCTCCTGGGAGATGATGAGTGTGTGTGTGTGTGTGTGTGTGTGTGTGTGTGTGTGTGTGTGTGTGTGTGTGTGACGACAGCTGAGCTCCTCCTGGGAGATGATGAGTGTGTGTGTGTGTGTGTAAGGACAGCTGAGCTCCTCCTGGGAGATGATGAGTGTGTGTGTGTGTGTGTGTGTGTGTGTGTGTGTGTGTGTGTGTGTGTGTGTGTAAGGACAGCTGAGCTCCTCCTGGGAGATGATGAGTGTGTGTGTGTGTGTGTAAGGACAGCTGAGCTCCTCCTGGGAGATGATGAGTGTGTGTGTGTGTGTGTGTGTGTGTGTGTGTGTGTGTGTGTGTGTGTGTAAGGACAGCTGAGCTCCTCCTGGGAGATGATGAGTGTGTGTGTGTGTGTGTAAGGACAGCTGAGCTCCTCCTGGGAGATGATGAGTGTGTGTGTGTGTGTGTAAGGACAGCTGAGCTCCTCCTGGGAGATGATGAGTGTGTGTGTGTGTGTGTGTGTGTGTGTGTGTGTGTGTGTGTGTGTGTGTAAGGACAGCTGAGCTCCTCCTGGGAGATGATGAGTGTGTGTGTGTGTGTGTAAGGACAGCTGAGCTCCTCCTGGGAGATGATGAGTGTGTGTGTGTGTGTGTGTGTGTGTGTGTGTGTGTGTGTGTAAGGACAGCTGAGCTCCTCCTGGGAGATGATGAGTGTGTGTGTGTGTGTGTGTGTGTGTGTGTGTGTGTGTGTGTGTGTGTGTGTGTAAGGACAGCTGAGCTCCTCCTGGGAGATGATGAGTGTGTGTGTGTGTGTGTGTGTGTGTGTGTGTGTGTGTGTGTGTGTGTGTGTGTGTGTGTGTGTAAGGACAGCTGAGCTCCTCCTGGGAGATGATGAGTGTGTGTGTGTGTGTGTAAGGACAGCTGAGCTCCTCCTGGGAGATGATGAGTGTGTGTGTGTGTGTGTGTGTGTGTGTGTGTGTGTGTGTGTGTGTGTGTGTGTGTGTAAGGACAGCTGAGCTCCTCCTGGGAGATGATGAGTGTGTGTGTGTGTGTGTAAGGACAGCTGAGCTCCTCCTGGGAGATGATGAGTGTGTGTGTGTGTGTGTGTGTGTGTGTGTGTGTGTGTGTGTGTGTGTAAGGACAGCTGAGCTCCTCCTGGGAGATGATGAGTGTGTGTGTGTGTGTGTGTGTGTGTGTGTGT
>CM040820.1:49903107-49945607 GCA_022828995.1 Vimba vimba | reverse complement strand
TGTTACACTTACAGGTGTAACACTGAGCCTCTAACACTTACAGGTGTAACACTGAACCTGTTACACTTACAGGTGTAACACTGAAACTGTTACACTTACAGGTGTAACACTGAACCTGTTACACTTACAGGTGTAACCCTGAACCTGTTACACTTACAGGTGTAACACTGAGCCTCTAACACTTACAGGTGTAACCCTGAACCTGTAACACTTACAGGTGTAACACTGAAACTGTTACACTTACAGGTGTAACACTGAGCCTCTAACACTTACAGGTGTAACACTGAACCTGTAACACTTACAGGTGTAACACTGAGCCTCTAACACTTACAGGTGTAACACTGAACCTGTTACACTTACAGGTGTAACACTGAGCCTCTAACACTTACAGGTGTAACACTGAACCTGTAACACTTACAGGTGTAACACTGAACCTGTTACACTTACAGGTGTAACACTGAGCCTCTAACACTTACAGGTGTAACACTGAACCTGTAACACTTACAGGTGTAACACTGAACCTGTTACACTTACAGGTGTAACACTGAGCCTCTAACACTTACAGGTGTAACACTGAACCTGTTACACTTACAGGTGTAACACTGAGCCTCTAACACTTACAGGTGTAACACTGAACCTGTAACACTTACAGGTGTAACACTGAAACTGTTACACTTACAGGTGTAACACTGAGCCTCTAACACTTACAGGTGTAACACTGAACCTGTTACACTTACAGGTGTAACCCTGAACCTGTAACACTTACAGGTGTAACACTGAGCCTCTAACACTTACAGGTGTAACCCTGAACCTGTAACACTTACAGGTGTAACACTGAACCTGTAACACTTACAGGTGTAACACTGAACCTGTTACACTTACAGGTGTAACCCTGACCTGTAACACTTACAGGTGTAACACTGAACCTGTTACACTTACAGGTGTAACACTGAGCCTCTAACACTTACAGGTGTAACACTGAGCCTCTAACACTTACAGGTGTAACACTGAACCTGTTACACTTACAGGTGTAACCCTGACCTGTAACACTTACAGGTGTAACACTGAACCTGTTACACTTACAGGTGTAACACTGAGCCTCTAACACTTACAGGTGTAACACTGAACCTGTTACACTTACAGGTGTAACACTGAGCCTCTAACACTTACAGGTGTAACACTGAACCTGTAACACTTACAGGTGTAACACTGAACCTGTTACACTTACAGGTGTAACACTGAGCCTCTAACACTTACAGGTGTAACACTGAACCTGTTACACTTACAGGTGTAACCCTGACCTGTAACACTTACAGGTGTAACACTGAACCTGTAACACTTACAGGTGTAACACTGAGCCTCTAACACTTACAGGTGTAACACTGAACCTGTTACACTTACAGGTGTAACACTGAGCCTCTAACACTTACAGGTGTAACACTGAACCTGTAACACTTACAGGTGTAACACTGAACCTGTTACACTTACAGGTGTAACACTGAGCCTCTAACACTTACAGGTGTAACACTGAACCTGTAACACTTACAGGTGTAACACTGAACCTGTTACACTTACAGGTGTAACACTGAGCCTCTAACACTTACAGGTGTAACACTGAACCTGTTACACTTACAGGTGTAACACTGAGCCTCTAACACTTACAGGTGTAACACTGAACCTGTAACACTTACAGGTGTAACACTGAAACTGTTACACTTACAGGTGTAACACTGAGCCTCTAACACTTACAGGTGTAACACTGAACCTGTTACACTTACAGGTGTAACCCTGAACCTGTAACACTTACAGGTGTAACACTGAGCCTCTAACACTTACAGGTGTAACCCTGAACCTGTAACACTTACAGGTGTAACACTGAACCTGTAACACTTACAGGTGTAACACTGAACCTGTTACACTTACAGGTGTAACCCTGACCTGTAACACTTACAGGTGTAACACTGAACCTGTTACACTTACAGGTGTAACACTGAGCCTCTAACACTTACAGGTGTAACACTGAGCCTCTAACACTTACAGGTGTAACCCTGAACCTGTTACACTTACAGGTGTAACCCTGACCTGTAACACTTACAGGTGTAACACTGAACCTGTTACACTTACAGGTGTAACACTGAGCCTCTAACACTTACAGGTGTAACACTGAGCCTCTAACACTTACAGGTGTAACACTGAGCCTCTAACACTTACAGGTGTAACACTGAGCCTCTAACACTTACAGGTGTAACACTGAGCCTCTAACACTTACAGGTGTAACACTGAACCTGTAACACTTACAGGTGTAACACTGAAACTGTTACATTTACAGGTGTAACCCTGAACCTGTAACACTTACAGGTGTAACACTGAACCTGTTACACTTACAGGTGTAACACTGAACCTGTTACACTTACAGGTGTAACACTGAACCTGTTACACTTACAGGTGTAACACTGAACCTGTTACACTTACAGGTGTAACACTGAACCTGTAACACTTACAGGTGTAACACTGAACCTCTAACACTTACAGGTGTAACCCTGAAACTGTTACACTTACAGGTGTAACACTGAAACTGTTACACTTACAGGTGTAACACTGAACCTGTAACACTTACAGGTGTAACACTGAGCCTCTAACACTTACAGGTGTAACACTGAACCTGTTACACTTACAGGTGTAACACTGAGCCTCTAACACTTACAGGTGTAACACTGAACCTGTAACACTTACAGGTGTAACACTGAGCCTCTAACACTTACAGGTGTAACCCTGAACCTGTTACACTTACAGGTGTAATCCTGAACCTGTAACACTTACAGGTGTAACACTGAACCTGTTACACTTACAGGTGTAACACTGAGCCTCTAACACTTACAGGTGTAACACTGAGCCTCTAACACTTACAGGTGTAACACTGAGCCTCTAACACTTACAGGTGTAACACTGAAACTGTTACACTTACAGGTGTAACACTGAACCTCTAACACTTACAGGTGTAACACTGAACCTGTAACACTTACAGGTGTAACACTGAGCCTCTAACACTTACAGGTGTAACACTGAGCCTCTAACACTTACAGGTGTAACACTGAGCCTCTAACACTTACAGGTTTAACACTGAACCTGTTACACTTACAGGTGTAACACTGAAACTGTTACACTTACAGGTGTAACACTGAGCCTCTAACACTTACAGGTGTAACACTGAAACTGTTACACTTACAGGTGTAACACTGAACCTCTAACACTTACAGGTGTAACCCTGAACCTCTAACACTTACAGGTGTAACACTGAGCCTCTAACACTTACAGGTGTAACACTGAGCCTCTAACACTTACAGGTGTAACACTGAACCTGTAACACTTACAGGTGTAACACTGAGCCTGTAACACTTACAGGTGTAACACTGAACCTGTAACACTTACAGGTGTAACACTGAGCCTCTAACACTTACAGGTGTAACACTGAGCCTCTAACACTTACAGGTGTAACACTGAACCTGTAACACTTACAGGTGTAACACTGAGCCTCTAACACTTACAGGTGTAACACTGAGCCTCTAACACTTACAGGTGTAACACTGAGCCTCTAACACTTACAGGTGTAACACTGAACCTCTAACACTTACAGGTGTAACACTGAAACTGTTACACTTACAGGTGTAACACTGAACCTCTAACACTTACAGGTGTAACCCTGAACCTCTAACACTTACAGGTGTAACACTGAACCTGTAACACTTACAGGTGTAACACTGAGCCTGTAACACTTACAGGTGTAACACTGAACCTGTAACACTTACAGGTGTAACACTGAGCCTCTAACACTTACAGGTGTAACACTGAGCCTCTAACACTTACAGGTGTAACACTGAACCTCTAACACTTACAGGTGTAACCCTGAACCTGTAACTCTTACAGGTAAGGATATAGCCGAAAAATGAAAGTCGAAACCCTTTTTGAAAGCAGAGGAAACATATCCCACATTAAAGGGCCATGTTAAACTACGCTTGTGCATTATTCTGAAGCTTAAAATAAAGAGTTCTGATTGGATAGCTGATTTGGGCAGCTTGGATCTCTCGCCGGTCCCACTGCACCTCCACTGTTTTTAGATGCATTTTGTCCATAGAAATGAGTTATTCACTGCTGTAATTTGATGCAACTGGCGGAAGTTTTCCGCGACTAATCGTTGACATTCGTTGTCGATGATTTTTATTATCGGTTAGTTGTGTCAGCCCTATATTTTATATTAGTAAATATTATCTGAAATAAATAGTGTCACGTCACGAATGGCTGTGCATGCGTTTTATCCATCTGTAAATGAATTAGTGTGACATAATCATGTATCGGGCCTCAGATCCTCTGATCCGAGTGTGTGTGTGTGTGTGTTTCTCCAGGCTTGTGGACGGACTGTAAGCTGCCGGACTATGAAGAGGTTTTGGCTCATCCTCCGACGCCTCCTCCACCGTACTCAGAGTCTGTGGACCCGCAGAACCATCAGAACCCACGGGACCCGCCCGCACCGGTTCCGGACCAGGAGAACAGCCGGCGCCGGCACGTGACCGGGGACTCCGGCATCGAGGTGTGTGTGTGCCGGCTGGACCAGGACCAGGGCCCGGAGGAGGCCGAGGGGTGTCAGGGGGCGGCCGGGTGCTGTTCCAGCGCTGGGAGAGATCCAGCAGAACCAGAACCCGAGCGCCTCGTGTGAGAGAGACTCTGAGCTTCTGTTTCCCAGCATCCCTCACGCTTTCCTCAACTGAGCCACTGCTCGTTTCTCACCATGACTGCGGCCCAGAGCAACACACACACACACACACACACACACACACACACACACACAGAGAGTGTAAAGGGCGTGTGTGTTTTCATGTGTTTGTGTGCCTGAAAATCCCATGAGCGCTGAGAGAGCAGATCAACAGTCAGCTGATCGCCTCATACGTGTGTGTCTGGAAGACTGTGGCCTTTCCCATCTCGCACTGCTACTGTAAACCTGTGTGTGTGTGTGTGTGTGTGTGTGTGTGTGTGAATGACATCAGCAGCGTCACATGACTCTGCCTCAGCGTTATGATCTAGTTTATTAGTAAAGCACAAACGCGAAGCTGCGTGTCGTAGAGCCTCGGGCTGATAGTTGCATGACGGTTCTGAATCGTGGACGTTTACCTGCATTAAGGGCTAAAATCAATATCATGTTGTTTCAGAATGTTTGCTGTTGTTCTCACGCTTGTTTTCCCATCATCCCTCTGAACCCTGTGTGTTGCACTGAGGGACGCTGTCGTCCTCGCATTTCTCCAACGCAATTCCTGCAAAGTTTACAGATTCTGTGCCTTTTTCCCACTGGAGAACCAGATTAACTAACTAGGCTATGCAAAACACGAGGGCCTGTCAGCAACAGCGCTCATGTGACCCAGCGAGCGCTTCATCCAGAGACGGATCTCACTGCTGTCTGCCCGCGACGCTTGTTTGTGTTTTCTTAGTTTGTGTACTAACTCAATAACCCGTCTGTTGTTCATGAACGCCTCTGTTTCAGATGGACTCATCCAGGAACGGTGAAATCTGAGGCGTCAGATGATTTCTTTTGTTCAAATGTGTGTTTAATAATAAGTGACGTTTAATATCGAGCCAAATCACAGCGCCAGCTCTTCTGTAAAGCACGTCGAGCTGTTTTGACTTCATACTCGTTTATAATAGTGGAGCTGAGGTGTGTGACGTACATCTGAGCATCCGTCAGGTGATGATGATGATGATGATGAAGATGCTCAGACCTACAGGCGTGTTTGATTTGTAATTGCAGCACTGACAGCCGTGTGGCGTTTCTACTGACGCGTTATTTAGTAAGACGTCTGCTTTGTCTATAGTCATTTGTATTTTATTTTTGTAATAAAAACAATAAACCAGCATTGGCACTCAGTCGTCTCTGTGTTTCTGATGTTCATCTGATCACATCGTCATGTTCGACACACTGTTCATGCAGTGATCATGATGATGATTATTATTATTATAAGTTCCCAGGGAACCTGTAATGTGGAAATAAAACCTTCCAGGCCATTCATGACCGACGCGCCGTTGCTGTTCACCCTGTACATGCTAACCCTTAGCAGAGATCATGAGGAAGCATGGCATTAGTTTTCACTGTCGATTCACTAAATTAACAGAATGCACAGCTGATATAAAAAAACTGGATGTAATGTAATTTCCTACTTCTAAACTCTGAAAAACAGAGATTCTAATTATTAGACAAAAAACTTCCTCACGTAATAATAATCTAGAATACTGTCTAACACTCGATGGCTGCTCTGTTAAGTCTTCGTCGTCGGTTAGGAACCTGGGTGTGTGTGTGTGTGTGTGTGTGTGCTTTTTGATACCAATCTTTCATTTGAAAGTCACATGTCTAGTATCTGTAAAACCGCATTCTTCCATCTTAAAAATATATCTAAACTACGCCATATGCTCTCATTGACAAATGCGGAATAGTTAGTCCATGCGTTCATGAGCTCAAGGCTAGATTACTGTAATGCTCTACTGGGTGGTTGCCCTGCACGCTTAATAAACAAACTACAGCTGGTCCAAAACGCAGCAGCTCGAGTTCTTAGAGACGGTTAGTGTGAAACGCGTTCCCTCATCAACATCCCTCGTTACAGACTCAACCTGTGTTGTATAAAGCGCTATAGACATGAAGCAGAGGTGAGGCCGAGCCGTCCGTCATCTGTGCTCTTATTCAGGGAAATGAGGCGTTAAACACTAATCTGATAATGCACCATTTTCACAGTGAAAAACAAACCTTTTCATCTCGAGTATAGAGAAGAAAGAGACGGTTGCAGTGGATTAAACTTCAGAGAGTCGTAATAATGCAGGCTTATATCTAGAGCAAGTCAGTTCTGAAGATGATCACTGACACGTGAGGAAGATGTGATGAAGATCCGTGAGTGTGTGTGCATGACGGGACTGACACACACATGAATATGAACACATGTAAGTCTGATCTGTCGGATGTGAACGCTAGTGAAGGCATGATGTTCTCAGTGTCTCGTTCTCCAGCACAAACATCTGAACACTCTAAACTCAAGATGCTTTCACTGGAGAAGCAACATGACTGAAGATATTAACTCTTGTTTTCTGAAAGATGATCCAAAGTAAGTGAGTTTAAGATTAAAACAAGAAAAAAATCTCCCAGTGGGTTGAGAAAAATAA
Organism: Vimba vimba; assembly: GCA_022828995.1. NCBI lineage: Eukaryota > Metazoa > Chordata > Actinopteri > Cypriniformes > Leuciscidae > Vimba > Vimba vimba. Next base: position 49,938,416 of record CM040820.1, on the reverse strand, counting down.
GATTCATTTAAAGGGAAAACATTTTTCTTCTAGTTTTCTTTCGTTGTTAATAATCCTGGCATTGCATATTACGGATACTGTCGGCTTTTGTTCCTCTCCTGCGAGTCGCTTTGGATAAAAGTCTCTGCTAAAAGCATTAAAGCAAAGGTAAATTCAGTTGGAAATTTCAAGCATGTTTTTATAGATTTTCAACATTTATTTTTAATTATAAATGTGAGGTACATGAAGCACTGATCCTGAAAAATGATCTTTGATTCCATTACAGACGAGACTGATGTCCTCCCGCTCCTCCGCGTCACGAACAGCAGATTCTGGGCTGGGTTAGGGTCAGGGTTCAGAGGTTAGGGTTAGGAGGTCAGGGTTCAGACGAGTGCTAGTGTAGGTTCAGAGGTCAGGGTTCAGACGAGTGCTAGTGTAGGGTCAGGGTTCAGAGGTCAGGGTTCAGACGAGTGCTAGTGTAGGGTCAGGGTTCAGAGGTCAGGGTTCAGAAGAGTGCTAGTGTAGGGTCAGGGTTCAGAGGTAAGGGTTAGGAGGTCAGGGTTCAGACGAGTGCTAGTGTAGGTTCAGAGGTCAGGGTTCAGACGAGTGCTAGTGTAGGGTCAGGGTTCAGAGGTCAGGGTTCAGACGAGTGCTAGTGTGTGTGAAGCAGCGGATCGTGAGTCTAGAACAGGAGACAGATGTGACTCAACATCTGTGGTTCAACAGTGGCGTACAGATAATAGAGATAAAAATCAACAAAACTTTAATTCTGATTCCATGGGATCCTCAGATTTCCCACTTGAATCTGGACAGATGACAAGATGTTAGACGTTCTGTACAAACAATTAATAAATATATAATATACAATTGATAAATACAGCACTGGTTGAGAGAATGAAGGCAGCAGGAGTTTGAGAAACACATTCACATCTGAGACTCGTGATGCCCATCACACCTTCATCATCATCATCATCACCTTCTTCATCTTCATCATCATCATCATCTTCATCATGACGACGGTCGAGTGTTCATCGCTCAGGCTATTCCCCCTCGACAGAGAGTGTGTGTGTGTGTGTGTGTGTGTGTGTGTCAGTAGAAGCGCTTGCGCCGGCTCTCGCTCCAGTGCCCGTACAGAACCAGTCCCACCACCACCAGCAGAAACACTCCCAGCATGGAGAAGAGCACGCAGAAGAAGATACTGATGCTGCTCATGCCCTCCTCTTCTGCGTACGCTGGACACACACACACACACACACACACACACACACACACACAAGTGATCAGCTGATGCGTGGACAACTCTTCTCTACACATCATCATCTGTAATCTGTGCTTTGATACTTTTGATATGAAACAAAGTCTCGGCTCTCAAATCCTGTGAGTTTCATCAGTATATTCAGTCAGTAAATGTGTGTGTGTGTGTGTGAGACAGATCAACTGATCATCTCTTGCTCTTTACTACTAGTTACAGCAGCAAATAAACATCAGTGAACATCAGAAGGAATGAGGAAAGATTCAGAACAACTTCCTGAAATCAATCATGTCTGTAATCCGCAGAAATGTGCCTTTCTTTGAGAAACCTTGACATGTACTGTACCTGATCTAGTCAAACACACATTTATTCAGACTCCTTCAACATTTCTCACATTATCAGTTTATTTGCTATAGTTTAGAAAATGGTACTAAAATATGAGCAGAACTCAGCTGATATTTGACTGGTTTTGTCCGTCCTTCTGTTAGACTGTCTCACACATGAATTATGTTGAATATCTGTCAGCTGTTAAATTTAACTACACAATTAGATAATACCAGTTTAGCTCAACCAATCACCAAGCAATGCTTCATTGTGTTCAGTCTGTGTGTAAAAAGAGCATTAGCAATTAAAGAAACACACTTCAGCAGAACATGATCAGCTCAAAGTGTCCGAATCATTTTCACTGGTCGTCATATTTGGGTATAATATGTCAGTTTACTTTATTTTGCTCTCCTCACTTACATAAATGAACTATAGTGTCCTGATCACACTAGCAAAACAATATCAAATATTATATCTGGTGTCTGAATAATTTCTGGTTTGACTGTACATCCAAATTAATCGGTATCTAATCAAACTGAGATGGAACTGAATCGCGTCCCCAGCGTGTCGATCGTAAGGAACGGCGACACACGCGTGAGCTGCTGTGGTCATGTGATCATACTCACGTCTCAGGAGCTCCATGTTGTCGACGCTGGGAACCAGAACCTCCTCCTGCTCCTCGTCCTCCTGTTTGCTGCGCAGGACCGTCAGCTGGTACAGCTTCATGGAGATCAGGTCATGGTTATCTGAAACACACACACACACACATGCTGAGCACGAGCTGCGTGTGGCGGTGAAGCACTCGCACACGCGTGTCTCACCCATAGACTGTATAAAACGCTGGGCGTAGTGTGTGTGACGTCACCCGTAGTGTTTCTGAAGCCTACAGTGGGCGGAGCCGGCCGTCGCCATCTTGGCAGCGTCACTCCCGGACATGTGCAGCGAGGCGGATTAGCTGAGGTGACGTTACGCTAACACTAGCAGACAAACGGCTAGTAGTGAGATCAGCGGCAATCCACCTGTCACTCAAGTGGCCACGCCCTTAATTATGCAGAACTTTAAGGCTTAATATAATTTAAACGGATGAGTTATAAAAACCTTCACCCCCTCACAGTCGTCATGAAGGGCAACATTAGATCTATAGACCAAAACCTCTTCTAGCTCCAGACTGTAAACGTGTTCCCTCGCTCCAGACCGCCAGAGGCAGTGCCGAAAGCCCTCGCGCTCCACCGAGAAGCGAATAGCAAAATCACCTCGTGACTTATGATGAGTCTTCAGCTATAAGAACCTCTTAACACGTCAAATCGATCTCTAGATCATTCTGGCCTGAGCCGTGTCGTCATCGCCTTGAAAACAGCGTACTGAAGCGTGACGCGCTGAATGAGCTGTTCTAGGGGCCGTTCACATATCGCGTCTTTTACGCGTGCAAATTCGTTATTTCAAATGTAGGCGGGCGGCAAACGTTAATCGCAGACTCATCAGGAATGAGTTGTTGACGATGAGCTTCTGTCTCCTGCGTTCTACAGCAAGCCTTGGCCGTGTCTCTAATGCTCTTGCGCAGGTGCTAGTGGCCTACGCTGCTTTACCCTGCCCTACGCTGCCCTACGACTGCCTTACGCTGCCCTACGCTGCCCTACGCTGCCCTACGCTGCCCTACGACTGCCTTACGCTGCCCTACACTGCTCTACCCTGCCCTACACTGCCCTACGCTGCCCTACGACTGCCTTACGCTGCCCTACACTGCTCTACCCTGCCCTACGCTGCCCTACGCTGCTCTACGACTGCCCTACGCTGCTCTACGCTGCTTTACCCTGCCCTACGCTGCTCTACCCTGCCCTACGCTGCCCTACGCTGCTCTACGCTGCCCTACGACTGCCCTACGCTGCTCTACGCTGCTTTACCCTGCCCTACGCTGCTCTACGCTGCTCTACCCTGCCCTACGCTGCCCTACGCTGCCTTACGCTGCCCTACGCTGCCCTACGCTGCCCTACGACTGCCCTACGCTGCTCTACGCTGCCCTACGCTGCTCTACGCTGCTCTACCCTGCCCTACGCTGCCCTACGCTGCTCTACGCTGCCCTACGACTGCCCTACGCTGCTCTACGCTGCTTTACCCTGCCCTACGCTGCTCTACCCTGCCCTACGCTGCCCTACGCTGCTCTACGCTGCCCTACGACTGCCCTACGCTGCTCTACGCTGCTTTACCCTGCCCTACGCTGCTCTACGCTGCTCTACCCTGCCCTACGCTGCCCTACGCTGCTTTACTCTGCCCTACGCTGCCTTACGCTGCCCTACGCTGCTCTACGCTGCCCTACGACTGCCCTACGCTGCTCTACGCTGCTCTACGCTGCCTTACGCTGCCCTACGCTGCCCTACGCTGCCCTACACTGCCCTACGCTGCCCTACGCTGCTTTAACCCTGCCCTACGCTGCCCTACGCTGCTTTACCCTGCCCTACGCTGCCCTACGCTGCCCTACGCTGCCCTACACTGCCCTACGACTGCCCTACGCTGCTCTACGCTGCTCTACGCTGCCTTACGCTGCCCTACGCTGCCCTACGCTGCCCTACACTGCCCTACGCTGCCCTACGCTGCTTTAACCCTGCCCTACGCTGCCCTACGCTGCTTTACGCTGCCCTACGCTGCCCTACGCTGCTCTACGCTGCCCTACGACTGCCCTACGCTGCTCTACGCTGCTCTACGCTGCCTTACGCTGCCCTACGCTGCCCTACGCTGCCCTACACTGCCCTACGCTGCCCTACGCTGCTTTAACCCTGCCCTACGCTGCCCTACGCTGCTTTACCCTGCCCTACGCTGCCCTACGCTGCCCTACGCTGCCCTACGCTGCTTTAACCCTGCCCTACGCTGCTTTACCCTGCCCTACGCTGCTCTACGCTGCCCTACGCTGCTTTAACCCTGCCCTACGCTGCCCTACGCTGCCTTACGCTGCCCTACGCTGCCCTACGCTGCCTTACGCTGCCCTACGCTGCCCTACGCTGCTCTACGCTGCCTTGCGCTGCCCTACGCTGCTCTACGCTGCTTTACCCTGCCCTACGCTGCCCTACACTGCCCTACGCTGCCCTACGCTGCTCTACGCTGCTTTACCCTGCCCTACGCTGCCCTACGCTGCTCTACGCTGCTTTAACCCTGCCCTACGCTGCCCTACGCTGCCTTACGCTGCCCTACGCTGCCCTACGCTGCCTTACGCTGCCCTACGCTGCCCTACGCTGCCTTACGCTGCCCTACGCTGCCCTACGCTGCTCTACGCTGCCTTACGCTGCCCTACGCTGCTCTACACTGCCTTACGCTGCCCTACGCTGCCCTACGCTGCCTTACGCTGCCCTACGCTGCCTTACGCTGCCCTACGCTGCCCTACGCTGCTCTACGCTGCCCTACGCTGCTCTACCCTGCCCTATTCTGCTTTACCCTGCCCTACGCTGCTCTACGCTGCCCTATTCTGCTTTACCCTGCCCTACGCTGCTCTACCCTGCCCTACGCTGCCCTACGCTGCCCTACGCTGCTCTACGCTGCCCTACGCTGCCCTACGCTGCTCTACCCTGCCCTATTCTGCTTTACCCTGCCCTACGCTGCCCTACGCTGCTCTACGCTGCCCTACGCTGCCCTACGCTGCTCTACGCTGCCCTACGCTGCTCTACCCTGCCCTATTCTGCTTTACCCTGCCCTACGCTGCTCTACCCTGCCCTATTCTGCTTTACCCTGCCCTACGCTGCTCTACCCTGCCCTACGCTGCCCTACGCTGCCCTACGCTGCTCTACGCTGCCCTACGCTGCCCTACGCTGCTCTACCCTGCCCTATTCTGCTTTACCCTGCCCTACGCTGCCCTACGCTGCTTTACGCTGCCCTACGCTGCTTTACGCTGCCCTACGCTGCCCTACGCTGCCCTATGACTGCCTTACGCTGCTTTACGCTGCCCTACGCTGCCCTACGCTGCTTTACGCTGCTTTACGCTGCCCTACGCTGCCCTACGACTGCCCTATGCTGCTCTACGCTGCTTTACCCTGCCCTATTCTGCTTTACCCTGCCCTACGCTGCCCTACGCTGCTTTACCCTGCCCTACGCTGCTTTACCCTGCCCTACGCTGCTTTACCCTGCCCTACGCTGCTTTACCCTGCCCTATTCTGCTTTACCCTGCCCTACGCTGCCCTACGACTGCCCTATGCTGCTCTACGCTGCTTTACCCTGCCCTATTCTGCTTTACCCTGCCCTACGCTGCCCTACGCTGCTTTACGCTGCCCTACGCTGCTTTACGCTGCCCTACGCTGCTTTACGCTGCTTTACGCTGCCCTACGCTGCCCTACGCTGCTTTACGCTGCCCTACGCTGCCCTACGCTGCTTTACGCTGCCCTACGCTGCCCTACGACTGCCTTACGCTGCCCTACGCTGCTTTACGCTGCTCTACGCTGCCCTACGCTGCCCTACGCTGCCCTACGCTGCTTTACCCTGCCCTATTCTGCTTTACCCTGCCCTACGCTGCCCTACGCTGCTTTACCCTGCCCTATTCTGCTTTACCCTGCCCTACGCTGCTCTACGCTGCTTTACCCTGCCCTATTCTGCTTTACCCTGCCCTACACTGCTCTACGCTGCTTTACCCTGCCCTACACTGCTCTACGCTGCCCTACGCTGCCCTACGCTGCTTTACCCTGCCCTATTCTGCTTTACCCTGCCCTACGCTGCCCTACGCTGCTTTACCCTGCCCTATTCTGCTTTACCCTGCCCTACGCTGCCCTACGCTGCTTTACCCTGCCCTATTCTGCTTTACCCTGCCCTACGCTGCTCTACGCTGCTTTACCCTGCCCTATTCTGCTTTACCCTGCCCTACACTGCTCTACGCTGCCCTACGACTGCCTTACGCTGCTTTACGCTGCCCTACGCTGCCCTACGACTGCCTTACGCTGCCCTACGCTGCTTTACGCTGCCCTACGCTGCCCTACGACTGCCCTATGCTGCTCTACGCTGCTTTACCCTGCCCTACGCTGCCCTACGCTGTCCTACGCTGCTTTACCCTGCCCTATGCTGCTCTACGCTGCTTTACGCTGCCCTACGCTGCTTTACGCTGCCCTACGCTGCCCTACGCTGCTTTACCCTGCCCTACGCTGTCCTACGCTGCTTTACCCTGCCCTATGCTGCTCTACGCTGCTTTACGCTGCCCTACGCTGCTTTACGCTGCCCTACGCTGCCCTACGCTGCTTTACGCTGCCCTACGCTGCTCTACGCTGCTTTACCCTGCCCTACGCTGCCCTACGCTGCTCTACGCTGCTTTACCCTGCCCTACGCTGCCCTACGCTGCTTTACGCTGCCCTACGCTGCTTTACCCTGCCCTACGCTGCCCTACGCTGCTTTACCCTGCCCTACGCTGCCCTACGCTGCTTTACGCTGCCCTACGACTGCCCTACGCTGCTTTACGCTGCCCTACGCTGCTTTACGCTGCCCTACGCTGCCCTACGCTGCCCTACGACTGCCCTACGCTGCTCTACGCTGCTTTACCCTGCCCTACGCTGCTTTACCCTGCCCTACGCTGCTTAACCCTGCCCTACGCTGCCCTACGCTGCTTTACCCTGCCCTACGATTGCCCTACGCTGCTCTACGCTGCTTTACCCTGCCCTACGCTGCTTTACCCTGCCCTACGCTGCCCTACGCTGCTTTACCCTGCCCTACGACTGCCCTACGATGCCCTACGCTGCTTTACGCTGCCCTACACTGCTTTACCCTGCCCTACGACTGCCCTACGATGCCCTACGCTGCTCTACCCTGCCCTACGCTGCTTTACCCTGCCCTACGCTGCCCTACGCTGCCTTACGCTGCTTTACCCTGCCCTACGCTGCTTTACCCTGCCCTACGCTGCCCTACGCTGCCCTACGACTGCCTTACGCTGCTTTACCCTGCCCTATGCTGCTCTACGCTGCCCTACCCTGCCCTATGCTGCTCTACGCTGCCCTACGCTGCTTTACCCTGCCCTACGCTGCCCTACGCTGCTTTACCCTGCCCTACGCTGCCCTACGACTGCCTTACGCTGCTTTACCCTGCCCTATGCTGCTCTACGCTGCCCTACGCTGCCCTACGACTGCCTTACGCTGCTTTACCCTGCCCTACGCTGCCCTACGCTGCTTTACCCTGCCCTACGCTGCCCTACGCTGCTTTACCCTGCCCTACGCTGCCCTACGACTGCCTTACGCTGCTTTACCCTGCCCTATGCTGCTCTACGCTGCCCTACGCTGCCCTACGACTGCCTTACGCTGCTTTACCCTGCCCTATGCTGCTCTACGCTGCTCTACGCTGCCCTACGCTGCCCTACGCTGCTTTACCCTGCCCTACGCTGCCCTACGCCTGCCTTACGCTGCTTTACCCTGCCCTACGCTGCCCTACACTGCCCTACACTGCCCTACGCTGCTCTACGCTGCCCTACGACTGCCTTACGCTGCTTTACCCTGCCCTACGCTGCTCTACGCTGCCCTACACTGCCCTACACTGCCCTACGCTGCTCTACGCTGCCCTACGACTGCCTTACGCTGCTTTACCCTGCCCTATGCTGCTCTACGCTGCTCTACGCTGCCCTACGACTGCCTTACGCTGCTTTACCCTGCCCTTTGCTGCTCTACGCTGCCCTACGCTGCTTTACCCTGCCCTACGCTGCCCTACGACTGCCCTACGCTGCTTTACCCTGCCCTACGCTGCCCTACGCTGCCCTACGACTGCCCTACGCTGCTCTACGACTGCCCTACGCTGCCCTACGCTGCCCTACACTGCTTTACCCTGCTCTTAGAGTGATGCTTCCCTTGACCCATCAGAGTCTCACTGAACCTGCATTACAAGCCCTGGGTGTTATCGCTAATCCCGGCACAGCTCTGGCACTCGCGCTCGACGGCAGGGCTGGCCCAATCATAACCCTAGAGTCGAGACGGGCATTTGTGGTTAAAAAGTATATATATATATTTTTTTTTTAGAGAACCGATCGTTTGGCGGGATATGACTCTTATTTCTCGACTGGATCGTGTCGAGACTGTGAAGCTGCACTGAGACAGACATTTGAACCTTCTGTGAACATTGGAATCGTTGGTTGCCATTTAAGTCCATTCTGTGTAGAACTATCCTGGAATGTAGAACTTTCCTCAAAAACCTTCATTTCTTTTCGACTGAAGAAAGAAAGCCATGGATATCTTGGATGACATCGGTTGAGTAAATTATCAGCAAAAATTTTTTTTAAAGGGAACTAATCCTTCAAGTCTCATCAGTGTTGATTCTCGAGACGTGAGCGTGAAGGTTCTGGTTGGTCTCACCCGACAGATCTCCAGTGACGGCTGACGCTCCGAAGTAGAAGCCCTGCGGCAGACGGACACCGGGAACATCCAGACAATCCCTCCACTCGTGCTGGCCGTCGATATCCAGCATGATCTGCACACACACACACACACACTCAGGTCAGCTCGTTCTCACCGTGAGTCTGCGGCGCACACACACACACTCACCGTGAGTCTGCGGCAAACACACACACACTCTCACCGTAAGTCTGCGGCACACACACACACACACACACACTCACCGTGAGTCTGTGGCGCACACACACACTCACCATGAGTCTGCGGCGCGCACGCACACACACACACACACACACACTCACCGTGAGTCTGTGGGACACACACACACACACACTCACCGTGAGTCTGTGGCGCACACACACACTCACCATGAGTCTGCGGCGCGCACGCACACACACACACACACACACACACTCACCGTGAGTCTGTGGGACACACACACACACACACACACACACACACTCACCGTGAGTCTGTGGGACACACACACACACACACACACACTCACCGTGAGTCTGCGGCAAACACACACACACACACTCTCACTGTAAGTCTGCGGCACACACACACACACACACACTCACCGTGAGTCTGTGGCGCACACACACACTCACCATGAGTCTGCGGCGCGCACGCACACACACACACACTCACCGTGAGTCTGTGGGACACACACACACACACACTCACCGTGAGTCTGCGGCGCACGTATCTGATGAACAGGAAGCTGTCGTGCTTCAGATTTCGCACCATCGCGCTGCAGCCGCCCAGTTCTGAGGGACGCCCGTCCCGATCGTGGTCGTAGCTGATTGAGCCGTTGCCCACCATAGCTAACACGTACGGGAAGAGACGCTAGCACAAACACAGGAGATCAGTCAGTCACAGGCGTACAGAGAGTCACATGACCATCACTGAGCCTGATTAGCGAACGCTAGTTTACCTGCGTGCGCGGCGTGTATCGCTTCCTCTGAGCCTAAAAACACACAAACACAAACACTGTGAGCGTTCACTTCAGGGTCCACGCTCAGTGATGTGTGCTGGAGGGGGGACCGGTGCGGGGGCGGAGGGAGGACACCGGTGCGGGGCCGGAGTGGGGACACTGGTGCGGGGGCGGAGGGGGGACACCGGTGCGGGGGCGGAGGGGGGACACCGGTGCGGGGGCGGAGGGGGGACACCGGTGCGGGGGCGGAGAGGGGACACCGGTGCGGGGCCGGAGGGGGGACACCGGAGCGGGGGCGGAGGGGGGACACCGGTGCGGGGGCGGAGAGGGGACACCGGTGCGGGGCCGGAGGGGGGACACCGGTGCGGGGGCGGAGTGGGGACACTGGTGCGGGGACGGAGGGGGGACACCGGTGCGGGGCCGGAGGGGGGACACCGGTGCGGGGGCGGAGAGGGGACACCGGTGCGGGGCCGGAGGGGGGACACCGGTGCGGGGCCGGAGGGGGGACACCGGTGCGGGGGCGGAGAGGGGACACCGGTGCGGGGCCGGAGGGGGGACACCGGTGCGGGGGCGGAGAGGGGACACCGGTGCGGGGCCGGAGGGGGGACACCGGTGCGGGGGCGGAGGGGGGACACCGGAGCGGGGGCGGAGGGGGGACACCGGTGCGGGGGCGGAGGGGGGACACCGGTGCGGGGGCGGAGGGGGGACACTGGAGCGGGGCCGGAGGGGGGACACCGGTGCGGGGGCGGAGGGGGGACACTGGAGCGGGGCCGGAGGGGGGACACTGGTGCGGGGCCGGAGGGGGGACACTGGAGCGGGGCCGGAGGGGGGACACCGGAGCGGGGCCGGAGGGGGGACACCGGTGCGGGGCCGGAGGGGGGATACTGCGTGGCCGGAGGGGGGACACCGGTGCGGGGCCGGAGGGGGGATACTGCGTGGCCGGAGGGGGGACACTGGAGCGGGGCCGGAGGGGGGACACTGGAGCGGGGCCAGAGGGGGGACACTGGAGCGGGGCCAGAGGGGGGGACACTGGAGCGGGGCCGGAGGGGGGACACTGGAGCGGGGCCGGAGGGGGGAAACTGGAGAGGGGCCGGAGGGGGGACACTGGAGCGGGGCCGGGGCCGGAGGGGGGACACTGGAGCGGGGCCGGAGGGGGGACACTGGAGCGGGGCCGGAGGGGGGACACTGGAGCGGGGCCGGAGGGGGGACACTGGAGCGGGGCCAGAGGGGGGACACCGGTGAGGGGCCGGAGGGGGGACACTGGAGCGGGGCCGGAGGGGGGACACCGGAGCGGGGCCGGAGGGGGGACACCGGAGCGGGGCCGGAGGGGGGACACCGGAGCGGGGCCGGAGGGGGGACACCGGTGAGGGGCCGGAGGGGGGACACTGGAGCGGGGCCGGAGGGGGGACACCGGAGCGGGGCCGGAGGGGAGACACTGGAGCGGGGCCGGAGGGGGGACACCGGTGCGGGGCCGGAGGGGGGACACCGGTGAGGGGCCGGAGGGGGGACACTGGTGCGGGGCCGGAGGGGGGACACCGGAGCGGGGCCGGAGGGGAGACACTGGAGCGGGGCCGGAGGGGGGACACCGGTGCGGGGCCGGAGGGGGGACACCGGTGAGGGGCCGGAGGGGGGACACTGGTGCGGGGCCGGAGGGGGGACACCGGAGCGGGGCCGGAGGGGGGACACCGGAGCGGGGCCGGAGGGGGGACACCGGAGCGGGGCCTGAGGGGGGACACTGGAGCGGGGCCGGAGGGGGGACACTGGAGCGGGGCCAGAGGGGGGACACTGGAGCGGGGCCAGAGGGGGGGACACTGGAGCGGGGCCGGAGGGGGGAGCGGGGCCTAGTGAAGGGAAATCTCAGTGCTTCAGGACACGAACACATTTTGGACAAAGCTATGTGGGAACAGTTTGGTGGAGGTCCTGTTCTCTTCCAGCGTGACTAATGCACACAGCGAGGTCCATAAAGACATGAGTCCGGGGTGGAAGAACTGGACCAGCACAGAACCCGGACCTCACTATCCAATAGCTTCGGGATGAATGGGAACGGACATCGAGAGCCAGTCCTTCCCGTCCAGCATCAGTGCCCGACCTCTCTAATGCTCTAAAAGCTTCCCAGAGGAGTGTCATCGCTGCAGACTGATGATGATTTAGCATAAATGAAGACGCGCACGATTATGTCTCACCTCAATGCTAAGAAGCAGTTTCAGATGTTGAAGCAGATATGATAGTTTAAATAAGTTAACATCTGTGCAAGCGCATGCAAAAATCATGCAAATCTGTCCTGTTTACTCGCTTATGTTGTTCCTGTCGGACTTTCTTCTTCATCTCAGTTTTGGACGTCAATGTTGTTTGGTTCCCAGTTTTCTAAAAAACATCTTCATGTACATAAGAAAGTAAGTCATGCAGGTTTGAGGGACATGCTTGTTTCGGGGTGGAGGATCCCTCTAAACCCGGCCGGTGTGTGCTGAAGCCACGGCATCTTTTCCCAGGTGAACGCTTTACGTCCTGAAGGTCGTTGTGTTCAAGCTTCTTCTTCTGTGGATCTAGACGTCAGTGTTTCTGCTCCTGTAATGACCTCTGACCTCTGTGATCTCTGTGACCTCTGTGACCTCTGTGATCTCTGTGACCTCTGTGACCTCTGTGACCTCTCAGATCTCTGTGACCTCTCAGATCTCTGTGACCTCTGTCGGACTCACTGGATTATCACTATCAATGACAATCAATGCTTGTAAATGTAATTAATATTTCCAACTGGCACTTGATATAGATCACGTCCTTCATGTGTTTGTGAAAGTCTGTTCTCAGTTCCACACACACACACACATACTGTAACGTCACTGATAACACACACTTTATTCCTGTACCTCCAGAAGCTTCTCCTCGTTGGGATATGTGTCCACAAACACACCGAGTCCAGTGAAGAAATCCCGGTTCCCGAACACCGGACCTGCAATCAGTGAGAGACCCTTCCCATATAAACCCTGATCAGTGAGAGATGAACATCAGTTATTAATGCCGTTATTAAACACACCTTTCCTCATGCGCTCCTTCGTGTACCAGACCGCCAGACCGTCGCCGTTCAGGTTCTTCTTCCCTCGACCGTGAACCTTAAAGTGAACCTGTAGCTCCCAATCCCTCAGGTGACATGGCTGCGCACACACACACACACACACACACACACACACACACAGAAACACACAGACACACAGAAACACACACACACACACACTAGAACACTAGTGAGGGATCATCAGTCATGAAGTGAACACTAGCGAGGGATCATAAGCCATGAAGTGAACACTAGAGAGGGATCATAAGCCATGAAGTGAACACTAGCGAGGGATCATTGGTCCTGTAGTGAACACTAGCGAGGGATCATTGGTCATGTAGTGAACACTAGCGAGGGATCATAAGCCATGTAGTGAACACTAGCGAGGGATCATTGGTCATGTAGTGAACACTAGCGAGGGATCATTGGTCATGTAGTGAACACTAGCGAGGGATCATAAGCCATGTAGTGAACACTAGCGAGGGATCATCGGTCATGTAGTGAACACTAGCGAGGGATCATCGGTCATCGGTCATGTAGGGAACACTAGCGAGGGATCATAAGCCATGTAGTGAACACTAGCGAGGGATCATAAGCCATGAAGTGAACACTAGTGAGGAATCATCGGTCATGTAGTGAACACTAGTGAGGGATCATCAGTCATGTAGGGAACACTAGTGAGGGATCATTGGTCATGTAGTGAACACTAGTGAGGGATCATCAGTCATGTAGTGAACACTAGTGAGGGATCATTGGTCATGTAGTGAACACTAGCGAGACTAGTGAGGGATCATCGGTCATGTAGTGAACACTAGCGAGGGATCATCAGTCATGTAGTGAACACTAGTGAGGGATCATCGGTCATGTAGTGAACACTAGTGAGGGATCATCGGTCATGAAGGGACTCACCATTCGGCTCCATATGGCTCCCTGTTTGCTCTGCTGATCTGGAGTGAGACGAACATGATCCGTAGTGATCAGAGCATCTCCCATTAACTCCCAGTGAGACGAGCCCGAGACACCCACACCTGCGCACACACACACACACACACACACACACACACACAGATCAGAGCATCTCCCATTAACTCCCAGTGAGACGAGCCCGAGACACCCACACCTGCGCACACACACACACACACACACACACACACACACAGATCAGAGCATCTCCCATTAACTCCCAGTGAGACGAGCCTGAGGCCCCGTTTACACGATGGGAAAACGCAGATATTTCCCTGCGTTTTGGCCTGTCATTTACACGAAAACGCCGTTTTTATCCCTGAAAACGATTATTTCTAAAAACTCCGGCCAAAGTGGAGATTTCTGAAAACGCCGGTTATGTGTTGCCGTGTCAACTGGGAGAAACGGGGTTTTAGGTTCTCAAACGTCACATTATGCGCCAGAAAATGCTTATGTCATGTGAGCGCCCTATGTTTATAGTTTGTTTGGCTGTTTGATCATGGATGCTGTTAAGGTGGTACTCATTTTTACTTTTGTGAAAAAAAAAGAAAAAAAAAATACTTTTGTGCAAACGCTTTTGGCCTGTTTGCATTTGTAAAACACAACTGCTGAACTATATCGAGGAGCAGAGGCGAAGGAGTACACGAAAATCAGCATTTTTACAGCAGCTTTTCCTTCCTAGACGCCGGTACATCGCCTCCCAACGTCTGTTGTTTTGAAAGGAACTGGAAGTCGCTCGTGCTATTTGTTGTTGTCGATTTTGAGGATTCTGATTGGCTTGCATGGCTTTATCCTTCTCCCTACGCTCCCTCCCTCCGCTGCCCATAGGTTATGATGGCGCTCGAAGGCGAATTTATGCGGGTTGATGTAAACGACAACTTTTTTGAAAACGATGTTGTGTGCACGATGTTATTTTTGAAAACGGAGGGGGGGAAATATTCGTTTCTCTAAATACCCGGCTATGTGTAAATGTGGCCTAAGACTCCCACACCTGCACACACACACACACACACACACACACAGATCAGAGCATCTCCCATTAACTCCCAGTGAGAGGAGCCTGAGGCCCCGTTTACACGATGGGAAAACGCAGATATTTCCCTGCGTTTTGGCCTGTCATTTACACGAAAACGCCGTTTTTATCCCTGAAAACGATTATTTCTAAAAACTCCGGCCAAAGTGGAGATTTCTGAAAACGCCGGTCATGTGTTGCCGTGTCAACTGGGAGAAACGGGGTTTTAGGTTCTCAAACGTCACATTATGCGCCAGAAAATGCTTATGTCATGTGAGCGCCCTATGTTTATAGTTTGTTTGGCTGTTTGATCATGGATGCTGTTAAGGTGGTACTCATTTTTACTTTTGTGAAAAAAAAAGAAAAAAAAAATACTTTTGTGCAAACGCTTTTGGCCTGTTTGCATTTGCAAAACACAAACACATGTTATTTTTGAAAACGGAGGGGGGGAAATATTCGTTTCTCTAAATACCCGGCTATGTGTAAATGTGGCCTAAGACTCCCACACCTGCACACACACACACACACACACACACACAGATCAGAGCATCTCCCATTAACTCCCAGTGAGACGAGCCTGAGACTCCCACACCTGCACACAAACACACACACACACACACACACACACACACACACACACACACACTAGTGGGAACTTATTGTAAAGTGTTACCTATTGTTCTTTATCATCTTTTGCACTTTAATCTGTTCTAAATATTGTTTTACTTTATAAATGTTTAGTGTATTGTTTTACTGCATTTAAAAGTTTTTTTTGTAAAAAAAAAAAAAAAAAGTTATTAACCCAGTTAGGAGGACAACACTTTATTCTAACCTAATTCAATATGTGACACCATGATCAAATCTTCATCAATTATCGTGATATGAAAATTTAAAAATGTCACATTCAGTTTAAAGTAGGACTACAAATAATTACATAATTATTCAAAACAGTTTGAAGCAGAAATACTTAAAAAAAGCTTGTATTCTCCTGATGATGTCTCTTTATAAGGGCGGACCCCCATAAGAGCTCTGGAAGGAGTGTGTTAATTATTAATGAATAGCGTTAAACTTCTTCTTCTTTAGGGTTTATCGGCAGCTTGCATCCATTAATGTTGCAGTACCGCCATCTCCCAGATTTACATCATATTCTTCTCATCAGACCTGTTCTTGATAAAAAAAAAGGAAAATATTTCCTCCCCACTTTCCAGTATTTCCTTCACTCCTGTCCCTATTGCTCCAACTCTTCCCAACTCTTCCATCATATTTTTCCTCTGTTCTTCATATTGTCTGCAACTCAACACATGCTCTATAGTTTCTGCAACCTGACAACCACAAAAACCAGTCGGGTGCTTCCTGATAATGTGTCGTGTGACCTATCCTTAATCTGGCCATAACTATTTCTTCTTTTCCATTCCCTCCCCTATTCTCCACAACCGCTGCTCTATTAGCATCCTAATGTCTCCCTTCAGTTTCCCCGTCCCACTGATGTTGCCGTTCTCTAATGGCTTCTTTCCATATTACACTCTTTCCTTCAGACTTTGACAACTTAATACTTGCTTCAATATTCTCTTTTTTAACAGCTTGTTTGGCTAACTTGTCCACTCTCTCATTACCCACAATGCCAGTATGAGCAGGAACCCAGGTCAGTTGAATCTCATAGCATTTTTCCTTCATTCTTGTGTATATTATCAATATTGAATACAGTAAATCCTGATGACTATTAGATATACCAGTCATGAGAGACTGTATAAAGCTGACACTGAATCACTTCCAATTAAAGCTTTTTTAATTTTGTTTTTCTCAATCCATTCTAGTGCCATCATAATTAAACTGCATACACACTCAGATCATTTGTGGTCCGTCTGCTTCTCTCACCTCTTTGATTAAAAATGTAAACTGCAGATCCAGTCTTTCCTGTTTCTGGATCCTTTGATGCATCTGTATAAGTCTGAACATACTCTTTATATTTAAAATCTATACATCTATAAAATTCCGCTGCCAGATCTGTACTATTACTCGAAGTAACTGTGTCTAGCTTCCATCAGGCCATACTACAGCAGAACTCCTTCTCATACACTCCCAATTCTCTAACTTAGCTGCCTCATCTCCTATCCACCCACAACTGAACTTTTGTGCTCTCTCCCTTTCCCAATTAATAGCGTTAATCAACTTTGCACGCGTGTTTTAAGATACGGAAAAAAAAAAAAAAAAACATTTTGCAAAAAGTAAATGAATAAAATGATGATGACTCTGAAGGACCGCCAGTGTTCAGCGCAAAAACACAATAACAGCGTGAAGTAAAGCAGCTGAAAACATGCAAACACACGCAAACTGATGCCAACCCTTCAGGCTGATCATGAATGTGAAATATCGATCATTCACGTTATTATTACTATTATAATAAGAGCTAAAGCGCGTGAATAATCATGTGTGTCTCTTACCCTGGTAAGGCTTTGACAGGGAATACTCTCTCTTTAAAAACTCTTCCATTTCATGGCCATCATCGCATAAACCAAAGCAGAAAATTGCAAATAAAACCAGCGATGATCTTAAAATCATTGTTTAAATTCAACGATATTCAAACGCGTCGCGTCGCTGGATTCAC
This sequence comes from Vimba vimba, assembly GCA_022828995.1. Classification (NCBI taxonomy): domain Eukaryota; kingdom Metazoa; phylum Chordata; class Actinopteri; order Cypriniformes; family Leuciscidae; genus Vimba; species Vimba vimba. The sequence continues at coordinate 49,920,961 of CM040820.1, read as the reverse complement.
GCTCGCGCTCATCGAGTCCTGCTGTCGCCTCATGCTGTCACCTGATTGGCTGCAGCTCTTACACGACGCCTAGCGATTGGCTCTCTCGCCTGTCAATCATACATCAGCCCTCCCACACATCAGCAAATGGGACCAGAGATTAATGATCAAAAAAGATTTACTAAAATGGTAACTTCACGTTTAGAGTATAGTTACTCTCTACTTTTAACAACCTTTTTTAGTCCACGGAATTTGTGTGTTTTTTTTTTTTTTTTTATGCGCACGCCTCATACTTTGGAAAAATCGAGAATGTATAGACCTTATGTAGCCCCGCCCCTTTTCAGCGCTGCGCTCGTTGTCTTTTGACTTCCGGTCTGTATTTTCAGAGATCTATTTATTAATGAACGGCTCGTTTTAAAATCTTCCCGGTTTACTGACATTTGTTAAGACATCTGCTTTAAACATTACAACCCTAATGATAACTTTCGTTAACTTTAATTACTTTAATTACTCCTGGACAGCAATGCCATACAGAGCGACCGCAAAAACGGAAGTTCAAAGACAATATTATAAAGACAATATAATCTATAATGTAGTAAGTTATAACTAACGTGATTGTATTATTATTATTATTATGACGATGACGATGTTGATGATTATTACTATTGTAGAGTCGCCTCACTTCCGGAGTATATTACGTAGAAATGGTTTAAGGACTGTCGTAAAAGTACACTTAAAAAAAGCCGCGAGGAAACGGAAAACAACACCAAACATTTATTTTAACCACAATAATGTTGTGTTTAAATACGAATAACACGCATTATCCATCTAATACAGTCATCTTAGCGAGGTAACGTCAAGGAAAGTGAATGTTTGCTACATAATCAAACTACACACTTTAAAATACAAGACTTTATATGTCCAATCAGTGAAACGGACAGATTATCATCAAGTCTTTAGTGATCATTTCTGGATTCAAACTCTCATGTGATTAATGTAAATAGTAAATGAACTCTGACTTTGACTGCAACCCACAAACATGAATGAAGATGAATTAATAAAGTAAAGTGTGTGTGATTTGCAGACGGTCCCTGAGAACAGGTCCAGTATGGCGCGTCTGAGTGTGTGTGAACAACATCAGATCTCAACATCTCTGATCTGATCGAGTTCTGCCTCAGATATATCACACACACACACACACACACACACACACGGGCCAGTATGGAGCACTCGCCCGAGAAACAGGTGGATATTTACCGAGACACGTGGGTCAGGTTTCTAGGTGAGTGAAAGACAGTCTGACCTCCAGAACCAGTTCCTGTGTGCGAGGAGTTCTTATATGAACACACTGATCCTGCATTATAATACAAGCATTAGTGTGTATGAGATCTAAAAGTTTTTTGTCATAATTTCAACTTTTTATGTCATACCGGTAATTATGATTCACCAAAGTCATATACATGTTACTTTTGCTTCCTGTTCAGAAAATCAAGTCTCTTTGACTCCGTCACTAGTTTTTTTTCCCCACTAACAATTCTGTAATTTCTTTTTTTTTATTAGGGAGAATTTCTTTTTTTATTAACAATATATTCATATTATTATGAATATAATGAATGTTGTTATAAGTGTCATTCCCATCACATCTTAAATTATTTATGTGTGTGTTATAACATTGTATGTTGGTCATTTTAAACTGTTCTGAGATAAAAATGGCCGTTGTATTTTTCTACAGCTAATTTAATTTTATGCATTTAAGTTGCATTTATCCTAAATGCACACGATTCAATATATTTTCATACTTAAAATAAAAAAATTGACCATTGGAAATGAAACTGAAAGAAATTATGTTCTCTCTGTTCTCAAGATCAAGAAGCATCATGATGAAGCTGTAAATGTTGAAAGTGTGTGTGTGTGTGTGTGTGTGTTGATGGATTCTCTGGAGCAGCTGATGAGTCTGGTGTGTTTGTCCCAACCAGAACCTCAGGTCTCCTCTTGAATCAACACTGAAGAGTCTTAAACTGCAGTTCGTCCACTGGCCACTAGAGGCCGGCTGCAGAAGAGACTCAATCCCATAAACCCTCATGTTAAAATGTCCAACTTTACAGCAGAAAAAAACATGTTTAGAGTCTGGTGCAAAAAGTGGTTTTGGTCTATATCGCTAATTTTGCCCTTCATGACGACTGTGAGGGGGTGAATGTTTTTATAACTCATCCGTTTAAATTATATTAAGACTTAAAGTTCTGCATAATTAAGGGCGTGGCCACTTGAGTGACAGGTGGATTGCAGCTGATCTCACTACTAGCCGTTTGTCTGTTAGCGTCACGTCACCTCAGCTAATCCGCCCATTTTCGTTTACCCCGGAGTGACGCTGCCAAGATGGCGACGGCTGGCTCCGCCCACTTTAGGCTTCAGAAACGCTCTTCAGAAAACACTACAGGTGACGTCACCCACACTACGCCCATATTTTTTTACAGTCTATGATTTGTCCGCAGGTTATGCTAACGAGGTTGGCGAGGCGTTCCGCGCGCTGGTGCCCGTCAGTGCCGTGTGGGCCAGTTACGCTGTGGCCACTGCATACGTGTCCGCCGACGCGCTGGATAAAGGCAAGAAAGCAGCGGCGGTGAGTGTAAAAGCCCTGATATACTCACAGCGAAGTTCTTGAAGTTGAAATCACAAAAATGTAGGTATCTGTGAGACTTTTTTGAACCAAAAACACACATATTAATACATTTCATATCACTTCAATCACACATCAGCGGCCAAATATGCAGCTTTCAGTCTCAGAGCTTTCCAACGATGTGTGTCTTGTCAAGATTTGATTATGAAAATTTAATTAGAAAATGGTGCAACAAATTTTGTAATATGACCCCGCCCACTAGGGGGCGGAGCCTGCTGAAAGGTTTTAAAAGTACAATTTACATGGTAACGCAATGTGTAAAATTTCACAGGATGAATTTTAAGCTTTTGATTGATTCCTAATTTAGGATGATTAGTAAAATATGTGATGGGTGAAATGTGGCGAGTGTCCCGCTGATGTTCTGAACATTACCACCATGATTTTGCTTTGAAAAAGTGTGTGTTTTGGAAAGTGCTGTAAAACACGTGTGCCGGGGCGTGTGTGCAGGCTCACGCAGAGGATGCTGGGAAGGCGGCTCGTGTGGGTGTGGCTGTGGTCGACACCTTCCTATGGCAGGCTCTGGCTTCAGTGGCGATCCCGGGGTTCACCATCAACCGTGTGTGCGCCGCCTCTCTCTTCCTGCTGGGGAAAACCACACGCTGGCCACTTCCTGTGCGCAAGTGGACCACCACTGCCATCGGCCTCTCCACCATCCCCTTCATCATCAAGCCCATCGACAGGTGTGTGTGTGTGTGTGAGAGTGACCACCACTGCCATCGGCCTCTCCACCATCCCCTTCATCATCAAGCCCATTGACAGGTGTGTGTGAGTGTGTGTGTGAGTGTGTGTGTGTGAGAGTGACCACCACTGCCATCGGCCTCTCCACCATCCCCTTCATCATCAAGCCCATTGACAGGTGTGTGTGAGTGTGTGTCTGAGTGTGTGTGTGTGAGAGTGACCACCACTGCCATCGGCCTCTCCACCATCCCCTTCATCATCAAGCCCATTGACAGGTGTGTGTGAGTGTGTCGGTCGTTGAGTGAGTGAGAGAGTGTGTCGGTGAGTGAGTGTGTCGGTGAGTGAGTGTGTCGGTGAGTGAGTGTGTCGGTGAGTGAGTGTGTCGGTGAGTGAGTGTGTCGGTGAGTGAGTGTGTCGGTGAGTGAGTGTGTCGGTGAGTGAGTGTGTCGGTGAGTGAGTGTGTCGGTGAGTGATTCGGTGAGTGATTCGGTGAGTGAGTGTGTCGGTGAGTGTGTCGGTGAGTGATTCGGTGAGTGATTCGGTGAGTGAGTGTGTCGGTGAGTGTGTCGGTGAGTGAGTGTGTCGGTGAGTGATTCGGTGAGTGAGTGTGTCGGTGAGTGATTTGGTGAGTGATTCGGTGAGTGTGTCGGTGAGTGAGTGTGTCGGTGAGTGTGACGGTGGGTGAGTGTGTCGGTGGGTGAGTGTGTCGGTGAGTGAGTGTGTCGGTGAGTGTGACGGTGGGTGAGTGTGTCGGTGGGTGAGTGTGTCGGTGAGTGAGTGTGTCGGTGGGTGTGTGTGTCGGTGAGTGTGTGTGTGTGTGGGTGAGTGTGTCGGTGAGTGAGTGTGTCGGTGGGTGAGTGTGTCGGTGAGTGAGTGTGTCGGTGAGTGAGTGTGTCGGTGGGTGAGTGTGTCGGTGAGTGAGTGTGTCGGTGGGTGAGTGTGTCGGTGGGTGAGTGTGTCGGTGGGTGAGTGTGTCGGTGAGTGAGTGTGTCGGTGAGTGAGTGTGTCGGTGAGTGAGTGTGTCGGTGAGTGAGTGTGTCGGTGAGTGAGTGTGTCGGTGAGTGAGTGTGTCGGTGAGTGAGTGATTCGGTGAGTGTGTGAGTGTGTCGGTGAGTGAGTGTGTCGGTGAGTGTGACGGTGGGTGAGTGTGTCGGTGGGTGAGTGTGTCGGTGGGTGAGTGTGTCGGTGGGTGAGTGTGTCGGTGAGTGAGTGTGTCGGTGAGTGTGTCGGTGAGTGTGTCGGTGAGTGTGTCGGTGAGTGTGTCGGTGAGTGAGTCGGTGAGTATGTCGGTGAGTGAGTGTGTCGGTGAGTGAGTGTGTCGGTGAGTGAGTGTGTCGGTGAGTGAGTGTGTCGGTGAGTGAGTATGTCGGTGGGTGAGTGTGTCGGTGGGTGAGTGTGTCGGTGAGTGAGTGTGTCGGTGAGTGAGTGTGTCGGTGAGTGATTCGGTGAGTGTGTGAGTGTGTCGGTGGGTGAGTGTGTCGGTGAGTGTGTGGGTGAGTGTGTGTGTGGGTGAGTGTGTGGGTGAGTGTGTCGGTGGGTGAGTGTGTCGGTGAGTGAGTGTGTCGGTGAGTGAGTGTGTCGGTGAGTGAGTGTGTCGGTGAGTGAGTGTGTCGGTGAGTGAGTGTGTCGGTGAGTGAGTGTGTCGGTGAGTGTGTCGGTGAGTGGGCCGGTGAGTGGGTGAGTGTGTCGGTGAGTGTGTCAGTGGAGGAGCACAACACACACATCTGACCAACACTAAGTCACACTCACCGACACACTCACGGTGAGTGTGTTGGTGAGTGAGTGAGTCGGTGGGTGAGTGAGTCGGTGGGTGAGTGTGTCGGTGGGTGAGTGTGTCGGTGGGTGAGTGTGTCGGTGGGTGAGTGTGTCGGTGGGTGAGTCGGTGGGCGTGTCGGTGAGCGTGTCGGTGAGCGTGTCGGTGAGCGTGTCGGTGAGCGTGTCGGTGAGCGTGTCGGTGAGCGTGTCGGTGAGCGTGTCAGTGTGTCGGTGAGCGTGTCGGTGAGCGTGTCGGTGAGCGTGTCAGTGTGTCGGTGAGCGTGTCGGTGAGCGAGTGAGTGAGCGTGTCAGTGAGCGAGTGAGCATGTCAGTGTGTCGGTGAGTGTGTCGGTGACTTAGTGTTGGTCATATGTGTGTGTTGTGCTCCTCCACTCTATATGTAAAGGGCTACACAAAATAAAGGGTTTATACCTATTGAAAACTGTCTGTTACAAATCACACCAGAATCTTCAGTATGAAGGAAACATCTGACTTATTTTATAGTGTCGGTGAGTGTGTCGGTGAGTGTGTCGGTGAGTGTGTCGGTGAGTGTGTCGGTGAGTGTGTCGGTGAGTGTGTCGGTGAGTGTGTCGGTGAGTGTGTCGGTGAGTGTGTCGGTGAGTGTGTCGGTGAGTGTGTCGGTGAGTGTGCGTGTCGGTGAGTGTGCGTGTCGGTGAGTGTGCGTGTCGGTGAGCGTGTCGGTGAGCGTGTCAGTGAGTCGGTGAGTGTGTCGGTGAGCGTGTCAGTGAGTCGGTCAGTGTGTCGGTCAGTGTGTCGGTGAGTGTGTCGGTCAGCGTGTCAGTGAGCGAGTGAGTGAGCATGTCAGTGTGTCGGTGAGTGTGTCAGTGAGTGAGTGAGTGAGTGAGTGAGCGAGCGAGTGAGTGAGCATGTCAGTGTGTCGGTGAGTGTGTCAGTGAGTGAGTGAGTGAGTGAGTGAGCGAGCGAGTGAGTGAGTGAGCGAGTGAGTGAGTGAGTGAGTGTGTCTTCATTCAGTGTTTTGATGTCAGTCTGTTGGTCATCAGGTCTGTTGATTTCCTGTTGGACTCCAGCCTGCGGAAACTGTACGGTGAAGGAGAAAAGCGTGAATGAGCCTCGTCACGGCTCTGACCTCTGACCCCCAAGACTGGCGCCGGTGTGTGATCACCAGCAGCAGAAAAGTGTCATGTTAACTATAAACTGTGACCTTCAAATTCAAACTCTCAAAGACCTTCATTTGCATGTGTCTTACTTTACAGTCATTTTTTTAAATGTGAGGTTTCTTTGTATTGAATTGTTGTTTTCAGATGTTTACTTCAGCTTTTTTGTAATTTTATTGCATGGATTGAATTACAGCTTTTTAAAGTCATTATGTTAGTGGTTAAACGGTGGAAGAATCTAGTACTGTATTATTTCCAAACTGTACAAATGATAAACTAGTGAAGCACAGTTTGTGATTTCTGTAATATAAAATACATGTATTTTACTTCATAATATCTGATGATCTGTCACAAGGTGCCGTTTCTCATCAAGCCATGAAACTCTATGCAAGTTCAGTTCTGATGGTTCTGCGGGAACACAAAATATGGCATTACATAATAAACACATATTTTCAAGTACAAGTCTGTTTGTTTCTCAGTCTGAGTCCTGCCTAAGACTCAGTGTTTAGCAGGTTTGAGTTTTTCTTCCTGATGTTGGTGTTTAAGGGTCCAAGGAGGAAGTTTACTGTGTTTACAGTGAATCTCCTGGTAAACATCACATTGTTGTATTGAAGTGTTTTCATATTCCAACACATGACAGACTGACTTGTGAATATATAGGGTAAAGAAGGTAGGACTTGCTGTATTACATGATTAAAGTTGTTTTTATTAGTCATCTAAATAGAAAATACTTAAAATACAAGTTTCTTTATATTGATTTATATTAACTATATAATATTTCCACTGGATTCAGACAATATATGGTGTCTGATGACTATAAGCCCTAGTGTTGGTCATATGTGTGTGTTGTGCTCCTCCACTCTATATGTAAAGGGCTACACAAAAGAAAGGGTTTATACCTATTGAAAACTGTCTTACAAATCACACCAGAATCTTCAGTATGAAGGAAACATCTGACTTATTTTATAGTGCTTAATTACACAGTGAAAATGAAAAACCCCATCAAAAATAGCCATATGAATAAATAAAACATTGAAAACAACAAAATAAACTATTGACAATCATAAGCAGCTTGTTTCAATCTCAGATGGACCCAATAGAAGTATTCAAATATTACCCATTCGTTTAAATACCACTTAATTCTATAGACAACATTGCTTAGACAATCACATTAAAGCATGACTTCTGTTAGAGTCCAAAGGTGCATGAAAGACACAGGCCAAGTCTCTGATGGAAATCGTGAGAGAAAACAAAAATTATTGCATCACAATAAGTGTATTGTGATTGTCAAAACATTTTAGTAACTAAACTGAATTTTATTAGGTTTAGTGACAACATGTTACAATGTTTACATGGTTCAATTTCTGGTAAGCTACGCTTTTTTATTATTTCAATTCAGTTATTGTGATTTGATTTAATATTGACTCATTTGAATAAATATTAGGTAGGCTACACAAGATAGGCATTCATTTTTCTCAAGAAAAAAACAACTCACCTAATGCTGTAAACATACAGAGAGCCCTATCAGCTGGCAGTATTATTTAAGGTTAAAAAATAACACAAATTAAATATAATGCGTTTTTTTACTTTATTTAATGATATAAGTAAAAATATAATAAATATGCAATATAGTACACATATTTAGCCAAATACTCTCTATAGCTCTTTTTTTCTAGCCAACTAACGTGCTATAGCCTATATTATGGTCATTAAATGGCTTTCCTGAGGTAAATGTTATGTGACATGATTGTTCTCCAGCTGTTTTATTGACCCCTTTGTTTGTTTGATTGGTCGATATTATGTATGAGGAATATACATTTCGGTAAGTTGTACTGTATCTTTCAACAGTGTTCATTCGTATTTAAAGTTATTTACTATCAGCTAGAGATGATCGGTTCACGTGCCGCTAGGGATCTGTCGCGTCACATTTACAAGCGCCAAAACGGTATTTATTGTCTGAATTTCGTAATAAAAGTGACAGAATCTGAGAGCTGAGATTTTTTTATATCATAAGTAACCTGCTCTGTCTAGTCTGTCGGTCTCTGTGTCCTCTTTGCTTCGCGATTTTTCTGTGCGTGAGAAAATGGATGTGTGGCGTGAGAGCGTGTGAAGAGTGTCAATTGCGTGTGTCTCACGGTGAATGCGTGAGAGTTGGCAGCTATGTTTCTTGCTTTGCTGAATGTTGGACTCATGAACAATAATCACGTTGTTTGTAGTCGCCCAAACTGATTAGCCGGAATCAAAACGCGGACAGTGCAATAATGGATTTGCCGTTAACGCGAGTCCCGATGGCTGTGAAGCGGGAGCGATTCTACTGGGTCTTAAAGCCTTCCACAAATGGCTATGTTCGCAAATCAAACAAAGATTTGTCTCAAAGAAATGTTTAATTCTCAATTTGCGTATGCCTGAAAATACGGGACAATCTGTGTTCCGTATGGCTTTCATATGGGATGCTTCATTGATGCTTTAAATACTGGACGATTCCGTATTATACTGAACGGTCGGCAACCCTAACAGTGAGTGACTGGATTAGTTAACGCTCAGCTGACCGTGAGTGACTGGATTAGTTAACGCTCAGCTGACCGTGAGTGACTGGATTAGTTAACGCTCATCTGACCGTGAGTGACTGGATTAGTTAACGCTCAGCTGACCGTGAGTGACGCGATTAGTTAACGCTCAGCTGACTGTGAGTGACTGGATTAGTTAACGCTCATCTGACCGTGAGTGACTGGATTAGTTAACGCTCAGCTGACCGTGAGTGACGCGATTAGTTAACGCTCATCTGACCGTGAGTGACTGGATTAGTTAACGCTCAGCTGACCGTGAGTGACGCGATTAGTTAACGCTCAGCTGACTGTGAGTGACTGGATTAGTTAACGCTCATCTGACCGTGAGTGACTGGATTAGTTAACGCTCAGCTGACCGTGAGTGACGCGATTAGTTAACGCTCATCTGACCGTGAGTGACTGGATTAGTTAACGCCCAGCTGACCGTGAGTGACGCGATTAGTTAACGCTCATCTGACTGTGAGTGACTGGATTAGTTAACGCCCAGCTGACCGTGAGTGAGGCGATTAGTTAACGCTCATCTGACTGTGAGTGACTGGATTAGTTAACGCTCAGCTGACCGTGAGTGACTGGATTAGTTAACAGGCTTGTTCGACTTCATGCAGCTCTGCGCAGACCGATCGGCGGCTGACTTGAAGCAGTGCATGCCGGTTAGAAATTTTGTCCGACTTGATGCAGCGCCGACGCCACGTGACTGTGACGTATGCCATCAAAGTACCGCGAGGGCAATTCGAGAGTAGCCGGAGAACTCAGCCAGCGCAGCTTCTCAAGAGCGGCTGCATTGGGCTGCACGAGGGCGGATGACGACACAGCTGTTCCACGATTGGCCGGATTCACTGCATGACAACGATCACGTGTGTTTCGTGTTTATTCGAACACCTTTAGTTCTTCTAAAGCTCTCAAATCAGTTTATTATAACAGTAAACACTCTTTTCATGTCGTTGTCATGTTATATTGTGTCATGTTTATCAAATAAAACAGATTAAAAAACGTAGACTCCACTTCATTTATAACAGCTTATGTTGAACTTTATTCTTGTTCAAACCAAACAGACGCTGTATGAAGCAGTAGCCTAAATAAAGTATTGAATAAAAATGTATCTGAAAAATCTGTGTATTATACGGAAGCCCTAAGAGGCCATGGAATATATATTTTTTTCTCTGTTGTTTTCTCGTGATAATGACTTAATTTTCTCGTGATCTCGAGATAACAAAAGTTGTTGTCTCGTGATCACGACTTGTTTTTTTTCTGCGTAGTCGGCAAGAACAGTATAAGCACCAAAAACAGAATAAAGCAGCATCATGGATGATCGCATTCGCTTTTACTTTGATAACGGGCTCACTCAAAATGAAATGGTTCTATGTCTGTCAGTGATTGACGACTTCCACGTTAGTGTCCGACACTTAGAAGGAGGCTGTCAGGTCTGCAACTTTATCGTAAAAGACAATATAGCTATACCCTGAACGTGTAGTCAGTTTCATTTGCCAGCCAACTTCAGGGACCTGGACGTCTGCATGTCTACAGAATTATGTTTGAAAGATGCAGATTAATGTTTTTTTGCGGCTGACCCGAGAAATGGTCAGAGAGGTTCAGTTAAGTCTGGCCAGGTTCTCCTCTGGGACACCTCTCTCTCTCTCAACACAGTTATAAAATCCATCTCTTCTGCGGGCTTTTTATGAAGTAGATTTCAAAATCAAAGAAGCCAGCTCGCACGTAGGCTAACGTTACACCATATAGGCTACACAACATTCAGGAGCGAGATTTTCTCGCGAATCGCGATACACATGACGGCGTGAGAAAACGGTTTTATGTCGAGATCATATATTAGAAATTAAGTCGTGATCACGAGAAAACTATTTTTTGTTATCTCGAGATAATGAGAAAATTAAGTCGAGATCACGAGAAAACAACGTTTGTTATCTCGAGATCACGAGAAAATTAAGTCGTGATCACGAGAAAACAAGAGAGAAAAAAATAACAATCCATGGCCTCTTAGGGCTTCCGTAGTATTATTTGTCAAATATTGCATTTATTTCACTGCAGCTGAAGTATGCAAACACCACGTGAGCAGTCACTACGGGAACCAGAAAGTGTCCGACTTCACGTCTCCGTTTGCAGCTCCTCCCCGCCTGCACGCGGCTACTCTCGCCGATCGGTTGCATCCAGCCGCAGCCGATGTCGAACACACCTAACGTGATTAGTTAACGCTCAGCTGACTGTGAGTGACTCGATTAGTTAACGTGATTAGTTAACGCTCAGCTGACCGTGAGTGACTTGATTAGCATCAGCTCCAATAAAGGACGAGAGGTGCTTGTGTTTTTGTTTGGCTGAAAATGATTTCAGGATTGTTGTTCTGGATGTTTGTGGCCACTGCAATGGCACAGAAGGGTGTGTTCTCATCTTTATTTCTCCTTCATGTTGTTGGTGTATCTGTCAGGATAACTGGAGTTGTGTGTGTTCAGATTTGTCTGTAGACTGTGGCAGTGATGGTTGGGTCACGGTACACTGGAGGCCTGGACTGGGATTCTCCCAGAAGTTGGATCCGTCCAGAGCTCTACTGGGAACCTGTCCGCCGAGCTCCCTGATGTCCGAGGACACGCTACTCTTCCGAGTGTTCATGCGTGACTGTGGCTTCATCCAGCAGGTACTGTGCCGATTCAGAGCAAACTCCGGTCAATCTCTCGCCTGATTCTCTGCCACTGTGTCGAAGGTGATGGAGGACCGAGTCACGTACTCCAACATGCTGATCTATGCGCGACGCCCTGAACTTCCCATAATTACCCAGTTGGTGAAGTGTGTCTATGACTCGTAGGTGATCAGGAGCCAGTGGTGAGTGTGGGGTGAATGTGAGTTTTGGTGTAAGTCTTTGGCTTGTTTCGCTCAGGCCTGTAGGCGAGGAGAGGGAGTTCAGCGCTGAGGAACCGGACGAGAATGGAGAACAGGAGACCTTCAACATGGAGATCATGAACCGTTAGTCAAACTCACTCATTATCTTCTGCACGCATTCCTGGTTTAGTTCAGACTTTCATTCAAATAATGACTTGATCCACTTCTGAAAAGCCTCATTGATTAAATTTACTAATGTTCTGCATTTGAATATCTTGTTGATCTGGAAACCCATTTACAACACAAAAAAGAAAAATAAACTGTTTACTTGGGTAAATCATAATTGACATACTAAGTTATTGTATTAAAGTTAAAACTTGCATACTAATTCAAAATTATGGCAACTCTAAATTGACATTCAAACCTGAGATTTAAAAAGCCAAAATTGACCGTTGAAATTAAGAAATCAAGATTAAGGATTTAAACTGTCACAGTCAAAAAAATTTGACTTAAAAAGCAATAGACATAACTGAGTTTTTGTAATAAAAAAAACAAACATGCGTTGGTTAATCATGAAAGTAAATATTAACTTTTGTGGCAGAAATGGGGTTCATAGGTTTCACTCAAATGTCACAGTATATGAAGTAAAATGTGGCACAAATGCGGTTTCTTGTTCTTCCATTAAAAATAATACATGTAAGCTAAATATAGTGCTTTAAGATTTAATATCAACTGTGTCAGTAGGGTCAGATGGATGAGGATGTTTCTGATCAGACACTGGTTGATTCTGCAGCTGATTTCAGTGGTCCTGCTCCGTCTCTGAGGTTCGGACTGGGTTCCAGTATTCCCATCAGAGCCACGGTGGAGCCGAGGAGCCGCAGATCCCTGAGGATCTACATAAAGAGCTGTGAGTTCACCACAGACGCCGACACGAGCCACGCCACACAGGTGCATCCCATCATCGCCAACGCTGGGTAAGAGTCCACTGGATGGTTGTTTGCTATTGGCTGATCTCATGTGAGTGACAGGTTGCCCCGCCCTCGTCATCAGAGAAAAGACCCAGCCAGCAATAGCCGTCACTTCACCGTCTAGGTTAACTACAGACCCGATATAGTCCGGCTGTGAGTAACACACTTCTAGCCACAATAACCTTGAATTTGGTTACATGTCGTTTTTGCCCAAATAACTTGCGAGATGTAAGATATTCCATGTAAGCAAAGCAAACTGATCACAAGGCGTTTGGTTTCATTTCTTCACTCATTTCATTTCTTTATCTAATTGTGACTAGTCTATTCTTGGGCTGGTTTAGACGTCTATACAGTTTTCACTGACAGCTCAAATGTTGCCTTGTTTTAGCCTAGACGTGTGGGCTGTGTTTGGACGGCTGTTAGACGTCTTTTAAATGCAAAACTGCTCGCTGGGGAGATGCAGCAAGAGGACGTTATTCTGATTCAAGACTATTAAAACAATGATGTGCACCCATAAATCATTAGAATAAACACTGCAATATTTCATAAAAAAACAAGAATTTCCATTTTGATTTCATGTTGACTTTAAGGGCATAGTAGCAACAACAAAATAAAAATGTCCATTAAGGGACATGAATTTAACACAATTTGCAGCAATGAATCAATATATTCTATAAAACCCCAAGAAATGGGTGTGCTCGGCATGTTTGATGATTCTCTCACAGGTGTCTGATGGAAAGTAAATCCGGAAACTCCAGCTTTCTGCCGCGCCGGCATTCTGATGAAATACGCCTCTATCTGGAAGCCTTCAGGTTTGCTGTGGGAGAGAAGGTGAGCGCTGCGGTTTCATCCTCCGCTTTTTTTGCTTGATGTCGTTCTCAGTTGGTCTCTGTTTCTGTGGGCAGATTTTCCTTCACTGTGATCTGGAAGCTTGTGTCGTCCAGAGGCTGAACGTGGACCGGAAGGCCTGTCACTACGTGCCGGAGAAGCGCAGGTCCTTCACACACACTTCGACTTAAAGGGATAGTTCACCCAAAAATGGATCATCTGTCCATCATAAGTGCATCTATCCATCATAAAGTGCTCCACAGGCTCCGGGGGGTTAATAAAGGCCTTCTGAAGTAAAGTCATGCGTTTGTGTAAGAAAAATATTAATATATAAAACTTTATAAAGTAAAATAACCAGCTTCCGGCCAAACGAACATACGGATTCCACTTAAGTCTAAAGTGCAACTTATGCAAGTAATGCGACATATCGCTGATATTTACGCTACGCCATGACGCACTACGCTACTTCTGACGTCATGAGTTGGGCAAGTTGCGCTTTATACGCAAGTAGAGACTGCATATGTTTGTTTGGCCGGAAGCTAGAATTTTACTTTGTTGCGTGTGAAATGCACTTTTATGATGGATAGATGCACTTTTATGGATTTCAAAACAGACAGTCATTCACTGCCATTATAAAGCTTGGAAGAGCCAGGACATTTTTTAATATAACTGATTGTGTTCGTCTGATAGAAGAATGTCATATACACCTAGGATGAGTTGAGGGTGAATAAATCATGGGCTTATTTTAATTTTTGGGTGAACTATCCCTTTAAGACTAATCCTGTGAAGCTGTTGATGTCTGGAGCTCCTGTAGAGCCAGTTGTGATGACGCTGTGTTTTAGATGGACGCTCCTGGATGACCCGTCCCAGAGCTACGCCTGTTCCTGCTGCGACTCCGCCTGTCCGAGGACTGACCTCATGATCGGCGGTGCGTGACCCTCGGCACCAGCCTCTCTTCTGGACCAGACCTGAGCATTAACACCCTCACTTTCTCCACAGGCGTGTCGGCACATAAAGTTCTGGGGCCGTTAGTGATGGAGGAAGAGCCTCAGAGCAGCGGGTCACTGGACTCACGGACGAGCTCAGGGCGCGGTCAGTAGTGCTCAGTCATGTTAGGGCTGGGCATTGACACACATATCATGACTCACAAGTTTGCGATTCAAATTTCGGATCTCTATCGGGTATGGTACATGCCAGTTTTTCTCAAGCAAAGACATCTCTCTGAACTAATGCTGTGAACTAAACAGAAACTCTGTTGAATTTAGTAATTTACATAATTTGAGACCTGAGACTTTCATATCGAAGCACGAAGATTGCAATTAATTGCAAGTGAAGTTTTGTTCATGACTGAAAACGGCACAGACTGAAAGATTGATTCTTGAGATTTAATAATCCATATTGGTTGATCAAAATGAAACGTGTTAAAATCAGACATTCTTAACCCAGCCCTAGTCATGACCTGATGATGCTGATGATGCTGATGTACAGGTCTGAGCGCGTCTCGTGTCTGGCTGCTGGTGTGTGTGGTCGCGGTGGCGCTGGTGACCGTCATGGGTGTTCTGGCCGTCAGTTATTACCTGTGTTTCTGGAGAGGAGGACGCCTGGGCTACAGGCCGAGCCGAGATCTACTCTCCAAATACTGATGCTCAATAAAGAGTCTGAGGCTGCTGGTGGTCTTGTGTCATGTTTGTCCACCAGGCGGCGCTGTTGTTTATTTAGCAGCTTCTGTCCGCTCAACTCCTGCAGGTACAAAAGCCTGGAATGATCCAGAGGCGAATCAAGTGGTAAAATGGATCTGGTTTACTGGACTAACTTTGTCAGTGTTTGAGAAACGATTGCAATGTTGCAAAAGCTTTAAAAGCAAGGATGTTTACAGTGTAAATGGGATGTTTAGTGAACCAAAACACATTGTGGGACTGAAGAGATCTTGTACTCTAAACCAGTGGTTCTCAACAGTTTTGCTCCTACTGTTCACAATACACAATATATTTATAAACTTTTAAGAGCGCTCATGGTTTCTTTAACAAAAAAAATTACGTTTTGGGATATCAGATGTTTTAATAGCCAAATGTTCTTCAGGTTCCCCTGTTATTAACTAATGGATTTACATAATTTCTTCATGCTTTTCTGGATAAGGATTTTAACTTTCTACCAGATACTGTTTTAGACCTTAGCTTAACTACTAAACTGTGTATTCATTCTAAAAATACCCATTGTGTTTTAAGATTTTGCTGATTTACATTATTTTTCCAGGTTTAACATTTTTAAAATGAGCCTTCATGTTTTCCAAGACAGTTAATGTTACTCAAATGAAGAATTAAAATACAAAATATCTTGAGTTTGAGCTTATTTTAAAGGTTGTCTAATTTCAAATGGTTAAGCGGGTTTGGTAGTTTGAAGTCTGCTGAGGGTTTTCACAGTGATGCCACGGAGGAACTGTGTTTGGTTCCCCAAAGACCCTTTAAAACATCCACACTTCTCAGAACATTAAGAAGGGAATGGAACGCTTCTATGGGTGTTGAAGATTCTTCCCAGAAACATGGATGTTAATAAAGCTCTTATTTCTCGGAGTGTGATGGGCTCTGGACCCCTGGCTGAGAACCACTGCTTAATGTGGACTATTAGGCATTAAGGTATCTAAGCATTAACATGCGTTTATGTAAAGCTGCTTTGAAATAATGTGTGTTATGAGAAATTGCTGTAGGAAGGAAGTGTTCTGGATCAGATCTGAGATCTCGTCCGGCTCTGAAACACACACACACACACACACACACCTGCAATAATAATACCCATCTCCTCTCGTGGCCTCAGGCTGAATCTCACGCTCGTTACAATAATTAGAAATCTGCTGTAAAAGCATAGAGTGGCTGTTAGTAATGCTTTGCTGTGAGCAAACGTCTGCCCTCGTTCACATCCACACTCATTAAGACCCCGTGAGCGACATCAGGACACATTAGGAGGCCCGAGAGACGAAGGGCAGATGAATTGATTTAACGGATTGTTTTTTTCAATGGACACTAGAGTCGCTGCTCGTCTCTTCAGCCCTGGAAAACGGCATGAGAAAGACTGACTTCGCTACTAAAAAGCGATTTGATTCAGAAAACAGCGACGCTACTGAGAAATGTAGCTAAACTAGTAATGCCACTATTGTAGCGACGCCACTGCCCGACACTGAGATCCAGTACTCTTCCAGAAGATGCCTAACACGGAAATATGGACCAGTCCGTCAGTGGCGGGAAAGAGTTGATATTGTAGCTACGTTTGGCCAGAAGTTCAGAGCAGCTCTGGGTCCAGAAACATTACAATTTTATTTACTTTTTGATTGAGTTTGGCTCATTCTCAAAATATGCTGACAAATCTGTATCGTGACTTTTCAGTCATGGGAAAAGTGTGTAACATCCATCCATCCCACATGAGGGAATGCTGAAGCGAATCCCAGTGTACTGAACGTTGGTCACACTTTATTTTAAGGTAACAGTGTAATTAGACAAATAAGCACTAAATGAAATTGTTGAACAACGTGTAGCCTACTTACGATAGGGTTAGGGTTAGGGATTGTTTTAGGTTAGTTGAAGGTAATTATGGATAATGTACTACACTTACTCTGTTTAACTCTGTATTGTTGTGCACACTTATAGAAAAGATTTGAAAGCAAAACATCTGCTACATTTACAGTTTTTATTCATTTTTCTTTGTGGTGGGAATTATCAGTGCAAAGTCTAACAGTTGACTACATGAACAACAATATAATGAATCATATAAATAATGTAAGATGAATGCTTATCCCTTTATTTTCTCAGCTTTAATGTTATCAACGGTAAGATCAACGTTAAAGTTCAGCGAGGTGTTCAGGTGTGATTGTAGGTGTTACAATTCAAACTTGTTTGTAATATAACTGGGGTCTCAAACATGTGTCCTTACTTTCTCAAAATGTGTACATCATGTGGCAAATAAGCCATGCTGTTTTAGAACGGCAGAAATGTTTTTAAAGATGACTGTTTGATCACATGACTGTTAAAGTCGGCATGAAAGGTAAGTTTCTTCTCTATAGTGTTGTATATCCGAGTGAAACGCTTCTGGAACAAGAACAAATGTAGGCGGGGCTTGATTGATTGGCTGGTTGGCTGGTTGTGGTTTGCTATTGGCTGATCTCATGTGAGTGACAGGTTATAGCCCCACCCTCTTCATCGGAGAAGAGAAGAAGATGCTGCAAGAGGAACTTATTCTGATTCAAGATTATTAACACAATAATGATGTGCACCGATAAATCAGTTATAATAAACTGCAATATTCCATAAAAAAAACAAGAGTTGTCAATTTAGATTTCATGGTGACTGAGCATCCATATGCACTCCATTGAAAGCAATCGGTTAGGTTCAGTTTAGTACCTAGTTATTACACAGTTATTGCAAAAACTGTAGATGTACATGGCATGCAGAA
>CM040820.1:49883107-49898107 GCA_022828995.1 Vimba vimba | reverse complement strand
ATGGTGTTACTTATGTTACTGATGGTGTTATGTTACTGAAGGTGTTTCTGATGGTGTTGCTGATGGTGTTACTGAAGGTGTTACTGAAGGTGTCACTGATGATGTTACTTATGTTACTGAAGGTGTTACTGATGGTGTTACTGATGATGTTACTTATGTTTCTGAATGTGTTACTGATGAAGTCACTTATTTTACTACTGACGTTATTACTGTTGTTACTAATGGTGTTACTACTGATGTTACTAATGTTATTACTGATGATGGTACTACTGATGTTACTACTTTTGCTACTGATGGTGTTACTACTGATGTTACTGATAGTGTTACTGATGATGTTACTTATTTTACTACTGATGTTACTACTGTTGTTACTGATGGTGTTACTACTGATGTAACTACTGATGTTACTAATGTTGTTACTGATGGTGTTACTACTGATGTTACTGATGGTTTTACTACTGATGTTACTAATGTTGTTACTGATAGTGTTACTACTGATGTAACTACTGATGTTACTAATGTTGTTACTGATGATGATGATGTTACTACTGATGTTACTAATGTTGTTACTGATGGTGTTACTACTGATTTTACTGATGTTACTAATGTTGTTACTGATAGTGTTACTACTGATGTTACTAATGTTGTTACTGATAGTGTTACTACTGATTTTACTGATGTTACTAATGTTGTTACTGATAGTGTTACTACTGATGGTGTTACTACTGATGTTACTAATGTTGTTACTGATGGTGTACTACTGATGTTACTAATGTTGTTACTGATAGTGTTACTACTGATGTTACTAATGTTGTTACTGATGGTGTTACTGATGATGTTACTACTGATGTTACTAATGTTGTTACTGATGATGTTACTACTGATGGTACTAATGTTGTTACTGATGGTGTTACTGATGATGTTACTACTGATGTTACTAATGTTGTTACTGATGGTGTTACTACTGATGTTACTAATGTTGTTACTGATGGTGTACTACTGATGTTACTAACGTTGTTACTGATAGTGTTACTACTGATGTAACAACTGATGTTACTAATGTGTTACTGATAATGTAACTACTGATGTTACTAATGTTGTTACTGAAGGTGTTACTACTGATGTTACTAATGTTGTTACTGATGGTGTTACTACTGATGTTACTCATGTTGTTACTGATGGTGTTACGATGGTGTTACTGATGGTGTTACTGATGTCATCGCTCTTGGAGTTTTTGCTAAATTTTCTTAAAGGAAACTGGACTCGTCTTTAACTCGTGTTGCTAATCCAGTGTGGTATGGACATAATTAGTTGGGGCGCCACTGCATCAGGTCTTTAAAAGATATTTTAGATATTTTTTAGACATTACACGTGTGTTTTTGCTACAACTGTTCACAAACAGACATTTCTGAGATAACTGAAGGATCAGCAGTGTGGTTGACATGAACTAAACATCAATGGACTGGTTAGTCAGATGTGCTGGTTAATTTAGACTTAATAAGTTTTAGCTGTTTTCATGCTATTTTTAGTTTTAGTGCACTATAATGTCCTTGTTTATCAGCTGATAGCATCACTGTAAAAAATCTTCATAATTCAATTTAAAAACGTAAGTTCAGTTCGTGCCTTAAATTAAGTATAATCAAATGGCTGCAAGTCATTTTTAAAAATTCTTGTCTGTTTAATCGTATAAAATGAAGCTGAAATGGGTTCAGTATTTTGGAATTGCTGTGAATTATTGGTCATATATCATTTGTACAGTTAGCAGGACTGTAAAGGTGTTACACAACACTTCAGTGGAGTAAACGCTGGGATTAAAGAAACACCGGTGTGTGTTCATCAGCACTCCTCCAGCTCTCGGTTCCCCTGAGCCAACGCTGCGTCAGCCCTTTGCTTCAGACAGGAGATTGACGTGGACGTCAGCGCGCTTCAGGACTGACCAGTCTAATGTTAACAGACTGAGACTGATGTGTTTCTGAACACAGAAAAATCATGGATTGTCTGTGAATCGACTCATATTTGAAGGAACACATGATCACCAGCTTTACACATGATCACCAGCTGCATTTACAAGTGTTTCAGCTGGTAGAATAGTGACCGTTTGGCCAATATACAGTCAATATACAGTCCCAGCTGACAAATATAAGTTCTGAAGACGTTTCGCTGACGTTTCCATTAAGGACGCATGTGATTCTGGCAGCACATGGATATAAAATCACACCACACACCATCACATCGCTGTAGTTACTTTTCCCTTGAAAAAGTAAAGGGATTATTTGTGTAAGTTAATTAGTTACTTCTGATGTAATTGCATTAAAACCAACAATTCTCTTTTAAACAATAGTGGCATTATCACCAAAATGTAATGTTAAAAAGTATGTTTTTAATGTAACCTTCTCCCTTTAAATACTTTGGTCAGTTTAAGAATTATTTATGCAATTTTCTATTCATTTGAAAGAATTAACAGAGCAGTTTTATGTCTATGCTTGTATTGTTCAACTGGTCGAGGCTGATTTGGGATTTACAAAGTAATGCAACAAACTTTTTTTCTGAATGTTCTCTAAACGTTTAAAACATCCAGTTTTTAAAAGCGTTTTTTCTTGGTTATATGAACGTTAAGGGAACATTACATTTGAACATTCCTCAAACATTATGGGAATTTTACTTTCTCTGAACGTTCTGAAACAAGTAGAAACATTTACTACGCAAAAAAAAATTCTTTTTGCATGGGCATTTTGGAGTTTTGCTTGCTTCACAAAAGTTGAGAAAACTTTTTTAATTTTTTAACTCAAATACATTGGACAAATCAATTGAAAAAACAAAATAAATTAAGTTTAGTGTTCTAAAGTAAAATATCTTTTTACAGTGAGAGTGAGGTCTCTATTTTGGGCTGGTCACTGTAAAAATGACTTTTGAAAGTTAAATAAAACAAAAATTACTGGAGTATGTTGTACATATTACTACTTTAGTCTTTCTACTTCAAAATTTCACATTTAATTCAACGTTGTCATTATTGGAGAAATGTGCTAGTAATTTCTGAACGATATTTTACAATATTTTTGCGTGTCGATACACCACACAGATGTGAGATATTGCTAAGGTCATTTCCTGCTGAGTGTTTGAATGTGCAGAGAACAGCAGAAGATTAAGGGCTGTAATCTTTGCATATGTGGGTCAGTGTGTGTTCCTGAGTTTGGGCATTGACTCACTGCTCTCGGTCTTGATGCAGAAGCGGTGCTTGAAGCCCTTGTGCGAGTGTGTGCACGTGATGACCTCGGGACGCCCACAGCCCACGTCCACATACTTCTGCCCGTGCAACACGTTACACCCGTAACACTGCAGGCCGTCCACTGAGAACACAACACAGACACACTGAGAACACAACACCAACACACTGAGAAAACAACACCAACACACTGAGAACACAACACCGACACACTGAGAACACAACACCAACACACTGAGAAACACAACACCAACACACTGAGAACACAACACAGACACACTGAGAAACACAACACCAACACACTGAGAACACAACACCAACACACTGAGAACACAACACCGACACACTGAGAACACAACACCGACACACTGAGAACACAACACCAACACACTGAGAACACAACACAGACACACTGAGAACACAACACCAACACACTGAGAACACAACACCAACACACTGAGAACACAACACCAACACACTGAGAACACAACACCAACACACTGAGAATACAACACCAACACACTGAGAACACAACACCGACACACTGAGAACACAACACCGACACACTGAGAACACAACACCAACACACTGAGAACACAACACAGACACACTGAGAACACAACACAGACACACTGAAAAACACAACACCAACACACTGAGAACACAACACCAACACACTGAGAACACAACACCGACACACTGAGAACACAACACCGACACACTGAGAACACAACACAGACACACTGAGAACACAACACAGACACACTGAGAACACAACACAGACACACTGAGAAAACAACACCAACACACTGAGAACACAACACAGACACACTGAGAAACACAACACCAACACACTGAGAACACAACACCAACACACTGAGAAAACAACACCAACACACTGAGAACACAACACAGACACACTGAGAACACAACACCAACACACTGAGAACACAACACAGACACACTGAGAAAACAACACCAACACACTGAGAAAACAACACCAACACACTGAGAACACAACACAGACACACTGAGAAACACAACACCAACACACTGAGAAAACAACACCAACACACTGAGAACACAACACCAACACACTGAGAAAACAACACCGACACACTGAGAACACAACACCAACACACTGAGAAAACAACACCAACACACTGAGAAAACAACACCGACACACTGAGAACACAACACCAACACATTGAGAACACAACACCGACACACTGAGAACACAACACAGACACACTGAGAAACACAACACCAACACACTGAGAACACAACACCGACACACTGAGAACACAACACAGACACACTGAGAAACACAACACCGACACACTGAGAAAACAACACCGACACACTGAGAACACAACACCGACACACTGAGAACACAACACCGACACACTGAGAACACAACACCGACACACTGAGAACACAACACCGACACACTGAGAACACAACACAGACACACTGAGAAACACAACACCGACACACTGAGAAAACAACACCGACACACTGAGAACACAACACCGACACACTGAGAACACAACACCAACACACTGAGAACACAACACCGACACACTGAGAACACAACACAGACACACTGAGAAACACAACACCAACACACTGAGAACACAACACCGACACACTGAGAACACAACACCAACACACTGAGAAAACAACACCAACACACTGAGAACACAACACAGACACACTGAGAACACAACACCAACACACTGAGAAAACAACACCAACACACTGAGAAAACAACACCAACACACTGAGAACACAACACAGACACACTGAGAAACACAACACCAACACACTGAGAACACAACACAGACACACTGAGAAAACAACACCAACACACTGAGAACACAACACAGACACACTGAGAAACACAACACCAACACACTGAGAACACAACACCAACACACTGAGAACACAACACCGACACACTGAGAACACAACACCAACACACTGAGAACACAACACCGACACACTGAGAACACAACACAGACACACTGAGAAACACAACACCGACACACTGAGAACACAACACAGACACACTGAGAAAACAACACCAACACACTGAGAACACAACACCGACACACTGAGAACACAACACAGACACACTGAGAAACACAACACTAACACACTGAGAACACAACACCAACACACTGAGAACACAACACAGACACACTGAGAAACACAACACCAACACACTGAGAACACAACACAGACACACTGAGAAACACAACACCAACACACTGAGAACACAACACCAACACACTGAGAACACAACACCGACACACTGAGAACACAACACCGACACACTGAGAACACAACACCAACACACTGAGAACACAACACAGACACACTGAGAACACAACACCAACACACTGAGAACACAACACCAACACACTGAGAACACAACACCAACACACTGAGAACACAACACCAACACACTGAGAATACAACACCAACACACTGAGAACACAACACCGACACACTGAGAACACAACACCGACACACTGAGAACACAACACCAACACACTGAGAACACAACACAGACACACTGAGAACACAACACAGACACACTGAAAAACACAACACCAACACACTGAGAACACAACACCAACACACTGAGAACACAACACCGACACACTGAGAACACAACACCGACACACTGAGAACACAACACCGACACACTGAGAACACAACACCAACACACTGAGAACACAACACCGACACACTGAGAACACAACACCAACACACTGAGAACACAACACAGACACACTGAGAAACACAACACCAACACACTGAGAACACAACACCAACACACTGAGAACACAACACCGACACACTGAGAACACAACACCGACACACTAAGAACACAACACCGACACACTGAGAACACAACACCAACACACTGAGAACACAACACCGACACACTGAGAACACAACACCGACACACTGAGAACACAACACCAACACACTGAGAACACAACACCAACACACTGAGAACACAACACCGACACACTGAGAACACAACACCGACACACTGAGAACACAACACCGACACACTGAGAACACAACACCGACACACTGAGAACACAACACCAACACACTGAGAACACAACACAGACACACTGAGAAACACAACACCAACACACTGAGAACACAACACCAACACACTGAGAACACAACACCGACACACTGAGAACACAACACCGACACACTGAGAACACAACACCGACACACTGAGAACACAACACCAACACACTGAGAACACAACACCGACACACTGAGAACACAACACCGACACACTGAGAACACAACACCGACACACTGAGAACACAACACCGACACACTGAGAACACAACACCAACACACTGAGAACACAACACCAACACACTGAGAACACAACACCAACACACTGAGAACACAACACAGACACACTGAGAAACACAACACCAACACACTGAGAACACAACACCGACACACTGAGAACACAACACCGACACACTGAGAACACAACACGAACACACTGAGAACACAACACCGACACACTGAGAACACAACACCGACACACTGAGAATACAACACCAACACACTGAGAACAGAACACAGACACACTGAGAACAGAACACAGACACACTGAGAACACAACACCGACACACTGAGAACACAACACCAACACACTGAGAACACAACACAGACACACTGAGAACACAACACAGACACACTGAGAACACAACACCAACACACTGAGAACAGAACACAGACACACTGAGAACACAACACCGACACACTGAGAACACAACACAGACACACTGAGAACACAAACACCGACACACTAAGAACACAACACAGACACACTGAGAACACAACACCGACACACTGAGAACACAACACCGACACACTGAGAACACAACACAGACACACTGAGAACACAACACCGACACACTGAGAACACAACACAGACACACTGAGAACACAAACACCGACACACTGAGAACACAACACAGACACACTGAGAACACAACACCGACACACTGAGAACACAACACCGACACACTGAGAACACAACACCAACACACTGAGAACACAACACAGACACACTGAGAACACAACACCGACACACTGAGAACACAACACCGACACACTGAGAACACAACACCGACACACTGAGAACACAACACCGACACACTGAGAACACAACACAGACACACTGAGAACACAACACAGACACACTGAGAACACAACACAGACACACTGAGAACACAACACCGACACACTGAGAACACAACACAGACACACTGAGAACACAACACAGACACACTGAGAACACAACACCGACACACTGAGAACACAACACAGACACACTGAAAACACAACACCGACACACTGAGAACACAACACCGACACACTGAGAACACAACACCGACACACTGAGAACACAACACCGACACACTGAGAACACAACACTGACACACTGAGAACACAACACAGACACACTGATAACACAACACCGACACACTGAGAACACAACACCAACACACTGAGAACACAACACTGACAGACTGATAACACAACACTGACACACTGATAACACAACACTGACAGACTGATAACACAACACTGACACACTGAGAACACAACACTGACAGACTGATAACACAACACTGACACACTGATAACACAACACTGACACACTGAGAACACAACACAGACACACTGATAACACAACACCGACACACTGAGAACACAACACTGACACACTGAAAACACAAACACCGACACACTGAGAACACAACACCGACACACTGAGAACACAACACCGACACACTGAGAACACAACACTGACACACTGAGAACACAAACACCGACACACTGAGAACACAACACTGACACACTGAGAACACAAACACCGACACACTGAGAACACAACACCGACACACTGAGAACACAACACCGACACACTGAGAACACAACACTCAAGGTCACCGCAAACTCAAAGTCCATTCCTCTCCATAACAAACACTCACATTCAGAGAGAATACGCAACAAGCCACAATAGATTGTGAAAATGGTAACACTTTACAATAAGGTTCATTAGTTAACATGAACTAAGAATGAGAAATACTTCTACAGCATTTATTAATCTTAGTTAATATTAATTTCAACATTTACTAATACGTTATTAAAATCAAAGGTTGTATTTGTTAGCATTAGTTAATGCACTGTGAACTAACATGAACAAACAATGAATAGCTCTATTTTTATTAACTAATATTAACAAAGATTAATAAATACTGTAATAAATGTTTTGATCACTGTTAGTTCATAGTTAATAAAATTAACTAATGTTCACTAATAAACCTTATTGTAAAGTGTTACCGTGAAAATAATAAGAACAAACAATTATGCACAGTACAGTTCACACAAGGATCAGTGGGGTTCTGTATAGAACTCTAGGGTTCTAGACTCAACCAAAAAGGTTCAGAAGAAATGTCATGACAGCAGAATACTTTTTTTTTTTTCTAGTGGTAAATGTTTATGAGCTGTTTAATTAATAAAATTAACCAAAATGCTAACAGTTGAGAATACTGTTCCTTCATTAATGAATTACTACACAGGAACAAATGAGTAACGCACTATTAACATTCTAGTAACTACTATTTACTATCAAGAAACTCTGATTAATGAATTAGTGAGTAATAGCATTCAGTTAAATGTGGTAGTTCACTATTAGCTAATCAATAACTACTATTTTTTATACCTCACTGAGAACTACTATATACAGGTTCATAATTAATTATAATATAAGGTAACAGTAACCCATTAGTAATGAATCAAGTGTTACTACATCTTTCTAAAGGAACTACTAGTTATTTGGATCAGTATCTAAAGTGAAGCTCATGGGAACACACTAGTAATGACTAAAGTGTTACCAAATCCATCGGAAGGAATTACTATTCAAAATCTTACAAAAATCTCAAAAGCTTACAATGACTTCAGTCAGTCAATATTAGGTAGTTATCATGTTTTTCACTTTTGAATACTGATCCAAATAATTAGTAGTTCCTTTAGAAGAATGTAGTAATGTCACACAACGGAAGAGAACAGACAGGTGATCGTATAAACAAAGTTTATTAATAGGATGCAGGGAACGAACACTGGTCGATGGAAGGGTGAATGTGTCAGGGTTCTGTCACCTCTGTTTGGTTTGTATCTGGTTTGGTGACAGAGCTCTGACATTCCCGGTTTGTCATGTGTTTGTGTCTAGTCTGGTTTGTTGTGAGCACATGGCTTGTCTTGTATTCCTTGTGTCATGTGCTCTCCTGTCAATTGTCTGGCCCCTCCCATCTTGTTACCTGTTACGTCCCTCAGCTCTGGTGTTTGTTCCTACACATGTGTATGAGTGCAGTGTCTCTTCCCCTTTTCTTAATTACAGATGAGCCACACCTGAGCGAAGCCTACTTGCGCTATAAAAGGCTTCTGGATCTGCTCCTGAGCGCGCACACAGAGACTGGGAACAGAGTCGATGCACAGCCGTGCTTTCTGTCTTTTGAGTGATTGCCGTCTAGCCGTCCACCCGGCAGTAGAAAGCGTTCCGCTTTTGTATTGTTTTTTTATTGTTAACCAACCTATTATTTGATACCCATTCTGTTAAATAAACATACCCCTATTTTTGATACGAGCTAATCTGTGTGCGTCTCTCCTTTATGTTAAGGGTGGTGTCCGACTGCCCGTAACATTACCTGATTATTGATTAATTTGCCCCACCTGCCTTGTTCATTACCCTCTTTTGTTTGCTCCCTATTTAGTCTCCCTGTGTTTGCAGTCCTGTGCTGGTTCGTTGTCCATGTTCCCTTGTGTTCCTGTTCCCACCTGAGACCTGTCTCGTTTTCCCCCACGGGGAGTTTTGTTTGTAGTTTTGGTTTTTGTTTTATTTACTTAAAACACATCTTTTTCTGCACTTGAGTCCTTGCTCCAATTATCCATTCCGTGACAGAATGTGAAGTTCAAGCAGTTGCACTGTGACTTATCTGGGTGGAATATGATGATCATAGGTGCAGGTGGTTGAAGGATGGGACAGGCTGAACACACACAACGGCTCGGCTAATTTAGATGTCTTTAGAATCGCATGGAAAGACAGTGGGCCCTATTTTAACGATCTGAAACGCAAGTGTCACAGCGCAAAGTGCAAGTAACTTTGTGGGCGGGTCTTGGCGCTGTTGCTATTTTCCCGGCGGGATAAATGACTCTTGCGCCAGGCGCAAATCTAAAATGGGTTGGTCTGAAGAGCTTCATTATTCATAGGTGTGGTTTGGGCGTAACGTGAAATAAACCAATCGGAGCGTCATCTCACATTCCCTTTAAGAGCAGCCGCGCTTGTTCTAAAGCGGATTCCTATTATAACGGCGGATTTGCCAGGCGCGCGCCAGGAGCGGTTCACAGCCGAGGAGACCGACGCTCTCATCAGGGACGTTGGGGATGGAGAAACCCACCCAAATTAACTTCGGTTAAAAAGGCGTATGATAATTTGGGTAAATGTGTAAGCTAGATGTATGCTTTTATAATAAATTGTCTATCTATCTATCTATCTATCTATCTATCTATCTATCTATCTATCTATCTATCTATCATAATAATGTATGATTTGCAAAAATGAAAACTGCTGCTTCTGTGTAGATGAGGGAATCAAAGTGTATGAGCGTTGTGCACACGCTACATTGATTATGGCCAAGCATGCGCCCTTAAAATAGCATATGAATAACATGCGCAACGCGCCACTGACTTTAAACTATTTTTTCCTGGTTAGTGGCGCATACATTAATAGCATGAAGGAACGTTTGCGCCGGAACACGCCTCCTTTTTTGCGCTGAACCGCCCAGGGAGCGCAAGTTCATTCACTAGTTTAGCGACGTGCTTCTGTGGAGGGAAAAGCGCGCTTTGCGCTGGTGCAAAATAGGAATGATACATGCGTCGGTGTACAAAGTCAATTGCGCTGGGTGCAAGATAGGGCCCAGTATGTCACGTTATAAAAGGGCCCTTAAAGCGGCCAGGGCTGAGCACCTCCGCAAACTAATAGAAAACAACCAAAACAATCCTAGGTTTTTATTTAGCACCGTGGCTAGACTAACAAATAAACAGATGTCACCTGAACAAAATATTCCGTTACAGTTTAGTAGTAATGATTTCATGAAGTTCTTCACTGAGAAAATAGAAAACATCAGAACCACAATTGTAAACGTTCAATCCTCAATTGCGCCTTATTATTCAGCCTAAATTATCATGACGCAAGAACAATTACAGTGCTTTACAACTATAGAACAAAAAGAGTTAAATAAACGTATCACTTCATCTAAAACAACAACATGTTTATTAGATCCTATACCAACTAAACTACTGAAAGAAGTGTTACCTGTAGTGGAAGAGCCTCTCCTCAATATTATTAACTCGTCTTTATCTTTAGGTCATGTTCCAAGAACATTTAAACTGGCAGTTATAAAACCTCTTATTAAGAAACCACAATTAGACCCGCATAATCTAGCAAATTATAGACCCATTTCAAATCTTCCTTGTATGTCTAAAATACTAGAAAAAGTGGTGTCCACTCAACTGGGCTCTTTCTTGCAAGAAAATGATATCTATGAAAAGTTTCAGTCAGGATTCAGGCCGCATCATAGCACTGAAACTGCGCTCGTTAAAATCACAAATGATTTACTCTTAGCTTCTGACCAAGGCTGTATCTCAATACTAGTTTTACTTGATCTTAGCGCTGCGTTCGATACTATAGATCACACTATACTCTTAGATCGACTACAAAATTATACTGGTGTTCAAGGACAAGCATTAAGCTGGTTCAGATCATACTTATCTGACTGCTACCATTTTGTCTATTTAAATGGAGAAAAATCGATCATAACTCCAGTAAACTATGGAGTGCCGCAGGGATCTGTGTTGGGCCCTCTATTATTCTCAATATATATGATGCCACTTGGAAATATTATAAGGAAACATGGAATTAGTTTCCATTGTTATGCTGATGACACTCAAATATATATTTCATCACGGCCAGATGAAAACGCTAAATTATCCAATTTGACAGAGTGTGTTAAAGATATAAAAGATTGGATGACGCGCAATTTTCTTTTATTAAATCCAGACAAGACAGAGGTAATACTTATCGGTTCAAAAAACCGCCCACAGAACCTCTTACAATACAACTTTAACATCGTAGGATGTCCTGTTACTTTATCCTCTACAGTAAAAGACCTGGGTGTTATACTCGACTGTAACCTGTCTTTTGAAAATCATATTTCATATGTTACAAGAACAGCCTTTTTCCACCTTAGAAACATTGCTAAGCTACGTAATATGCTATCAGTTTCTGATGCAGAAAAATTAGTTCATGCATTCATGACCTCGAGACTAGATTACTGTAATGCTTTATTAGCCGGTTGTCCTGCATCCTCAATAAACAAGCTACATTTAGTCCAAAATGCAGCTGCTAGAGTTCTTACTAGATCAAGAAAATATGATCATATAACACCGATTTTATCATCACTACATTGGTTACCTATAAAGTTCCGTATTAATTACAAGGTTTTGTTACTGACTTATAAAGCCCTAAACGGCTTAGCTCCAGTCTATTTAACGGATCTTCTATCACCCTATAATCCATCGCGCTCTTTAAGATCACTAAATTTGAGGCTTTTGGTCATACCTAGGATATCCAGATCAACCAAAGGAGGGAGAGCATTTTCACATTTAGCTCCAAAACTCTGGAATAGTCTTCCTGATACTGTTCGTTGCTCAGACTCACTCTCCCAGTTTAAAACTAGATTAAAGACGCATCTCTTCAGCCAGGCATTCATATAATACTTTTAATCTTACAGTTAAATCCGACCTCTAGTTCATAAACGCCAGAGGAGAACTGGCCCCGACTGAGCCTGGGTTCTCCCAAGGTTTTTTTTTCTCCATTAGGTCACTTGATGGAGTTTTTCGGTTCCTTGCCACTGTTGCCTTTGGCTTGCTCAGTTGGGGATATTTGGGATATTTAATTTAATTAATCAATCAACAATACTATTGATCAGCATTACCAAACGTGGACGTTTTCCACTAAAAACAAGCTTTGATGTATAATTTTAATTTAATAGTGTGAAGCTGCTTTGATACAATCTGTATTGTGAAAAGCGCTATATAAATAAACTTGACTTGACTTGACTTGACTCGGGATCAGACGACAGAAGACAGAGGACGGGCATCCGAAGACGGGTGGTCAGGCAGGTCAGTCTCAGACTGGTAACGGGAGTTGTAGCAAGAGATGAGTCTGTACCTGGTTAGACGAGACCAGACAATGGTGTGCAGGTTGTGTGTGGTATACAGTATATAGTGCAGGTTGATGAGGAGGTGCCGGTGCACTGAACCAGTAGTCCGGGGAGAGTGAATGAGTGAGCGGAGCATGCTGATTTGGTGATGATGGGCTGATAGATGGTTGTGTCACCGTGACAGTACCCCGTCCTCCACGGGCGGCTCCTGACATCCGGAATGTGCAACGACAGGGTCTACCTCTGCCTCTGGGTGCTGGACGATTCGGCTGTTCTGAATGGAATTGGGTGAGAAGGAATGGATCTAGTACATCATGGCGAGCAACCCAGGATCGTTCTTCCGGCCCAGTCTATGAGGTACTTGAGCTTGTTATCCCGTCGCCACAAATCGACGATGGCTCGGACCTGGTAGATGACCTCTTCGTCAGCCAATTCAGGAGGAGGAGGTACCTCATCGCCACCAGATCCTGTGAGGGGAGAAGACAAAGGTTCAGTGAAGGGTTTGAGGAGTGACACATGATGGTGAGATTTTGTAGGTGGGTGGTAGGTTCAGCCTGTATGTGACCTCGTTGAGCTGCCTCTGTACTGTAAATGGACCTACGTGACGGGGACTCAGCTTACGGCAGGGCAGGCGGAGACGGATGTTTCTTGTCGAGAGCCATACCTTCTTGCCAGGCTGGTACTGTGGGGTCGCGGTTCTGCGGGCGTCAGCATGTCTCTTGTGTCTCCGCACTGCCCGTTGGAGTCCCACATCCTCTCGCTCTGCTGGATCCAATGGTTGACAGCTGGAACCTCCGACAGCTCGCCTGATCAGGGGATTAACGGAGGCTGATAACCGAGGATGCACTGGAATGGGGTGAGTTTGGTTGTGGCTTGTCTGAGGGAATTTTGGGTGTAATGTCCTTGGGCAGGCCGAAATGATGGAACACATTCTGGAAGAGCTTCTCGGCGGCCTCGAATGCAATAGGCAGGCCCTTCAGAGGGATCAACTTGCAAGCCTTTGAGAAACGGTCAACAATGACGAACACACAAGTATGGTGGTCGGATGGAGGCAGGTCGGTCATAAAGTCTATCCCCAGGTGAGACCATGGAAGATGAGGAATTGGGAGTGGAACCAGCTTCCCTTCAGGGAGTCTCCGTGTTGTTAACGGCACAGACTGAGCATGCCTTGACGAATCGGGCGATGTCCTGGTTCATAGACGGCCACCAGTAGCGATTACGTAAGAGCGAGAGGGTACATTGACTACCTGGGTGTCCAGAGCCCGGAGAAGTCCATGAGGGGCTGACGAAGGGGTGGTGGAACATAACAAAGCCTCTCAGGACCTCCCGGTGGAGCAAGTTCTGAGCGGGTAGCTTGAGAGATTTGATCGTCGATGGACCACTGGATAGGGCTTATGATCATGGCTGGAGGAAGAATAGCTTCTGGATCTG
>CM040820.1:49853107-49878107 GCA_022828995.1 Vimba vimba | reverse complement strand
AATGTAAAAACATATATGATAACAATGCTAATTTAATATGAATGTCCAGCATATCTCTGAGACGTGTGTAAACACAGTGCAGTTTCCCATCAGTGTAGTCAATCATTATATCTCTATAACCAACCTCAACATCTAAACTACACACACAACCACACATTCATATTACAAAATTATTTATTACAAGGCACAGTTGCATATTTCACATATCAATAGTTTTCATTTTAAATCCTGCATCACCAGATTTCATTTTCATTTGTGACAATTTCTCTAAACTTTATCACAGGACTAAGTTTACTGTACAGTTCTGTTCTTAACCACACACACACACACACACACACACACACACACACACACACACACACACACACACACACACACACACACACACACTCACACACACACACACACACACACTCACACACACACACACACTCACACACACACACACACACACACACACACACACACACACACACACACACACTCACACACACACACACACACACACACACTCACACACACACACACACACACACACACACACACACACACACACACACACACACACACACACACACACACACACACACACATACACACACACACACACACACACACACACTCACACACACACACACACACACACACACACACACACACACACACACACACACACACACACACACACATACACACACACACAGACACACACACAAATATATTCCAGACGATTTTCAACATTTTAATCACGGTTCCAGAAACATATCTGACTCAACTTTGTTCATTTGGATAATGTGTTATGATTTGTTGATCAGGCCCAGACAGTTCTTACAGTTTTTTTTATTCGCTTTGGTACTATTTTCACAAGTAAGGTGTATATTTTCAAAACTCTTAGTACAAAAATCCAAACTGATCACACTTGTAACACAGCTAGTCATTCTTTCAAAACCTGATGTAATGCTTTCAGTCAGTTGCACATGTTTTCAGTCCACATAATAATTGTTTCAAACACAAGATTATTGTAATATGTAATGAGAACATTTGGTTTAATCACAGAAACACAACAGTATGATCTTCTTTCAATTTAGTACTTTTAACAATCAGCTCATTCAACAGCAAACAATGCAAGATACATGTTTCAAATCACCGTTGTTGCTGAATTAATTACAGTAATACAGGCTATGCCACATTAGAAAATACACGTGCATAACCTAATTTATGTAATTTACAGTAATCCATAATGTTTGTAATAGTATCTATCCAGTGTGTTATCAAAAGGTGTGATGAAGCACAGCCATGATGTTCTGTGCTAGAACAGAGTTTGCTGGCAATGAATACAGTAAATGATTTTGACTATTTGACTGAATATACTGTAGTGGACCTTTACAGATGAAGGTTGAGTTACAGTAATCTAACTACCATGTCTCTACCATGTTTACAGTATCACATGGCATACATACTGTAATGTAAAATGCTGTATTTGATGCCGTCTGTCTCCCTTCTACTGATGCATCTCTGATCAATCTGATGTTTTACAGTCATTGCCTGTTTCCTCTCCCTTATACTCTATTCTGCTTTACAGTATTTTCACAAATGGCAAATTTCTCTGTATCTTTCTCTCTCTCTCTCTCTCTCTCTCTCTCTCTCTCTCTCTCTCTCTCTCTCTCTCTCTCACACATGCGTGTTCACACACTTTGAACATGATGGAGGTTATTATCTATAAATCACTTATGTAAAAATAATTCATTACATTTGGTTTTCCATATCAGAAATTGCAAACAAGTTCTATAGAAACTGTATATAGAATCAATATCTATTGAAATCTATAGGTGTACCAAATGATTCACTGATTAACCATTAAGATCAGTTGGATTAAATAATAGACACATGTATTAAACTGAACAAGAAGAGATGCAAATCAAAAGTTTGATAGTAAGAGCTTTATGAAAGGCAGTTACTGTGAATGAAACATTTATGTAGATGAAACACTTATTTTGTGCTGTGAAAAGGATACTTTGTGATTTTGTGTATTGTACTAACACAATTGAAAATATAATGAAATGTTTGAAAAAAGTGCACTTTTGATGATCTGTTGTGATATTAGCACTAAGAGTTTGGAAAATGTACACCTAACTTGTGAAAATAGTACCAAAGCGAATAAAAAAAACTGTAATAATTACTGTAAACACACGGTCTCACAATGTCATCGCAGGAGAATCATCATTCCTCATAAAACTCAGAGATATTCCGACAGTAATCCTCGAACCGGCTTCTGCTCTGTACAATTTACAAATCTGCCAACTGCATATGAGTGATGCTGGTCATCAAAACATGAAATCTGTATGAAACACGTATAAACACATGACACAAAATGTGTATAAATCATATATAACTTTAATTTGACATATGATTCAATATAAGAACTTTAAATGATTTGTATATGAATATCAGTTATTTTCTACTAATACCGTACACCATTGCATACTTTTGTCATGTAAAACTCATATAAGACTTTTTACAGTATTCATATATAACTCAAAACTCCCCTAAAAGTTGTATGTGTGATATTCAGTATGAAAGTGGCCATAATGTATTGGGATTAGATTCATTAATTACATGAAACACAGACGGGAATTCTGGCCGATTTGTGTAAGGAAGATATATGGTTGCTGTATATGAACCATGCAGGCTTTTTTTCATATGGGAGTATAACCTAAACAATAATAAAAAAAATTAAAAATATATTTTTTTTCAAGTCAAAACATAATATGTAATATAGCTGAATATACCTAAATACATTCATTTAAAACACCAAAACTACTTTGAGTTTGATCAGATCTTTAAAGTTTTGCAGTGTAAAGAAGGAGTCCGTCTCTTCTCTGATGACGAGGGCGGGGCTATAACCTGTCACTCACATGAGATCAGCCAATAGCAAACCACCACCATCCAACCATCCAATCAATTCCTCACAGACACAATCAAGCCCCGCCCACATGTTCCAGAAGTGTGTCACTGATAGAGGAGAGAAGAGTGTTGGACACAGAGTCTAAAGCTGACTGTTCGCCAGACCTGCCAATCGCCGGTGACTTGAGACAATTTAGCAGACATAAATATTTTCTACCGGCCATAAAACAGTTTTCGCAAACACAGGCAGTGATGACAGAAACACTAGAGATACAGTGGAAACACTAGAGATACAGTGGAAACACTAGAGATACAGTAGAAACACTAGAGATACAGTAGAGATACAGTAGAAACACTAGAGATACAGTAGAAACACTAGAGATACAGTGGAAACACTAGAGATACAGTAGAAACACTAGAGATACAGTAGAAACACTAGAGATACAGTAGAAACACTAGAGATACAGTAGAAACACTAGAGATACAGTAGAAACACTAGAGATACAGTGGAAACACTAGAGATACAGTAGAAACACTAGAGATACAGTAGAAACACTAGAGATACAGTAGAAACACTAGAGATACAGTAGAAACACTAGAGATACAGTGGAAACACTAGAGATACAGTAGAAACACTAGAGATACAGTGGAAACACAGGCAGTGATGACAGCGATATCTGAGATACAGTGGAAACACTAGAGATACAGTAGAAACACTAGAGATACAGTGGAAACACTAGAGATACAGTGGAAACACTAGAGATACAGTAGAAACACTAGAGATACAGTGGAAACACTAGAGATACAGTAGAAACACTAGAGATACAGTAGAAACACTAGAGATACAGTAGAAACACTAGAGATACAGTAGAAACACTAGAGATTCCTCTTCCTCGTTCACCTCCTCTTACACTCACCTGCTCTTCCTCATCCTCCTCTTCCTCATTCACCTCCTCTTACACACACCTGCTCTTCCTCATCCTCCTCTTCCTTGTTCACCTCCTCTTACACACACCTGCTCTTCCTCCTCTTCCTCATTCACCTCCTCTTACACACACCTGCTCTTCCTCATTCTCCTCTTCAACATTCACCTCCTCTTACACACACTTGCTCTTCGTCATCCTCCTCTTCCTCGTTCACCTCCTCTTACACACACCTGCTCTTCCTCATCCTCCTCTTCCTCATCCTCCTCTTACACACACCTGCTCTTCCTCTTCCTCCTCTTCCTCGTTCATCTCCTCTTACACACACCTGCTCTTCGTCATCCGCCTCTTCCTCGTTCACCTCCTCTTACGCACACCTGCTCTTCCTCATCCTCCTCTTCCTCCTATTCCTCGTTTACCTCCTCTTACACACACCTGCTCTTCGTCATCCTCCTCTTCCTCGTTCACCTCCTCTTACACACACCTGCTTTTCGTCATCCTCCTCTTCCTCGTTCACCTCCTCTTACACACACCTGCTCTTCCTCATCCTCCTCTTCCTCGTTCACCTCCTCTTACACATACACTCTTCCTCATCCTCCTCTTCCTCGTTCACCTCCTCTTACACACACACTCTTCCTCATCCTCCTCTTCCTCGTTCACCTCCTCTTACACACACCTGCTCTTCCTCTTCCTCCTCTTCCTCATCATCCTCTTACACACACCTGCTCTTCCTCATCCTCCTCTTCCTTGTTCACCTCCTCTTACACACACCTGCTCTTCCTCCTCTTCCTCGTTCACCTCCTCTTACACACACCTGCTTTTCCTCTTCCTCCTCTTCCTCATCATCCTCTTACACACATCTGCTCTTCCTCATCCTCCTCTTCCTCGTTTACCTCCTCTTACACTCATCTGCTCTTCCTCCTCTTCCTCGTTCACCTCCTCTTACACATACCTGCTCTTCCACTTCTTCATCCACGTTCACCTCCTCTTACACAGACCGGCTCTTCCTCATCCTCCTCTTCCTCGTTCACCTCCTCTTACACACACCTGCTCTTCCTCATCCTCCTCTTCCTCATCCACCTCCTCTTACACACACCTGCTCTTCCTGTTCCTTGTTCACCTCCTCTTACACACACCTGCTCTTCCTCATCCTCCTCTTCCTCGTTCACCTTCTCTTACACTCATCTGCTCTTCTTCCTCTTCCTCATTCACCTCCTCTTACACTCACCTGCTCTTCCTCATCCTCCTCTTCCTCGTTCACCTCCTCTTACACTCATCTGCTCTTCTTCCTCTTCCTCATTCACCTCCTCTTACACTCACCTGCTCTTCCTCTTCTTCATCCTCGTTCACATCCTCTTACACACACCTGCTCTTCCTCATCCTCCTCTTCCTCGTTCATCTCCTCTTACACTCATCTGCTCTTCCTCCTCTTCCTCGTTCACCTCCTCTTACACATACCTGCTCTTCCACTTCTTCATCCACGTTCACCTCCTCTTACACACACCTGCTCTTCCTCATCCTCCTCTTCCTCGTTCACCTCCTCTTACACTCATCTGCTCTTCCTCCTCTTCCTCGTTCACCTCCTCTTACACATACCTGCTCTTCCACTTCTTCATCCACGTTCACCTCCTCTTACACACACCTGCTCTTCCTCATCCTCCTCTTCCTCATTCACCTCCTCTTACACACACCTGCTCTTCCTCATCCTCCTCTTCCTTGTTCACCTCCTCTTACACACACCTGCTCTTCCTCCTCTTCCTCGTTCACCTCCTCTTACACACATCTGCTCTTCCTCTTCCTCCTCTTCCTCATCATCCTCTTACACACACCTGTTCTTCCTCATCCTCCTCTTCCTCATTCACCTCCTCTTACACACACCTGCTCTTCGTCATCCTCCTCTTCCTCGTTCACCTCCTCTTACACACACCTGCTCTTCCTCATCCTCCTCTTCCTCGTTCACCTCCTCTTACACACACACTCTTCCTCACCCTCCTCATCATCCTCTTACACACACCTGCTCTTCCTCTTCTTCATCCTTGTTCACCTCCTCTTACACACACCTGCTCTTCCTCATCCTCCTCTTCCTCGTTCAGCTCCTCTTACACACACCTGCTCTTCCTCATCCTCCTCTTCCTCGTTCACCTCCTCTTACACACACACTCTTCCTCATCATCCTCTTACACACACCTGCTCTTCCTCTTCCTCCTCCTCGTTCACCTCCTCTTACACACACCTGCTCTTCCTCATCCTCCTCTTCCTCGTTCACCTCCTCTTACACACACCTGCTCTTCCTCTTCTTCATCCTCGTTCACCTACTCTTACACACACCTGCTCTTCCTCATCCTCCTCTTCCTCGTTCACCACCTCTTACACTCACCTGCTCTTCCTCTTCTTCATCCTCGTTCACCTCCTCTTACACACACCTGCTCTTCCTCATCCTCCTCTTCCTCGTTCACCTCCTCTTACACACATCTGCTCTTCCTCCTCTTCCTCGTTCACCTCCTCTTACACTCATCTGCTCTTCCTCCTCTTCCTCATTCACCTCCTCTTACACTCATCTGCTCTTCCTCCTCTTCCTCGTTCACCTCCTCTTACACTCACCTGCTCTTCCTCCTCTTCCTCATTCACCTCCTCTTACACTCACCTGCTCTTCCTCTTCTTCATCCTCGTTCACCTCCTCTTACACACACCTACTCTTCCTCATCCTCCTCTTCCTCGTTCACCTCCTCTTACACTCATCTGCTCTTCTTCCTCTTCCTCATTCACCTCCTCTTACACACACCTGCTCTTCCTGTTCCTTGTTCACCTCCTCTTACACACACCTGCTCTTCCTCATCCTCCTCTTCCTCGTTCACCTCCTCTTACACTCATCTGCTCTTCTTCCTCTTCCTCATTCACCTCCTCTTACACTCACCTGCTCTTCCTCATCCTCCTCTTCCTCGTTCACCTCCTCTTACACTCATCTGCTCTTCTTCCTCTTCCTCATTCACCTCCTCTTACACTCACCTGCTCTTCCTCTTCTTCATCCTCATTCACATCCTCTTACACACACCTGCTCTTCCTCATCCTCCTCTTCCTCGTTCACCTCCTCTTACACACACCTGCTCTTCCTCATCCTCCTCTTCCTCGTTCACCTCCTCTTACACACACACTCTTCCTCATCCTCCTCTTCCTCGTTCACCTCCTCTTACACACACACTCTTCCTCATCCTCCTCTTCCTCGTTCACCTCCTCTTACACACACCTGCTCTTCCTCTTCCTCCTCTTCCTCATCATCCTCTTACACACACCTGCTCTTCCTCATCCTCCTCTTCCTTGTTCACCTCCTCTTACACACACCTGCTCTTCCTCCTCTTCCTCGTTCACCTCCTCTTACACACACCTGCTTTTCCTCTTCCTCCTCTTCCTCATCATCCTCTTACACACACCTGCTCTTCCTCATCCTCCTCTTCCTCGTTTACCTCCTCTTACACTCATCTGCTCTTCCTCCTCTTCCACGTTCACCTCCTCTTACACAGACCTGCTCTTCCTCATCCTCCTCTTCCTCGTTCACCTCCTCTTACACACACCTGCTCTTCCTCATCCTCCTCTTCCTCATCCACCTCCTCTTACACACACCTGCTCTTCCTGTTCCTTGTTCACCTCCTCTTACACACACCTGCTCTTCCTCATCCTCCTCTTCCTCGTTCACCTTCTCTTACACTCATCTGCTCTTCTTCCTCTTCCTCATTCACCTCCTCTTACACTCACCTGCTCTTCCTCATCCTCCTCTTCCTCGTTCACCTCCTCTTACACTCATCTGCTCTTCTTCCTCTTCCTCATTCACCTCCTCTTACACTCACCTGCTCTTCCTCTTCTTCATCCTCGTTCACATCCTCTTACACCCACCTGCTCTTCCTCATCCTCCTCTTCCTCGTTCATCTCCTCTTACACTCATCTGCTCTTCCTCCTCTTCCTCGTTCACCTCCTCTTACACATACCTGCTCTTCCACTTCTTCATCCACGTTCACCTCCTCTTACACACACCTGCTCTTCCTCATCCTCCTCTTTCTCGTTCACCTCCTCTTACAATCATCTGCTCTTCCTCCTCTTCCTTGTTCACCTCCTCTTACACATACCTGCTCTTCCACTTCTTCATCCACGTTCACCTCCTCTTACACACACCTGCTCTTCCTCATCCTCCTCTTCCTCATTCACCTCCTCTTACACACACCTGCTCTTCCTCATCCTCCTCTTCCTTGTTCACCTCCTCTTACACACACCTGCTCTTCCTCCTCTTCCTCGTTCACCTCCACTTACACACACCTGCTCTTCCTCTTCCTCCTCTTCCTCATCATCCTCTTACACACACCTGTTCTTCCTCATCCTCCTCTTCCTCATTCACCTCCTCTTACACACACCTGCTCTTCGTCATCCTCCTCTTCCTCGTTCACCTCCTCTTACACACACCTGCTCTTCCTCATCCTCCTCTTCCTCGTTCACCTCCTCTTACACACACACTCTTCCTCACCCTCCTCATCATCCTCTTACACACACCTGCTCTTCCTCTTCTTCATCCTTGTTCACCTCCTCTTACACACACCTGCTCTTCCTCATCCTCCTCTTCCTCGTTCACCTCCTCTTACACACACCTGCTCTTCCTCATCCTCCTCTTCCTCGTTCACCTCCTCTTACACACACACTCTTCCTCATCATCCTCTTACACACACCTGCTCTTCCTCTTCCTCCTCCTCGTTCACCTCCTCTTACACACACCTGCTCTTCCTCATCCTCCTCTTCCTCGTTCACCTCCTCTTACACACACCTGCTCTTCCTCTTCTTCATCCTCGTTCACCTACTCTTACACACACCTGCTCTTCCTCATCCTCCTCTTCCTCGTTCACCACCTCTTACACTCACCTGCTCTTCCTCTTCTTCATCCTCGTTCACCTCCTCTTACACACACCTGCTCTTCCTCATCCTCGTCTTCCTCGTTCACCTCCTCTTACACACATCTGCTCTTCCTCCTCTTCCTCGTTCACCTCCTCTTACACTCATCTGCTCTTCCTCCTCTTCCTCATTCACCTCCTCTTACACTCATCTGCTCTTCCTCCTCTTCCTCGTTCACCTCCTCTTACACTCACCTGCTCTTCCTCCTCTTCCTCATTCACCTCCTCTTACACTCACCTGCTCTTCCTCTTCTTCATCCTCGTTCACCTCCTCTTACACACACCTACTCTTCCTCATCCTCCTCTTCCTCGTTCACCTCCTCTTACACTCATCTGCTCTTCTTCCTCTTCCTCATTCACCTCCTCTTACACTCACCTGCTCTTCCTCTTCTTCATCCTCGTTCACCTCCTCTTACACACACCTGCTCTTCCTCATCCTCCTCTTCCTCGTTCACCTCCTCTTACACTCATCTGCTCTTCCTCTTCTTCATCCTTGTTCACCTCCTCTTACGCACACCTGCTCTTCCTCTTCTTCATCCTCGTTCACCTCCTCTTACACACACCTGCTCTTCCTCATCCTCCTCTTCCTCGTTCATCTCCTCTTACACTCATCTGCTCTTCTTCCTCTTCCTCATTCACCTCCTCTTACACTCACCTGCTCTTCCTCTTCTTCATCCTCGTTCACCTCCTCTTACACACACCTGCTCTTCCTCATCCTCCTCTTC
Source organism: Vimba vimba (assembly GCA_022828995.1). NCBI lineage: Eukaryota > Metazoa > Chordata > Actinopteri > Cypriniformes > Leuciscidae > Vimba > Vimba vimba. The sequence goes on along the minus strand of CM040820.1, from coordinate 49,868,627 downwards.
CTCGTTCACCTCCTCTTACACTCATCTGCTCTTCCTCTTCTTCATCCTCGTTCACCTCCTCTTACACACACCTGCTCTTCCTCTTCTTCATCCTCGTTCACCTCCTCTTACACACACCTGCTCTTCCTCATCCTCCTCTTCCTCGTTCACCTCCTCTTACACTCATCTGCTCTTCCTCTTCTTAATCCTTGTTCACCTCCTCTTACACACACACCTGCTCTTCCTAATCCTCCTCTTCCTCGTTCACCTCCTCTTACACACACCTGCTCTTCCTCTTCTTCATCCTCGTTCACCTCCTCTTACACACACCTGCTCTTCCTCATCCTCCTCTTCCTCGTTCACCTCCTCTTACACTCACCTGCTCTTCCTCATCCTCCTCTTCCTCATCCACCTCCTCTTACACACACCTGCTCTTCCTGTTCCTTGTTCACCTCCTCTTACACACACCTGCTCTTCCTCATCCTCCTCTTCCTCGTTCACCTCCTCTTACACTCATCTGCTCTTCTTCCTCTTCCTCATTCACCTCCTCTTACACTCACCTGCTCTTCCTCATCCTCCTCTTCCTCGTTCACCTCCTCTTACACTCATCTGCTCTTCTTCCTCTTCCTCATTCACCTCCTCTTACACTCACCTGCTCTTCCTCTTCTTCATCCTCATTCACATCCTCTTACACACACCTGCTCTTCCTCATCCTCCTCTTCCTCGTTCACCTCCTCTTACACTCATCTGCTCTTCCTCCTCTTCCTCGTTCACCTCCTCTTACACACACCTGCTCTTCCTCATCCTCCTCTTCCTCATTCACATCCTCTTACACACACCTGCTCTTCCTCTTCCTCTTCCTCGTTCACCTCCTCTTACACTTCTTACACCACCTCTTACACACACACACACACACACACACACACACACACACACACACACACACACACACACACACACACACACACACACACACACACACACACACACACACACACACACACACACACACACACACACACACACACACCATCATGGTAACACATGAAATTTTAAAAATGCAATAAACATTCAATTAACAACATTAAATTTAACATAAACCTCTAATGTACATAACTGAGTAGAAAAAACTATGAAGAAACTTCCAAAAACTGTAAATTTATCGGTATATTACTGTAAAATTGCATTAAATGTACGGTCAGATCTATCACAGTTATTTACCATATATAGTACGGAAATTTTCTGTTAACCTATTAACAGTTTTTCACCGTAACATTTTTACAGTCTTTTACCATTAAAATCAGATAATTGTTTTACTGTGATACATTAACAACTTTGCTCATTGTTATTTCATGATAGATATGGATTATCGAATCAGACTTTACAGTAAAGACTGAGACTTGAACAGTATCTTTATTTAGAGGAGATGAATGTGATTGATTGATATTATGACATGCGACAGGATTTAGCCTGATGTTAATTGTTTGCTCTGTTTCAACTTTAGGACCATCAGACTGAGCTTTTAAGAGCTGGAGATTAATAATTAATCTGACACAGATATATATCAGGGTAATGTTTAAACGTGAACATGATCCACTCAGTAATCTTGCTGTCTCTATATCTCTTATGAACAGAGTCCCTCACATCTGATAATTTCATCGGGTTTGACGAACATCTCTTTATGTCACAATATGAGATGAATCTGGCATTCGGTGTTTCGGCACTAATACCAGCAGCTTTATCCTCCAAATATAATATAATCCCCTGTATATCGTGTGCGAGTGTAAATGCCTGAAACCTCCTGTCTGCATGTTTACTCACTTGAAAGGGAATGAGAGAGATCGCGTGTGTTTACGCTCGTTTCTTGTGCCAGTTTCTGTGAAATCAGGTCAGAACCCAGAAGAAATCGGCGGCCTTTGTAATTTATTATGAAGATCATCTGCTGTCTGATCAAGCGCACATCATGTGTGATCGGGAAGGAACACGCGTTTGTTTCTGTCGTAAACACCAGAATTATTGTCATGTTTAACGCACCTGATGTGAGACTGAGACGCAGATCTGATGGTGTTCCTCCTCATCGGGTCATTCAGGAGCGCTGAGGCCAGAACACTCTCATGATCAGTTCTCTGAGCTTCATCTGCAGGACTCGGGTTTAATCTGGAGCGAGGCCAGAGATCTGAGCCTGAACACACACAGCCGAAGACACTGACGGGCCCTGTTTCATCACTCTATCACACTCGTTTAGTTCATCACTCTATCACACGTTTAGTTCATCACTCTATCTCTCGTTTAGTTCATCACTCTATCACTCGTTTAGTTCATCACTCTATCACTCGTTTAGTTCATCACTCTATCACTCGTTTAGTTCATCACTCTATCACTCTTTTAGTTCATCACTCTATCACTCTTTTAGTTCATCACTCTATCACACGTTTAGTTCATCACTCTATCTCTCGTTTAGTTCATCACTCTATCACTCGTTTAGTTCATCACTCTATCACTCTTTTAGTTCATCACTCTATCACTCGTTTAGTTCATCACTCTATCACTCGTTTAGTTCATCACTCTATCACTCGTTTAGTTCATCACTCTATCACACTCGTTTAGTTCATCACTCTATCACACTCGTTTAGTTCATCACTCTATCTCTCGTTTAGTTCATCACTCTATCACACTCGTTTAGTTCATCACTCTATCACTCTTTTAGTTCATCACTCTATCACACGTTTAGTTCATCACTCTATCTCTCGTTTAGTTCATCACTCTATCACTCGTTTAGTTCATCACTCTATCACTCTTTTAGTTCATCACTCTATCACTCGTTTAGTTCATCACTCTATCACTCTTTTAGTTCATCACTCTATCACTCGTTTAGTTCATCACTCTATCACTCGTTTAGTTCATCACTCTATCACACTCGTTTAGTTCATCACTCTATCACTCTTTTAGTTCATCACTCTATCACACGTTTAGTTCATCACTCTATCTCTCGTTTAGTTCATCACTCTATCACTCGTTTAGTTCATCACTCTATCACTCGTTTAGTTCATCACTCTATCACTCGTTTAGTTCATCACTCTATCACACTCGTTTAGTTCATCACTCTATCACACTCGTTTAGTTCATCACTCTATCTCTCGTTTAGTTCATCACTCTATCACACTCGTTTAGTTCATCACTCTATCACTCTTTTAGTTCATCACTCTATCACTCTTTTCACTCTATCACACTCGTTTAGTTCATCACTCTATCACTCGTTTAGTTCATCACTCTATCACTCTTTTAGTTCATCACTCTATCACTCTTTTCACTCTATCACACTCGTTTAGTTCATCACTCTATCACTCGTTTAGTTCATCACTCTATCACTCGTTTAGTTCATCACTCTATCACACTCATTTAGTTCATCACTCTATCACTCTTTTAGTTCATTACTCTATCACACTTTGTTTAGTTCATCACTCTATCTCTCGTTTAGTTCATCACTCTATCACACTCGTTTAGTTCATCACTCTATCTCTCGTTTAGTTCATCACTCTATCACACTCGTTTAGTTCATCACTCTATCTCTCGTTTAGTTCATCACTCTATCACACTCGTTTAGTTCATCACTCTATCACACTCGTTTAGTTCATCACTCTATCACTCTTTTAGTTCATCACTCTATCACTCTTTTAGTTCATCACTCTATCTCTCGTTTAGTTCATCACTCTATCACACTCGTTTAGTTCATCACTCTATCACTCTTTTAGTTCATCACTCTATCACTCTTTTAGTTCATCACTCTATCTCTCGTTTAGTTCATCACTCTATCACACTCGTTTAGTTCATCACTCTATCACTCTTTTAGTTCATCACTCTATCACTCTTTTCACTCTATCACACTCGTTTAGTTCATCACTCTATCACTTGTTTAGTTCATCACTCTATCACTCTTTTAGTTCATCACTCTATCACTCTTTTCACTCTATCACACTCGTTTAGTTCATCACACTATCACTCTTTTAGTTCATTACTCTATCACACTTTGTTTAGTTCATCACTCTATCACTCTTTTAGTTCATCACTCTATCACTCTTTTAGTTCATCACTCTATCTCTCGTTTAGTTCATCACTCTATCACTCGTTTAGTTCATCACTCTATCACTCTTTTAGTTCATCACTCTATCACTCTTTTCACTCTATCACACTCGTTTAGTTCATCACACTATCACTCTTTTAGTTCATCACTCTATCACTCGTTTAGTTCATCACTCTATCACACTCGTTTAGTTCATCACTCTATCACTCTTTTAGTTCATTACTCTATCACACTTTGTTTAGTTCATCACTCTATCACTCTTTTAGTTCATCACTCTATCACACTCGTTTAGTTCATCACTCTATCACTCTTTTAGTTCATCACTCTATCACTCTTTTAGTTCATCACTCTATCACTCGTTTAGTTCATCACTCTATCACTCGTTTAGTTCATCACTCTATCACACTCGTTTAGTTCATCACTCTATCACTCTTTTAGTTCATCACTCTATCACACTCGTTTAGTTCATCACTCTATCACACTCGTTTAGTTCATCACTCTATCACACTCGTTTAGTTAATCACTCTATCACACTTTGTTTAGTTCATCACTCTATCACTCTTTTAGTTCATCACTCTATCACACTTTGTTTAGTTCATCACTCTATCACTCGTTTAGTTCATCACTCTATCACTCTTTTAGTTCATCACTCTATCACTCTTTTAGTTCATCACTCTATCACACTCGTTTAGTTCATCACTCTATCACACTTTGTTTAGTTCATCACTCTATCACTCTTTTAGTTCATCACTCTATCACACTCGTTTAGTTCATCACTCTATCACTCTTTTAGTTCATCACTCTATCACTCTTTTAGTTCATCACTCTATCTCTCGTTTAGTTCATCACTCTATCACTCTTTTAGTTCATCACTCTATCTCTCATTTAGTTCATCACTCTATCACTCGTTTAGTTCATCACTCTATCACTATTTTAGATCATCACTCTATCACTCTTTTAGTTCATCACTCTATCTTTTGTTTAGTTCATCACTCTATCACTCTTTTAGTTCATCACTCTATCACTCTTTTAGTTCATCACTCTATCTCTCGTTTAGTTCATCACTCTATCACACTCGTTTAGTTCATCACTCTATCACACTCGTTTAGTTCATCACTCTATCACTCTTTTAGTTCATCACTCTATCACTCGTTTAGTTCATCACTCTATCACTCTTTTAGTTCATCACTCTATCTCTCGTTTAGTTCATCACTCTATCTCTCGTTTAGTTCATCACTCTATCACATTCGTTTAGTTCATCACTCTATCACTCTTTTAGTTCATCACTCGTTTAGTTCATCACTCTATCACTCTTTTAGTTCATCACTTTATCACTCTTTTAGTTCATCACTCTATCTCTCGTTTAGTTCATCACTCTATCACACTCGTTTAGTTCATCACTCTATCACTCTTTTAGTTCATCACTCTATCACACTCGTTTAGTTCATCACTCTATCACACTTTGTTTAGTTCATCACTCTATCACTCTTTTAGTTCATCACTCTATCTCTCGTTTAGTTCATCACTCTATCACTCTATCACTCTTTTAGTTCATCACTCTATCTCTCATTTAGTTCATCACTCTATCTTTTGTTTAGTTCATCACTCTATCTCTCGTTTAGTTCATCACTCTATCACTATTTTAGATCATCACTCTATCACTCTTTTAGTTCATCACTCTATCTTTTGTTTAGTTCATCACTCTATCACTCTTTTAGTTCATCACTCTATCACTCTTTTAGTTCATCACTCTATCACACTCGTTTAGTTCATCACTCTATCACTCTTTTAGTTCATCACTCTATCTCTCGTTTAGTTCATCACTCTATCACTCTTTTAGTTCATCACTCTATCTCTCATTTAGTTCATCACTCTATCACTATTTTAGATCATCACTCTATCACTCTTTTAGTTCATCACTCTATCTTTTGTTTAGTTCATCACTCTATCACACTCGTTTAGTTCATCACTCTATCACTCTTTTAGTTCATCACTCTATCACTCTTTTAGTTCATCACTCTATCACACTCGTTTAGTTCATCACTCTATCACTCTTTTAGTTCATCACTCTATCTCTCGTTTAGTTCATCACTCTATCACACTCGTTTAGTTCATCACTCTATCACTCGTTTAGTTCATCACTCTATCACACTCGTTTAGTTCATCACTCTATCACACTCGTTTAGTTCATCACTCTATCACACTCGTTTAGTTCATCACTCTATCACACTCGTTTAGTTCATCACTCTATCACTCTTTTAGTTCATCACTCTATCACTCGTTTAGTTCATCACTCTATCACACTCGTTTAGTTCATCACTCTATCACTCTTTTAGTTCATCACTCTATCACTCGTTTAGTTCATCACTCTATCATTCGTTTAGTTCATCACTCTATCACTCTTTTAGTTCATCACTCTATCTCTCGTTTAGTTCATCACTCTATCTCTCGTTTAGTTCATCACTCTATCACACTCGTTTAGTTCATCACTCTATCACTCTTTTAGTTCATCACTCTATCACTCGTTTAGTTCATCACTCTATCACTCTTTTAGTTCATCACTTTATCACTCTTTTAGTTCATCACTCTATCTCTCGTTTAGTTCATCACTCTATCACACTCGTTTAGTTCATCACTCTATCTCTCGTTTAGTTCATCACTCTATCACACTCGTTTAGTTCATCACTCTATCACTCTTTTAGTTCATCACTCTATCACTCTTTTAGTTAATCACTCTATCACACTCGTTTAGTTCATCACTCTATCACTCTTAGTTCATCACTCTATCACTCGTTTAGTTCATCACTCTATCACTCTTTTAGTTCATCACTTTATCACTCTTTTAGTTCATCACTCTATCTCTCGTTTAGTTCATCACTCTATCACACTCGTTTAGTTCATCACTCTATCTCTCGTTTAGTTCATCACTCTATCACACTCGTTTAGTTCATCACTCTATCACTCTTTTAGTTCATCACTCTATCACTCTTTTAGTTCATCACTCTATCACTCTTTTAGTTCATCACTCTATCACTCTTTTAGTTCATCACTCTATCACACTCGTTTAGTTCATCACTCTATCACTCGTTTAGTTACTCCAGTAACATTAATTCAAAGTTATCTGATCTTTAATAATGTTCTCAAAACGTTAGAACAAAAACATTATTTATACATCATTCATTGAATGTTTTTTTTCTGAAATATTTTAGATTGACGTTCGTCTAAGGTTTTTTAAATGTTACTTGTTTCAGAACGTTCAGAGAACATTCAAAAGTAACGTTCCATAATGTTTGAAGAATGATACACTGTAATGTTCAATAACACTTTATTTTACAGTGTCCTTGTTAATTATGTTACACGTAGGCTATACTTACCATAGTGGCATATGTGATTACTGATTAATACACAACATCTAAATAAACTGGTTTCTTTCACATGTTTCTCTTCAGAATTAAAGTGATTGTTCACCTAAAAATGATGCTTCTGTCATCATTTACTCGCTCTCATGTTGTTCATGAGTTTCTGCTGGGGAACATGATGGAAGCTTGTTTCTGCCACCGAATAAAACAAAAATAATTGGGAGTCTTTATCTCACAATTCTCATAGTTTACACTTTTTTCAGAATTGTCAGATAAAAAGTCACAATTACCTTTCTTCTTCTTCTTTTTGTGAGGCTGAAACAAGCTTAACCCTTTCATGCATGAATTATGATAACCTCAGTCAGGATTTTTTTCCTATGTGTTTTTATTGCTCTTAGGGCATGAAAAACAAGAATTGATTTTTATTTTATTTTTTTACAAATTTTTCAAAGAGATCTTCAGATGTCCACTTGAGTGAACAGCATGCGGTTGGTTTAAACTGAAGATATACTATATTAAATATAAGACAATAATCAAACACATAAAGTATGTGAATTTAACAAACTAATCAATACAATTATATCAAATCATGTGAAAACTATAAAATATATACAAAAAATATAAATGCAAAATATTGCAAAGGCTTCATACAACTTCATACAAGTTGCACTTCGCGTATCTATGATATCAGAACATGAGGACGTGATTCCATCAGAATTTTCTACAGCCTGTCAAAGTACAACTGTGGAAACCACTCAGATGCTCCCCAGTGCACCAGAGTATGGAGATTTACCCTTATTAGCTGATCATTCTGATTATGTTCAAGATGGACATGCACATTTCTATCATAGCCCTCCTCTGAGAAAACCTAGCGATACGTTTTTTCAATCTCATCTGAAATGATCAGTGTTGGGGGTAACGCATTACAAGTAACATGCATAACGCATTCAGATTACTTTATCTAACAAGTAATTAACTGCAAGTAATGTGCATTACCTAATCAGATTACTTTTTGATGTAATGAGTAAAGAAACGCATTACAAGTGTCATACATTATGTAATCACATGACTTTTTTCGATGTCAATGAAAATTACATTCTAATAATACAAGTACATTTATTTACAGTAAAAAAAGTCACTGCAGATTAAGTTTTTAAGTTTTAAATTTCAAAAACAATATTCACATTATAATTATGAATTGTAGCTGAAATATAGCAATTGCATGCATGACGTCCACTACAGTGGACATTACATACAGTGATTAATCAGAGTTTTCTCTCAATCTAAAATCAAAACTTGGAAAATTTTACTGTGATATGACTCATTAGATATTGCTTTATGCTGCAATATTTTTTTTACCTACAAGAGTCTCCTAGGATAGAAGGAATGGGTGGATATTCTGGAGCAACTTGGCATGTCTGACTGACCCTTGGCCATCTTGGTTTGGAGGGGGAAAAAATCGAAACACAAAGGCTTGCCACTTGGTTACAATGTATAGGATGATGCACCAGGGTCCAATGAAGAGATTGATGTGCAACTTTGCCATAAAAACCCGTGCAAATTCAAGAAAATGCTTTTTTAATAGCTGTCCACTGTAGTGACCACTATGCGTGAAAGGGTTAAATACCTCTGAATGAAAAAAACCATCAAACTCAAAAATGTCAAAATATCATATTTTTTGTTCCGCAGCAGAAAGTCACTATTATTATGGCCTTTGGTTTTCTTTTGCCAAGTTACTTATTACAAACCTTTACTGTTTTTACAAGTAGGCATTTTCGTGTTCAATAATATGATTTTGATAATAAATGAAAGCACCCTCAGCAGCGAAACCTAAACTTAATTACCCAGCAAACACTGCACATCTACTCAACCTTGCCGTATGGTTCACCTTTGGTTATATTTTGGGAACCAAATGTTTCAGAACTTTCTTTTGAGGTTATATTTTAAGTTTTATTTGTATAACCATGTAAACTACTGTTCCAGTTGAAACGTTGCAGATGTTTTGAAGTGATGACATATCCAGAGCTTTTTCTAAAGCCGGAATGTTGCCACAAATAATTCGCTAAACATAAATTTAATAACAGTCCCGAATGACCGCGAGCACGCGCAGTTAGTGCTGCCACCGTGTGGCGACTCCGTGAACTGCAGCGCCGCGCTCTCTGCGTGCGTCATCTCTCCGCGCCGCTCCTCACGCACACGTGTTTCCCGTGTCTCCGGTGTTTTCATCTCTCGGAGCCCCTGATCTCTTCGATTAAACAGTGGATTCTCAACAGTCCAGCGCGTAGATCTCAGCGGGTTGTCGAAGCGAACACACTAATGGCCCACAGGAGGAAGAAGCTGACGAAGAGGAGGAAGCACAGAGACCACGAGTCTGATGATGGAGAGTTTGAAGTGGCTGCAGGAGTCAAAGACGACGATGATACAGTGAGTCCAAACTACCACGATACTGTCACATATCTGCTGTTTTATTATCGGTTCATGTGTTATTAAAAAATCGCGTCCGCTATATTAATTCATTAGAAATGTTTTGGTTGTAATTTGACGACAGATGCGCGTTTACATTCAATCCAGTTTCTGTTCCGAACTCATATTATGTTCCAACATAAAGTGCATTCATGTAGCTTTAGATGTCTCAGTGTAATATGTGACCCTTGCTGGAAAAATGAGCACATTCAAAAACGAATAATCGATTATTAGTCATTTGATCGCATGTGATTGGTTGAATTTCTGCACAGCATCATGGGTAATGTAGTTTTTCACCAGGAATTCTGCTGTTTAACCCTCTGGGGACCAGGGTGTTTTTGGGGCCCTTGGGATGTTTTGACATGCCCTGACATTTGTGCTTTTTTCAGTTATTTATAAACATGTTAATGGCAAAGGTGTAAATTCACTCTATATAGCACAAACGGGGCTACCATAATATGTAAGTAACATGTATGTACATGTTTGTATTTTTAAGAGAATAATGTTTATGCGTGGTTATTGAAAAAAATAAAACGAGGAGTGGTTTACACCTGAGAATACAATGTCCCACTCACTCTGCATAATGAGCCATTCATTCAGGTGTGACACTGACTGAGCCACAATGCAAGGACAAAAGATATATTTAGAAGAAGACTTATATTGACCATTTAAGATTTCGCTTACATCTCTCTTGTAAATATGTTTTGCTATTTTATTAAAAAGGTTACAATTACAACAATAATTACAATTTCAACAATATTTCAAGTGTACTCTTTCTTTGTAAAAAAAAAAAGATTATAGGCCTACATTTTATCATATGTATTCATTAGTTTGAATATAGCCAACATTGGAACATCTAACATCTTAGTTGATGACTTTATTTTTGACAAAAATAGTATATATATATATATATATATATATATATATATATATATATATATATATATATATATATATATTTGATGTGGCAGTATATTCTACAGTAAAAACTGTACCCAAATCTAGTCGACAAAATGTTGTCTTTCATATTTCGCCTGACTATAACGTTGTTTTTATGAAATATTAGGGCATATAAATGTTAATTTGCAGTTTAATATGTTGCTTATACAGACATTTTATTTCAACATATTTCAGTCGATTTTTACTCATCTCAGTATAGCCAAGCATTTTAGTTGATTAAAGCGGTTTATTCTTTCACACACAGACACGCGATTCATATTTAGGTCAAACAGGCAAACATTCATTCGCGGTATTCAAACGCAAATTCTGAGAACCTGAAGGGTACATATCTGGGCACATATCTTTACAAATATATACCCTTCATTTATCTACAGAAACGCGATTCATCTTTTTGCGGTTTACATAGGCCTACACTAACGTTATTCCACATTAACACTTGAGAAAAGATAACTTAGCCTACCTCACTCCTCAGCGGGATCTATTGCTCACTGTTGGTTATGTAGGCTATATTACGCCTCACTCGCGGCGCGCTGCGTTTACAGCTGATGGGCGTTTCACAGGACTGAAATGGTTCTCAGAATTTGCGTTTGAATAGCGCGCGCTCTCCGGGGTGTGGTCACATTACATTTGAATGAGCTCTACTGGAATCGCTCTCTTTTAATACAGATTTCACAAGCTGGGAATATTTGTTTTTTATAAAAATTACTTCATTTAAAAGATGCGATCTCAAGCTTGATGCCCGTGTGTTTGTTTGCCTGTTTGACTGAATTTTCGTGGAGTTACAGATCATTTTCGAACGCGTTTCAAATTGGAGTTTACGGACAGAGAGAGTGCAGAACTCGCATCATGTTAATTTTTCTTTATTTGGCAAAAAGCAAAACACTTTATTTTTATTGTGAGTACACAGAAAAAAAAAATAGAAACTGAACAGGATCGATTGATGTATAACACGACAATGAAAGATCAAAATTAACAGAGCATTATGAACTTCATTTACATTGCTAAAAAAAAAAAACGAGCAAAACGCGCAGGCGTGTTTTTGGTCCCCAGAGAGTTAACAGGATTGTTTTAAAAATAAAAATTAATTAATTTGGGCTGGCAGCTTCAACAAAAGCATATGATTACCAACCGTATTTATTAGGGGTGTCACAATATATCGCAAGACCAAAAATGCAACAATATGTATAATGGATCGTTCACCAGAATTAAAAGTACTGTGTGAAAAATCCAGTTTTCAGTGTTTTAGTGTCAGAACTACATTAAACTACTATATATAATGTTGAATATAATGTATAATAATGCGATGGGGGATATTTATGGCTTCTAATAAAGCCAAATGTCTTATTAAAAAGTGTCCTACATTATTTTAAATATATCTAGTCAGTGACAGAGATCAAGCATATTCATCTAAAATAATTCTGTATTTTCAGCTTCAGAATCATGAATATTGTTATTCTGATCTCTCTTGTCCTGTGCTTTGGGTCCAAGCCTGTTCATTTACACACACAGTGTAATATCAAATTTAGCTTTTTAATCAGCACTTTTAATGTTCACCTTTTATCATGTCTTGGAGTTTCGCAATAATATGGTATCGTGAGCTCAGTATCGGATATGTATCGAACCGTGAGAGTATCGTCTCACCCCGAGTGTTATATCTCCCTGTAGGCCGTCTGTCTGTAACGGTTTATAAGCTGTAGTTGTGTGAGCCGACTGTGTTGTGTTCAGCCCAACAGAAGACTCCTTCGTTTCCCGGCTTCATCCGAGTGTGTGTCTGACGCGGAGCCGGACACCAGAGAGCTGGTCAGAGCCCAGAACAAGAAGAAGAAGAAGTCCGGCGGCTTTCAGTCCATGGGTGAGTCAACCAATCCATCAATCTATCACTCGATCCATCAGTCGATCGCTGGAGTAACTGTGTGTGTGTGTGTGTGTGTGTGTGTGTGTGCAGGTCTCAGTTATCCGGTGTATAAAGGCATCATGAAGAAGGGCTATAAAGTTCCCACTCCCATCCAGAGGAAGGTAATGTTACAGAACCTGCTCAAATACAGGCTTGTGTTCCTATTAAAATCCATCTATAACTTCACAAAACAGGAGAACGTGTGATTATGTTGATCAGAAGAGAGAAAGATGTCAAGTTAGCCCCTCTCTCTCTCTCTCTCTCTCTCTCTCTGACTCTCTCTCTCTCTGACTCTCTCTCTCTCTCTCTCTCTCTCTCTCTGACTCTCTCTCTCTCTCTCTCTCTCTCTCTCTCTCTCTCTCTCTCTCTCTCTCTCTCTCTCTCTCTGTTTAGCTAGTTTAACACTCCCACTGTTTCAAAGCGAGTCATAAAACAGTCATAACTTCATATTTATCAGTCAATTCTCATTAATGTGCGTTTTTAAAGTTTTGAATGTTACCATGTTTTACTATGTTATTTCTACAATTACCCCCTCTTTTATTAATAAAAAAGTAGAGAAATTCCTTGAAATTTCCAATTACAGCAAAGCTACTGTGATGCAAGACATTTGTTTCAATATCCTTCATTTTTTTTTGGAATATTTCATTTTGTGAATTTTACCAGAACATGTAAACTTATAACTGTATAACTATACCAGTGAATAGAATTAAATGAAATGACTTTGAGTTTAAAACTCGTGCTGCTCAAAAACAGTCCAAGTTTATAAAACCTAGATATTATTTTTCTCATTAAACAAACTCAAAACAACTTTAATATTACTCTGGAATATTCCCAAACATAAACTTTCACGTTTGCTGTTGTTCATTAGATATAGTATTATCTTATATTTTGTCTGTTTACAGTGTCTTCGTGTGTGCATATACGGGAAAGAGGTTAAATATTTATTTTTCAGAGTATTTTTGAGACAAATCGAACTCGTACATGTAAAAAAGAAGATTTAAAAGTCAGCATAATTTCATGTGTAAAATCTCAGTTTAATTCCGGGTCAAAACTGACTCAAGAATTTACTTTAAATCTTTATATCTCGTAAAAAAATTTTTTTTTAAAATCTGATAAAAATAAATGTGTATTTTGATCCTTAAACCATATGTAACCTTTTTTCCCCGCACTAAAAATGGATTTATGCCAAGCCGGTATAATAGAAAGTATGCTAAGGAAGCCCATTTTTGCCACAAATAAATCATGCTTTGGTAAATCATAATTAAAGATTAGAAGTTAAAAATTATGACATACTAAATGTTAATTATAAGAAATTGAAATTATGACTTATGGGATAGTTCACCCAAAAATTTAAATTAGCCCCTATATTAGCTGGATGAAGTCCATAAAAATGCACTTTAATGATGGATAGATGCACTTTAATGGACTTCCAAACAGAAACGGGAATTCACTCCCATTATAAAGCTGGGAAGAGCCAGGACATTTTCTAATATAACTCTGATTGTGTTCGTCTGAAAGAAGAAAGTCATACACACCTAGGATGAGTTGAGGGCGAGTAAATCATGGGCTAACTTTCATTTTTGGGTGAACTATCCCTTTAAGACTTGTGTGTGTGTTCCTCTTCTTCAGACTATTCCCATGATCCTGGATGGGAAGGATGTGGTTGCCATGGCGAGGACGGGAAGCGGGAAAACAGCAGCGTTCCTCATTCCGATGTTTGAGAAGCTGAAGGTCCCGCAGGCGCAGACAGGAGTCAGAGCGCTAGTGCTAACTCCAACCAGAGAGCTAGCCCTGCAGACCATGAAGTTCACCAAAGAGGTACACACACACACACACACACACACACACACACACACACACACACACACACACACACACACACACACACACACACACACACACAGTCTCACTCACTCATTCACACACTGACTTGCATACTCATACTCTCTCTCACTCACTCACTCACTCACTCACTCACACACACTCACTAGCGGCGTTTCCGCTGTCGGGCCAGGGCCAGTCGCGTTTCCACTGTCACTTTCGGGGCTTGATCGGGGCCAACGGCTTCTGTTCTGCCCGCTGAATACCTTGGTCCAGAGCGGGCCAGCTTGGGCTAGAGGAGCGGTTACGAACAGAGGCGGGGTCTACCTGAGTCAGGAGACGGCAGCGCCGGATGATTCTGTCAGCATTAAAGACTTTTAAAATCATTTACCTCAAAACTCACTTTCGTGTTTGAATGCCTTCTGTTTGTGATCCGATGTGGATTCTGATCACCGTATAAGGTAGAAATATTTAAATGCGATGCAAAAGTCTATGCACACTAAATTACCATAGTAAACATGGTAAATATGAACGCTTGAAGAAATCAGACAAATCATAAAGGCTATCACAATCATGTCTTTATTTGATCTGTCAGTAGTCTACGTCTCGTCTCTTTATACTGGACTATCATAAAATAAAGCAACTTTCTTTTCGGGAGCTTCCTCTGTTTCTCTGACTGAAAATATAACTAGTCTACTGGGAGAGAGTGCTAAAGCTCCTCAGGTCGTATTTTTGGTGGCATATTTGTAGAAATTAACATTCTTTCTAAATGTGATGTAAATATGTCCTGTAATTACCAAATAAACAGAAACGGCCTCGACTGAATAAGTGTGTCCTGTTTCTTTTGTGAAATAGACCTAAGGGTAATTTATTTCTGTGACTAATCTGCAGTTTTGACATAATTTTTATGTAACAATCACTTTTTATTGTAAACCTGTGGTAAAACATCGATGCTTGGGTTTT
>CM040820.1:49805607-49848107 GCA_022828995.1 Vimba vimba | reverse complement strand
CATCTGTTGTTCTTCTGTTGTTCTCCTGTTGTTCTCCTCATGTTCTCCTGTTGTTCTCCTGTTGTTCTCCTCATGTTCTCCTGATCTTCTTCTGTTGTTCTTCTGTTGTTCTTCTGTTGTTCTCCTGTTGTTCTCCTGTTGTTCTTCTGTTGTTCTCCTTTTGTTCTCCTGATGTTCTCCACATCTTCTCCTGTTGTTCTCCTGATGTTCTACAGCATCATTGGGACTCCTGGGCGTCTGATGCACGTGATCCAGGAGATGAACCTGAAGCTCCAGGGTGTGGAGTATATGGTGTTTGATGAAGCCGACAGGTGAGAGATGTCTCCATATCAGAGTAAAGGCTCGTTCACTCCGAGAACAATAACTATGTCAGCTCCACGCGCACGATATCGCTCTGTTTATTATAAGCGCTGCAGTTTGTTATCTGTCTTTTTAAATGCTCGTGCTCTTTAAAACAGGATGGATTCTGATTGGCTGTCAATGTTTTTATTGTTCATTAGCTTGAAAAAATCATTCTGAAAGTGATTCCAGCGACATCGTTCCTCTGTGTCGTTAAAGTTGTGGTGTGCAATCTGTCATACTTTTTCATTTAGAATAACTTTTGTAGCAATATCGTTACAGATATAGTCCTTGGTGTGAATGGGCCTCAAGCCTTGAGGAGTTGGATGGACGATATTTATACAACAGTTAGTTCTGGTTCGCGAATCTGATTGGTATGAGAGCCTTTTTGCTCCATGCAATATTCTACTGATATCACACGGAAACCGTTTCACAGTTTGTATCACTCCACTTGTTTCTGCCGGATCTATATTTCTCACTGCAAGCGTCAATGGTGGAGGAGCAAACCCACTGTAACTTTACAAATAGCACTGTTACTGTGTCACGTAATGTCGTTTAATAGTTTTTTATGCGAGAATGTAGTTTTTTAGATCTTAAATATGCGATATATATGTAAACATAGCGCCTGTCTGAAAACGTCTACTCATGTGATATCACGAGTCATGACATCACACAATTTAATTTAAAGATAGTAGAAACACATACACACAAATTCATAGTTTTATTGAAAACAAGTCTTTCCGCCATTGACTGCCATCTTTACCCGTTACAATGATATTAAAAGACCAAATTCAGTTCATTGATATGAACAATGTACTGGCAAGAATATAAACGCTATTTCTTGTTAAGCATTTTCTCATAAAAAAAAACATTATAAAGAAAATGCATGTTGAGTTCATATTCTGGGGTCGCCTGTTAATCTCGATAATAAACAAATCTGTAAAACAAACAGATATACAACTTCTTGATTCTGTAGTCCTATTAAAGTATTTTTTCACAAATAAAGAAATGGTTAAAAAGAATAAATGGAAGTAAAAACTGTCTGTGCACTGGGAATTATAATTTCACTGGGGTTCTTAGCGCTTTCAAAATAAAAGTCCTGAACACTGTTGAAATAAGTCATGCAAACCGTCAAAATAAGTCATGCACACCATCAAAATAAGTCATGCACACCATCAAAATATAAGTCCCGCACACCATCAAAATATAAGTCCCGCACACCATCAAAATAAGTCCCGCACACCATCAAAATATAAGTCCCGCACACCATCAAAATAAGTCCCGCACACCATCAAAATAAGTCCCGCACACCATCAAAATAAGTCATGCATACAGTCAAAATAAAAGTCCCGCGCACCATCAAAATAAAAGTCCCGCACCCCGTCAAAAGAAGTCATGCACACCATCAAAATAAGTCATGCACACTGTCAAAATAAAAGTCCCGCACGCCGTCAAAATAAGTCATGCACACCATCAAAATAAGTCATGCACACAGTCAAAATAAAAGTCCCGCACACCATCAAAATAAGTCCCGCACACATCAAAATAAGTCCCGCACAGTCAAAATAAAAGTCCCGCACACCATCAAAATAAGTCCCGCACAGTCAAAATAAGTCATGCACACAGTCAAAATAAAAGTCCCGCACACCATCAAAATAAGTCATGCACACAGTCAAAATAAAAGTCCCACACACCATCAAAATAAGTCTCGCACACCATCAAAATAAGTCATGCACACAGTCAAAATAAAAGTCCCGCACACCATCAAAATAAAAGTCCCGCACACCATCAAAATAAAAGTCCCGCACACCATCAAAATAAAAGTCCCGCACACCATCAAAATATAAGTCCCGCACACCATCAAAATATAAGTCCCGCACACCATCAAAATATAAGTCCCGCACACCATCAAAAAATAAGTCATGCACACAGTCAAAATAAAAGTCCCGCACACCATCAAAATAAGTCCCGCACACCATCAAAATAAGTCATGCACACAGTCAAAATAAAAGTCCCGCACACCATCAAAATAAGTCCCGCACACCATTAAAATAAGTCCCGCACACCATCAAAATAAGTCCTGCACACCATTAAAATAAGTCCCGCACACCATCAAAATAAGTCATGCACACAGTCAAAATAAAAGTCCCGCACACCATCAAAATAAGTCCCGCACACAGTCAAAATAAGTCATGCACAGTCAAAATAAAAGTCCCGCACACCATCAAAATAAGTCATGCACACAGTCAAAATAAAAGTCCCACACACCATCAAAATAAGTCTCGCACACCATCAAAATAAGTCCCGCACAGCATCAAAATAAGTCCCGCACAGTCAAAATAAGTCATGCACAGTCAAAATAAAAGTCCCGCACACCATCAAAATAAGTCATGCGCACAGTCAAAATAAAAGTCCCGCACACCATCAAAATAAGTCATGCACACAGTCAAAATATAAGTCCCGCACACCATCAAAATAAAAGTCCCGCACACCATCAAAATATAAGTCCCGCACACCATCAAAATATAAGTCCCGCACACCATCAAAAAATAAGTCATGCACACAGTCAAAATAAAAGTCCCGCACACCATCAAAATAAGTCCCGCACACCATCAAAATAAGTCCCGCACACCATCAAAATAAGTCCCGCACACCATCAAAATAAGTCATGCACACAGTCAAAATAAAAGTCCCGCACACCATCAAAATAAGTCCCGCACACCATTAAAATAAGTCTCGCACACCATCAAAATAAGTCCCGCACACCATCAAAATAAGTCCCGCACAGTCAAAATAAGTCATGCACAGTCAAAATAAAAGTCCCGCACACCATCAAAATAAGTCATGCACACAGTCAAAATAAAAGTCCCGCACACCATCAAAATAAGTCATGCACACAGTCAAAATATAAGTCCCGCACACCATCAAAATAAGTCCCGCACACCATCAAAATATAAGTCCCGCACACCATCAAAATATAAGTCCCGCACACCATCAAAAAATAAGTCATGCACACAGTCAAAATAAAAGTCCCGCACACCATCAAAATAAGTCCCGCACACCATCAAAATAAGTCATGCACACAGTCAAAATAAAAGTCCCGCACACCATCAAAATAAGTCCCGCACACCATTAAAATAAGTCCCGCACACCATCAAAATAAGTCCCGCACACCATTAAAATAAGTCCCGCACAGTCAAAATAAGTCATGCACAGTCAAAATAAAAGTCCCGCACACCATCAAAATAAGTCATGCACACAGTCAAAATAAAAGTCCCGCACACCATCAAAATATAAGTCCCGCACACCATCAAAATATAAGTCCCGCACACCATCAAAAAATAAGTCATGCACACAGTCAAAATAAAAGTCCCGCACACCATCAAAATAAGTCCCGCACACCATCAAAATAAGTCATGCACACAGTCAAAATAAAAGTCCCGCACACCATCAAAATAAGTCATGCACACAGTCAAAATATAAGTCCCGCACACCATCAAAATAAGTCCCGCACACCATCAAAATATAAGTCCCGCACACCATCAAAATATAAGTCCCGCACACCATCAAAAAATAAGTCATGCACACAGTCAAAATAAAAGTCCCGCACACCATCAAAATAAGTCCCGCACACCATCAAAATAAGTCATGCACACAGTCAAAATAAAAGTCCCGCACACCATCAAAATAAGTCCCGCACACCATTAAAATAAGTCCCGCACACCATCAAAATAAGTCCCGCACACCATTAAAATAAGTCCCGCACACCATCAAAATAAGTCATGCACACAGTCAAAATAAAAGTCCCGCGCACCATCAAAATAAGTCATGCACACAGTCAAAATAAAAGTCCCGCACACCATCAAAATAAGTCCCGCACACCATTAAAATAAGTCTCGCACACCATCAAAATAAGTCCCGCACACCATCAAAATAAGTCCCGCACAGTCAAAATAAGTCATGCACAGTCAAAATAAAAGTCCCGCACACCATCAAAATAAGTCATGCACACAGTCAAAATAAAAGTCCCGCACACCATCAAAATAAGTCATGCACACAGTCAAAATATAAGTCCCGCACACCATCAAAATAAGTCCCGCACACCATCAAAATATAAGTCCCGCACACCATCAAAATATAAGTCCCGCACACCATCAAAAAATAAGTCATGCACACAGTCAAAATAAAAGTCCCGCACACCATCAAAATAAGTCCCGCACACCATCAAAATAAGTCATGCACACAGTCAAAATAAAAGTCCCGCACACCATCAAAATAAGTCCCGCACACCATTAAAATAAGTCCCGCACACCATCAAAATAAGTCCCGCACACCATTAAAATAAGTCCCGCACAGTCAAAATAAGTCATGCACAGTCAAAATAAAAGTCCCGCACACCATCAAAATAAGTCATGCACACAGTCAAAATAAAAGTCCCGCACACCATCAAAATATAAGTCCCGCACACCATCAAAATATAAGTCCCGCACACCATCAAAAAATAAGTCATGCACACAGTCAAAATAAAAGTCCCGCACACCATCAAAATAAGTCCCGCACACCATCAAAATAAGTCATGCACACAGTCAAAATAAAAGTCCCGCACACCATCAAAATAAGTCATGCACACAGTCAAAATATAAGTCCCGCACACCATCAAAATAAGTCCCGCACACCATCAAAATATAAGTCCCGCACACCATCAAAATATAAGTCCCGCACACCATCAAAAAATAAGTCATGCACACAGTCAAAATAAAAGTCCCGCACACCATCAAAATAAGTCCCGCACACCATCAAAATAAGTCATGCACACAGTCAAAATAAAAGTCCCGCACACCATCAAAATAAGTCCCGCACACCATTAAAATAAGTCCCGCACACCATCAAAATAAGTCCCGCACACCATTAAAATAAGTCCCGCACACCATCAAAATAAGTCATGCACACAGTCAAAATAAAAGTCCCGCGCACCATCAAAATAAGTCATGCACACAGTCAAAATAAAAGTCCCGCACACCATCAAAATAAGTCCCGCACACCATCAAAATAAGTCCCGCACACCATCAAAATAAGTCATGCACACAGTCAAAATAAAAGTCCCGCACACCATCAAAATAAGTCATGCACACAGTCAAAATAAGTCATGCACACCGTCAAAATAAGTCATGCACACCGTCAAAATAAAAGTCCCGCACACCATCAAAATAAGTCCCGCACACCATCAAAATAAGTCCCGCACACCATCAAAATATAAGTCCCGCACACCATCAAAATAAGTCCCGCACACCATCAAAATAAGTCCCGCACACCATCAAAATAAGTCATGCACAGTCAAAATAAAAGTCCCGCACACCATCAAAATAAGTCATGCACACAGTCAAAATAAGTCCCGCACAGTCAAAATAAATGTCCCGCACGCTGTCAAAATAAGTCCCGCACACCATCAAAATAAGTCCCGCACAGTGAAAATAAAAGTCCCGCACGCTGTCAAAATAAGTCATGCACACATTCAAAATAAAAGTCCTGCACACCATCAAAAGTCATGCACACCGTAAAAATAAGTCATGCACACCATCAAAATAAGTCATGCACACCGTCAGAATAAGTCTTGCACATGTCAAAATAAAAGTCCCACACACCGCACTTCGGCCAAACAGAAAAACGTCAGATGCCGTTGATTAAAAAACATGGCCTCATATATGAGTGGAGCACCAGTGTCCAGCTGGATCTTCCCTCGTTACTCTAACGAGATGTTTCTGCTTCTCCAGGCTGTTTGAGATGGGTTTTGCAGAGCAGCTTCAGGAGATCATCAGACGTCTCCCAGACGCTCGACAGACACTGCTGTTCTCCGCCACGCTTCCCAAACTGATCGTGGAGTTCGCCAGAGCCGGTGATCAGTCTCTTACTCACTGACATCTGCACATATATGACATTATGACCATGTATATATATATATATATATATATATATATATATATATATATATATATATATATATATATATATAGGGCCTCAACACTACACTGTGTCACGTTCTGATGATGAGTATGGTGAGATCAGTATCGTGACACACGCGTGTGTTATAGTTGAGCTCTTCTGATTGGCTGATCTGTGTTTCCCGCACAGGCCTCACAGAGCCGGTCCTCGTTCGTCTGGATGTGGACACTAAACTCAGCGACCAGCTGAAGGTGAACATTCACATTCTGTTCAAGTCTGCGTTCAATATCACCCCTGTAATGTGAAATATGGGCTCTTGATTTTATTCGTGGGGTTGATGACATCAGAGGGACAGGAATGTTCTTTGGTGGAAGAGTATGCAAACATGCACTGAGGAATCCTTCACTATAAGACCATTAACGTGTTGATGAGTAAAAGAGTCAAGGGTTCGGGGTAAAATGTGTCTTCTGCTCATCAAGGCTGCATTTATTTGATCAAAAATACAGTAAAAACAGTGAAATATTATTATAATGTAAATCAGCTGTTTTCTATGTGAATATACAGTAATTTATTCCTGTGATCAAAGCTGAATCTTCAGCATCATTACTCCAGTCTTCAGTGTCACATGATCCTTCAGAAATCATTCTAATGTGATGATTTGATGCTCAAGAAACATTTATGATTATCATCAGTGTTGAAAACAGTTCATATTTTGTAAAAAAAAAAAAAAAAAAAAAACTTTTTCAGGATTGTGATGAATGTAAAGTTTATTTGAAATAGAATGTTTTTAATAGCATTCCTGAGACCTCTCCTTGTTGCGTGTCGTCCAGCTGTCGTTCTTCCACGTGCGCATGGATGATAAGCCGGCTCTTCTTCTGCATCTGCTGAGGACCGTGGTGAAGCCGCAGGAGCAGACGGTGGTGTTCGTCGCCACCAAACATCACGTGGAGTTCCTGAAAGAGGTGCGGGAAAACTCCAGGAGTCTGTGTTGTGCTTTCATTCACCTTCTGTTTCCATCAGAAACAGCAATAAAACCTGTTATTTCAATGTTCACTGCTACACTTTTGAGGCCGTCCACTAGTTCATCATCATCAGCTGTGTTTCCATCCACCTATTTTTATGAAAATTTTGGTAAATTGCCTAAAAACTCTGAATGGAAACGCTAAGATGCACATAAATTCTAAAAATGTGCATTAAAATATGCGCTCAATCGAGGCGGATAATAAACTACGATGGAAACACATTTACACAGGGTTCGTACACGGGGCTTAAAGTCCTAGAAAACAGCCATATTTATGAAGAGGTACTTAAAGTGCTTAAATCATTGAAAGACAATATATATGAAATTAGTGTTTAATCGATGAAACAATATTTTCATGCAAAATTAATGTTGCAGCCTGTCTGATAAAGATATAAAGACATTTCGCATGACTATGAACGTGATATTGCTCATATATATACACACACACACACACACACACACACACGTATATGATACAGCTTTCATTCTTCAGGTCAATCATATATTCATGGAAAAAAAATCTTGAATAAGTTTGAATAAGCGATATCTTTGTCATGGTGTCCTTTCAATGGTTAACGTTTCCGCAGTCATTGCATACTTTGCATGAGCTGCACTTTATTTGTACCATTTTGTTGTACCACAGTAAATACGACAGCGTTTACTGTGTTTCGCCTGACGCTCGAGAGACACTCGTTTATGATGGAGGGAGAAACAGCCGAGTACAAGTCTCCTTCATTTATATACAACTTTTTACAATATAGACTGTTTCACAGCAGCTTTACAGTGATAACAGGAGATTACAGTAACAGAGATTGTTTAGGCTTTACAGCAGCTCTAGAATAAAGTTATTGTCCAGATAAAGTTAGTTTTGATTGATTCACTTCCGTTGTAAAGATCATTAGTGATTAACTCAGGGGCCGCTAACAGAGAGCAGGTTCTGGCCGCTCATTTGCACAAAAACAGTGTTTGGTTCTCGAGAACACAAACTTTGAAACTGGTTCCAAGGTGCAAAAAATCGAACCCGATCCAAAGTTTTTTTTATGCGGAAAGTTTCGGAGGCAGTGTGTAAACGTGATGGACACAACGTGAGGTCGTATTTGTTTTTTCGGACTCGGTGTGCAAGGAGCTCTACTGAGATTTTGCACCAGTTTCCCAGGAAGTGCTGATTCTGTTCTCTTGGTTCTGATATGTGTGTGTGTGTGTGTGTGTGTGTGTGTGTGTTGCAGCTCCTAAAGGAGCAGGGCGTGGAGGTCGCCTACATCTACAGCGCTCTGGACCAGACGGCCCGTAAGATCAACATCGGCCGCTTCGTCCACCGGAAGGCCATGGTTCTGCTGGTCACTGATGTGGCGGCCCGGGGCATCGACATCCCACTCCTCGACAACGTCATCAACTTCAACTTCCCGTCCAAGCCCAAACTCTTCCTGCACAGAGTCGGTGTGTGACTAAGCAGATGCTTGACCTCTAACCCCTGAACTTTAACCCCTGACCTCAATCTCTAACCCCTGAGCTTGACCTCTAACCCCTGAACTTTAGCCCCTGACCTCGACCTTTAACCCCTGAACTTTAACCCCTTTAATCCCTGAACTTTAACCCCTGACCTCAATCTCTAACCCCTAGCATTGACCTCTAACTCCTGAACTTTAACCCCTGACCTCAACCTCTAACCCCTTACCTCGATGTTAACTCCTGACCTTGACCTCTAACCCCTGACCTTGAACTTTAACCCAGGACCTCTAACCCCTGATCTTTAACCCCATACCTCTAACCCATGTCCTTTAACCCCTGACCTCAACCTCTAACCCTGACCTCAACCTTTAACCCCTGACCTCTGTGTTGCAGGTCGCGTGGCTCGCGCCGGCAGAGGCGGGACAGCGCTCAGTCTGGTGTGTTCTGATGAAGTGCCGTTCCTCTACGATCTGCATCTGTTCTTGGGTCGACCCGTACAGTTCGCCGTCCCTGAACACACACCAGGTAAACACAGGGGACTCTGTGTGTGTGTGTGTGTGTGTGTGTGTGTGTGTGTGTGTGTGTGCAGGGATCGACATTAACGCTTGTCTGGGACAAGTGGATTTTTTTTTAAGGTACAGGTGGAAGAGAATTTTACTTGCCCGACCGGACAAGAAGCCTCATCCTTTCCTCGGGTCATTTTGACCCGTTTCGTCGCACTTGAACCACGAATACACACACGTTTTTTTAAAATTGATTCGAGGAGTTTTGTGGTTGAAATTTAAAAAAGTTAAAACCTTCCCTCGCGGGTCAATCTGACCCCAATAAAAATGAATGGAATGTGAGGAATGCTTCAGTACACATAGAAAAAACAAAAAATGTTCAAAATTCAAACTAAAAATGCTAAAACTTTACCAATAAATTGATTTTATAATGTGTACGTGTGTATCTGAACGCACACTGAATGAACTGGCTTTAGGACCCAGAGGAACAGCTCGTATTCTGCCCTCACTGTTAGACTCAGACACAGCTATGCAGATAGATAAACTCCTCAACAATTGACAGGTGTGATGTCCTTTTATTGACGTATCCTTCAATTATCGACAGAGTGAAACTACAAAAAGAAACAAATAAACAGCATGTAGACTGTATTCCAATGTATGTTCACATGTATTTATGCAAAGTCTGGCTAACATTCATCAAAACTAAAAACTATCAAATATAATCTTGTTTAACAAAAATGTTCACAAATATTGTTTTCAAGACTCATATTAAACATAAAATACTCACAAGCAATGCTTTCTGTAAGACAACAAAGAAGGATGAATGAAGATCACGTCAGAAGTGGATTCTGCTGTCAACCATATTTCAACATGTGCTGTTTTTTCTCACTCTCATGCTAGTAAAGGTTAAACATAACACTCATAACAACTACAACGCCTCCTGCTGGAGGGAGAGAAAACTACTCCAGCACACTCCCCGCCTGACGTCCATAGGATGTCACCCTTAATTCTTAGGACTGTTGGCTATATTCATTGGAGTTGCGCAGCAGAAGTACAGTCTCCGTAACTGGTCTCAAGAAAGTTTTGCACGTACCCCCAGAAGCGACTTTTATCTCTACTTTCCTGACTTTTCCATCTCGGCTGGGGAAGGTATTGATCACAACTCCCATGGGCCATTGGCATCTTTTGGCTTGGTTGTCTTTTAAAAGTACAAGATCTCCTACTTGTAGATTTGGCCTGTTCGTCTGCCATTTTCTTCGATCTTGCAATGTTGGCAAGTATTGAGTTCTCCAGCGGTGCCAAAAGACATTAGAAAGATGCTGCACCTGTCTCCACTGGCGTCCGTACAAGTCTGATTTGCCAAAGCTTCCAGGAGGGATAGATGGAGATCCATTCTTCTGGGTGAGGAGTGTAGCAGGTGTAAGAATGAAGGGACAGTCGGGATCAGATGAGACAGGAATGAGAGGTCGAGAGTTTACGATGGCGGTTACTTCTGCAAGAAGGGTAACGAGAACTTCATGGGTCAGCAGCTGAACTGAGCTGGTAGTTAACATTGAGTCGAGAATACGCTTCACAATCCCAATCATGCGCTCCCAACTTCCTCCCATGTAAGGGGCATGAGGTGGGTTAAAGACCCATGTGCATTCATTCCTATCCAAGAAATCTCGTATCTCCGGGTTATCACACTGGTTTGAGGTTATACCAAGCTCCTTGCATGCACCCAGGAAGTTGGTTCCGCAATCAGACCTGAGTTGCTTTACTGGTCCACGAATGGAGATGAACCGTCGTAAGGCGTTGATGAAACTGGATGACTCCATTGACTCGATTACCTCGGTATGGATGGCCCTGGTACCCAAGCAGGTAAAAATGACGGCCCAGCGCTTACTATTGGCAAGACCTCCACGAGTTCGGCGAGAACTGATAGTCCAGGGTCCGAAGACATCGACGCCAACGTAAGTAAATGGTGGGCAGACAGTTACACGATCAATTGGTAGGTCGGACATCTTTTGGGTTTCTGTGTTCCATCTCAGTTTGCGACATTTGACACAGTGGTGAATGATGGAGCTGATGCAATGTTTTCCGCCAACAATCCATAATCCGGCTGTTCTTACAGCGCCCTCTGTGAAATGGCGTCCCTGATGCTGTACTTGTTGGTGATAATGCCGTACCAGTAGTGTACTCACGTGATGCTTTCCTGGGATGATGAAAGGATGTGCTTCATCATTTTGCATGTCGGCTTGTGAAAGACGACCTCCAACTCTAAGGCAGTCAGCGTCATCTTTGAAGGGCGACAAGTTTCTAAGTGGATTTTGCTTTGGTATCTCTTTCTGGGCTTCGATGCATGCAAAGACTTCAGGATAAGTCTTGTGTTGAAGACAGCTCAGAATAATGCTTTTTGCTTTCCCATAGTCCTCTGGGGTGATACTTTTGCAAATATGCCAACCTTGACACTTGCTTCCATAAGCATTTCCCTTGTAGCATCTGGTGATATGAACGAGTCTTGCAATTGTTCTAAGCAGTGATGTCCAAGTTGAGAAGGACTCAAAGCGACTTGGATCTAGGAAAGAGTCTGTGAGACGAGTTGCAAAGGCTGTCACCGTAGGGCGAATCTCAGGGTCAGAGTCTGGACTGAGTAACTCAAAACAGCACTTGGTCTCTTTTGCGTGCGCTGCTAGCAGGAAATCTGGTCCTTTGAGCCACATGCTAGACATCAGAGTGTTTGCTGGAATGGACCTGGAAGCTACATCGGCTGGGTTTAAATCTGTCTGCACGTAGTTCCATTGTTCTGGGCTGGATGATTTTCTAATCCTTTGAACTCGATTACACACGTAGACATAGAATCTTCTGGATTCATTTTGTATGTATCCAAGTACTACCTTGCTGTCTGTGAAGAACCTTGTACAATGGAATGGAACATCGATCTCCTCTGAAATCAAGTCTGCAATCTCGATGGCAAGAACAGCTGCACATAGTTCCAGCCTCGGTACAGTTATCTCTTGTTGTGGGGCAAGTTTAGCTTTGCCAAACACAAATCCAAGTTCGCTCTTGCCTTCTGTATCTGTGACCTTTACATAAGCTACGGCAGCAATAGCTTTGGTGGACGCGTCACAGAATATACAGAGCTCCCTTTTGGCTGCACCACAGAAGGATATGGATGTATACATTCTTGGTATTCGCACTTGTTCAAGATGCTTCAGGGATTCCCTCCATGTACTCCATTCTTCTCGCATTCGTTCTGGAAGTGGGTCGTCCCATTCACCTGCATCCGTTGAAAGCTCTCTCAAAAGGGCCCTGCCTTTGATGCTGACCGGAGCTGCGAAACCTAGAGGGTCGTACAAACTGTTAATGATGGAAAGTACCCCTCTACGAGTGTAGGGTTTCTCAGCGGTAGACACTTGGAAGGTGAACTCATCTGTTGCAATGTCCCAGCTTATTCCAAGACTCCTTTGCATTGGTGGACTGTCTGCTCCTAGGTCGAGATCTTTCAGACCCTTTGCAAGATCCTCCTTGGAGAATGCTTTCATTACTGTGATGTCATTAGAGGCGATCTTATGCAGCCTCAAGTTAGATGAGGCCAAGGTTTCTTGAGCCTTTTGAATGACAGAGATGGCCTCAGTACTTGATGGCAGGGAGACAAGCCCATCATCGACATAAAAATGACGTTCCACAAGATGTTTTGTTGTATTGTCTCTTTTCTCTGGATCTTCTGATGCCCTCCTGAGTCCATAGGTTGCTACTGCAGGCGATGGGCTGTTGCCGAAGACGTGTACCGTCATTCGGTACTCCACGATTGGTTGTTCCATGTCGTTATTCTGGTGCCAGAGAAAACGCAAAAAGTTCCGATGGTCCTCGCTGACCTCAAAGCAATGGAACATCTGCTTAATATCAGCCGTTACAGCTACCTTCTCTTCACGGAGCCGCATGAGCACTCCCAGCAGGCTGTTGTTGAGATTCGGACCGGTAAGAAGGACGTCATTGAGGGACACTCCTTCATATCGCGCGCTAGAGTCGAAGACAACCCTTATTTGGTCCAGCTTGCGGGGGTGATACACTCCGAAGAAGGGAAGGTACCAACACTCTTCTTGTCCAGTAAGGGGTGGCGCTATTTCCGCATGGCCGTTGTCAAACAGGGTTTGCATGAATTCCTGGAAGTGACTTTTCATGTGAGGACGTTTGTTCAGCATATGACGAACTGAAGCTAGGCGCTGGACGGCTTGCTGCTTGTTATTGGAAAGGCGTGGCCTAGGTGAACGAAAGGGCAGGGGAGCAACCCAACTATTTGTATTATCCTGATAGACTTCCTTATTCATTATCTGCAGGAAGGCTGTTTCCTCTTGAGAGTAACCAGGTCTCTCATCCAAACTTGTTTGTTGGAACACGGTTTCTCCAATGGATGTGTTCTTAGTATGGTTAGGGAGACTGACCTTGTTGTGGCTTTGTGGGATGATGCGTTCCTTTACTTGGATGAAGTTCTTGCATGGAAGGAAGTGACTCGGGCGACCATTGTCCAAAATGTTCGTCTTGAAAACGCTTGCCTGTACGGGTTTGTGAGCTCCACCCAAACAAATGTTTCCAATAATCACCCATCCTAGAGCTAGCTTCTGAGCAAAGGGTGCATTTGGAGGTCCATTGCGTTGGTCAAGAACTTTGTGTGCTTGAATAACATCCCTACCAATGAGAAGCAGGATCTTAGCGTCAGGATCAACATCTGGAATGTCGGATGCAATGTCTTGGAGGTGGGAATGGTTACGAGCGGCTTCAGGTCTAGGAATCTCATTGCGATTGTCCGGCAGCATGTCACATTCGATAAGTGTTTGGAGCTTTAGGCGTGACTTGCTATCAACAGATTCGACGATAAAGTTGTATGCTCTCCTCCCCGTAGCTTCCTCAAGGCCTGCACAGGTTCTCAGCTTGTACGGGAAGCAGCCTTTGGTGATGCCAAACGTATCGAAGATTGAAGATCTGGCAAGTGACCTGTTGCTTTGGTCGTCCAAAATAGCGTAGGTTTTGAGTTTCTTCTCAGGGGAGCCCTGTGGATAAATGAATACAGGACTGATCTTGCCACATGAGTGACTTTCAACTTCACTCCCACAGACTTGCGTACATGTAGACGTGGCCGTAGGTAAAGCTATATTGCACTCCCCGCCGTTGTCGGAAAAGGGCTCTGTGGTGGTTGCCCAAGGTGCAGGACCAGGATGAAGAGCAGTAATGTGTGAGTTGGAGTTACATTCTGCACATAAGGTCTCGGCTTTACATATTTTTGCCTGATGATTAGTGGATGCGCAACATCGGAAACATATCAGATTCCTCTTCATATAGACCTTACGCTCCTCCAAAGGCATTTCTCTGAAAGCTCTGCATTTTTTAAGCGCGTGAGGTTTCTTGTGAATTGGGCATTCTTTATTTGGGTCATGGATGTTTGATCCTGCAGTTGGATTTGGCTCAGTGCTGACCACTTCAGTCCGGATGACTGAGATTGCTTCTCTCTTACTCTGCTTGTCCTGAAACCTCATCTTAGTGGGTACAATACCGGGTTGCACTGAATGCTTAAAGCTTGGGTCGT
The DNA here is from genome assembly GCA_022828995.1 of Vimba vimba. NCBI lineage: Eukaryota > Metazoa > Chordata > Actinopteri > Cypriniformes > Leuciscidae > Vimba > Vimba vimba. Next base: position 49,833,292 of record CM040820.1, on the reverse strand, counting down.
TGCGCATTTTTGATTCCCTGCTAATGAAGGTGACAAATGCTGAGAATGGTGGAAATGATACAGAATGCTCCTCCTTGTATTTAGACCCATACGTCATCCATTTTTCTTGCAACCCGAAGGGTAACTTCTCCACAACAGGATGAATGCCCCTTGCAGTGTCGAGGTACAGTAGGCCTGGGATATAGCCTTCTTCCTTTGCAGCCTCTATCTCTAGGAGAAGATCTTGAAGTTCTCTCAAGAGGTATGGGTCTTTGTTGGAGATTCTCGGAAACCGCTCAAGTCTGTCGAGTAGCGCCTTCTCCAGGGCTTCAGGGGAGCCGTAGCACTCGTCCAGTCTTTCCCATACTTTGCCCAATCCTTCAGAGGGTCTGTTAATATACACTGCTCTCAGACGTTTTGCATATTGAACGGACTCTGCTCCGAGCCATTTGATCAACAAGTCAAATTCTTCGCTAGCAGACAGGTTCAAATCCTCAATAACATTGTTAAATGAAGATTTCCATCCCCAATAGTCTCCTGGCTTGTCACTGAACTTTCTGAGGCCGCCAGTGAGCAAGTCACGTCGTGCTAGAAACCTGGCTATATCAGTCATATTGCCATGTTGTGGAGTGTATCCCGTACTTTGATGTGTCGGTAATGCTCCAAATGAAAGTTTCTGCACAGGAATGCTTTGGGAAAGTTGGGGAACATCTTTACGTTTGTCTACACTTGGGGATAGATTGGGATACTCTATGTCCGTAGACTGGCCTGGTTCTTGTTTTGGTGGCTCGTATGGGACAGTTGTTGCTAGAGTATCATTGTGCTCTGTGATGCGAAATGGACTTGAATCTGCCTTTAGGATTATTTGGTGTTTTACATAGTCGCGAGTACGTTCTGTGGAATCTACCTTCACGGACCCCGATGCAGATTCTTCATCAAGATCAGTGGCCGCTTTCTCAAAGACATACGCCTCAGCTTGTGCGGCTTCTGCATCACACTGCTGTTGTAGTGCTTGTAGTGTGGCATCCAGGCGCACCTCTTCTACTTTAAGCTCTGCTTTCTTAACTTTCATTTCAATTTCCATTTTTGCAAATTCTGCTCTTGTACGAGCTGCTTCAGCTTTAGCTCGAGCATTGAGAGCGGCTATACTGGCAGCTGATTTAACTGAACCTTTAGAGCTTTTGGAGTGATGTGATTTCTTGGAGCAGACGGACGCTGCGCTTTTTCTCCCTTCTTCAGACATAGTTGATTATGCTGAGGCTGATGTAACATCCACTTGTTGTCGCGTAGATAGGTGCTTTTTCACTAATCTGCCCTCACTGTTAGACTCAGACACAGCTATGCAGATAGATAAACTCCTCAACAATTGACAGGTGTGATGTCCTTTTATTGACGTATCCTTCAATTATCGACAGAGTGAAACTACAAAAAGAAACAAATAAACAGCATGTAGACTGTATTCCAATGTATGTTCACATGTATTTATGCAAAGTCTGGCTAACATTCATCAAAACTAAAAACTATCAAATATAATCTTGTTTAACAAAAATGTTCACAAATATTGTTTTCAAGACTCATATTAAACATAAAATACTCACAAGCAATGCTTTCTGTAAGACAACAAAGAAGGATGAATGAAGATCACGTCAGAAGTGGATTCTGCTGTCAACCATATTTCAACATGTGCTGTTTTTTCTCACTCTCATGCTAGTAAAGGTTAAACATAACACTCATAACAACTACAACGCCTCCTGCTGGAGGGAGAGAAAACTACTCCAGCACAGCTCGTTTGCTCCATATAGAGATATAAGGCCATCTAGAGTCATGAAATATCATCTTATATTTATTTCCCACAAGAGGTCGGCAAAGACACCCAATGCAAGATATTTTGAGCTGAATTAAAAAGGTTATGCATGAAATTGAGTTATTTTGAATTTAAGCTGAAATAATGTGAGGAATGTGCTTAACAAGAGCATGATTCATTTATTGTAAGTCGCGGTGGATAATACATTTATTACTGACGGTAACAAGGTGGCGCTATTGAGCCCCTCGAGGAGAAATGGAAACAAACAAACTCAGTTAACAACACACTGCCGATAAAAAATATTATATTTTTTACATAAAAATATATGTAATATATTTTTATGGGAATATATTTTTAACATATGATAGTTAAGCAACATCACACGAGTGCTGTTTTCCTGAATACCATCATGATTGAAAATGTGACATTGGTTTCATACAACAGTTCATAAAAGTTAAAATTAAGTCACTTACATTTTTTACGCAATATTGACTGTTTTTGTTCTGTTTCAGCAGCGAAAATAGTTCCAGAGATCACAGCAGAACCATCAGTGTTTCATTACTGAACGATCCCAGATTCAATTACCCGTTCATTAACATCGGCCTCGTTCCTGATGAATCAGTCGTTTGAACGAATCGTTTGACTCAGTGACTCATTAAGACGTCACCTGCCGCCACCTACTGGCGGTTCAGTTTCGTGTGTATCATTCTCTCCAACCTTTATTTGTAAAATATTTAAAACCATCTCATAACATTTTTTGTCTTATTATTCTAAATTGAGGAATTTAAAATGAAAGATAAAGCATATATTTAATAAGATTAAAGGGGGAAATGCCCTTTAACGATGCAGATGTGACAATATGCAGATTTAAATATATCAAAGCTGATAATATTGTTTCAGAATAAATTATATTTACAACACAATTTTTTTGTTTTCTGGATAAACAACTTTTTTACTCTTGACGTAAATGACAGATTTACCGAGCACATGAAAAGGCTTAATGTGGAGCCTGGTGTGTGTGTGTACTGTATGTGTGTGTACTGTATGTGTGTGTACTGTATGTGTGTGTACTGTATATATGTGTGTACTGTATATATGTGTGTACTGTATATATGTGTGTACTGTATATATGTGTGTACTGTGTATATATAAGTCTCTCTGTGCCGGTCGTCAGATGCGGATGGCGTTTTCGGTCGGGTTCCTCAGAGTGTTCTGGATGATGAAGAGTCTCAGCTTCAGACGGCTCATGAGAACTCTCTGGATCTGCAGACTCTACGCCGGGTCTCTGAGAACGCATACAAGCAGTACCTGAAGTCCCGACCCAGCCCGTCACCCGAGTCCGTCAAGCGCGTCAAGAGCGCAGACCTGTCCAAGATGGCCGTCCACCCACTGCTGGGTGAGTGTGTGTGTGTGTGTGTGTGTGTGTGTGTGTGTGTGTGTGTGTGTGTGTGTGTGTGTGTGTGTGTGTGTGTGTGTGTGTGTGTGTGTGTGTGTGTGTGTGTGAGCCCGTCACCCGAGTCCGTCAAGCGCGTCAAGAGCGCAGACCTGTCCAAGATGGCCGTCCACCCACTGCTGGGTGAGTGAGTGTGTGTGTGTGTGTGTGTGTGTGTGTGTGTGAGAGCCCGTCACCCGAGTCCGTCAAGCGCGTCAAGAGCGCAGACCTGTCCAAGATGGCCGTCCACCCACTGCTGGGTGAGTGTGTGTGTGTGTGTGTGTGTGTGTGTGTGTGTGAGAGCCCGTCACCCGAGTCCGTCAAGCGCGTCAAGAGCGCAGACCTGTCCAAGATGGCCGTCCACCCACTGCTGGGTGAGTGAGTGTGTGTGTGTGTGTGTGTGTGTGTGTGTGTGTGTGAGAGCCCGTCACCCGAGTCCGTCAAGCGCGTCAAGAGCGCAGACCTGTCCAAGATGGCCGTCCACCCACTGCTGGGTGAGTGTGTGTGTGTGTGTGTGTGTGTGTGTGTGTGTGTGTGTGTGTGTGTGTGTGTGTGTGTGTGTGTGTGTGTGTGTGTGTGTGTGTGTGTGTGTGTGTGTGTGAGCCCGTCACCCGAGTCCGTCAAGCGCGTCAAGAGCGCAGACCTGTCCAAGATGGCCGTCCACCCACTGCTGGGTGAGTGAGTGTGTGTGTGTGTGTGTGTGTGTGTGTGTGTGAGAGCCCGTCACCCGAGTCCGTCAAGCGCGTCAAGAGCGCAGACCTGTCCAAGATGGCCGTCCACCCACTGCTGGGTGAGTGTGTGTGTGTGTGTGTGTGTGTGTGTGTGTGTGAGAGCCCGTCACCCGAGTCCGTCAAGCGCGTCAAGAGCGCAGACCTGTCCAAGATGGCCGTCCACCCACTGCTGGGTGAGTGAGTGTGTGTGTGTGTGTGTGTGTGTGTGTGTGTGTGTGAGAGCCCGTCACCCGAGTCCGTCAAGCGCGTCAAGAGCGCAGACCTGTCCAAGATGGCCGTCCACCCACTGCTGGGTGAGTGTGTGTGTGTGTGTGTGTGTGTGTGTGTGTGTGAGAGCCCGTCACCCGAGTCCGTCAAGCGCGTCAAGAGCGCAGACCTGTCCAAGATGGCCGTCCACCCACTGCTGGGTGAGTGAGTGTGTGTGTGTGTGTGTGTGTGTGTGTGTGTGTGTGAGAGCCCGTCACCCGAGTCCGTCAAGCGCGTCAAGAGCGCAGACCTGTCCAAGATGGCCGTCCACCCACTGCTGGGTGAGTGAGTGTGTGTGTGTGTGTGTGTGTGTGAGAGAGCCCGTCACCCGACTCAGTCAAGCGCGTCAAGAGCGCAGACCTGTCCAAGATGGCCGTCCACCCGCTGCTGGGTGAGTGAGTGTGTGTGTGTGAGAAACTCCTGCTGAACTCTTCTCTGTGTGTGTGTGTGTGTCTCAGGTTCTGGACTGGAGCGGGTGGAACTGGACCGGCTGCTGATGGTCGACTGCATCAAGGGCTACAAGGCTAAATCTGTACGTGTCTTCCTTTATCCAGTATCGTCTCTCTGACGGCTCAGGGATGAACGTTCTGTCATCATTTACTCGGCTTGTGTTGTTCATAATCAGCATTACTTTCTTTCATCTTCTGACGTTTGCAGTTCAAGCCATTATTGGCTGGTGTCGTTCTCCTCTGTCCGTCTCAAATCTCATTAGTGATTAGGGTTGTGTATCGTTTGAATTTTAATCAGGGATGTGATTTTTCCGGATTAATCCGGAATTCCGGATTTTCCGACCTGAAAATGTGACCTACGTGAATCGTGCAGATCTGTAAAAAAAAAAAAAAAAACTCACTGCCGTGAGCCGTCACCATGGTAACCCGGGACGGAACCACAATCGCCGTCCCCGCGCAACAGGGCCACACCGGGCGGTTTTTTCACGTCAGTTTGGGTGACAAATTCATCTGAAGCCTATTGCATAGCTTAATGTGAGGGACAGAAGTCTATTTACATCAATAAAGTATACGGAAACTCGTTTCCCTCCTCTGCGGCTGTCATTCTCCATTCAGTATTCAAACAGCGCGCGCGCCTCTTCCGGTTACAGCAAGATGCACGGTAAAACTCTCTCCAATATATCCACATTATAATGCTTGATCTGTAGAGAAAAGGCTGTGGATTTGCATACAATGACTTTATTTTGTTGGAGTTTGTTGCTGTTTTTAAACGACTCGCTACCGTGTGCCTGTTAGATCACACACATCACAAGGACTATTCTCGGCATCAAACGCACAATAACTGGAATTTAAAACTGTGAAGAAACAAATGATCAATAAACTGTTGGACAGATATACACTAGGATTTGTGCGATCTACATTTCTTCGCTTTGTGCCGTGAACTTTTAAATGCGCACTTGTGCAGCGCTGAACACTGTGACTCCACGTTGCTTTAAGCACATCATTCTGCGCCCGCGATGCGCATACGCGCTTTGTGCGCTCTGTTTTAAAGCGTTTCATATTATCATGGTTTCGCGCACTGAAAGATTATTAAAAGCCTATATTTTTGTATACCTAGCCTGCACAATACATTCAAAATAAGCATAATTTAATTGTATGTTATTTATGTGTAGTGTAGTGTAGGCTATATAAAGAGAGAGGTGGTGATGGAGCAGTGGACAAGACACTTGCTTTTGATTCCCACTGTTACACATCCCCCAAATAAGTTGTTGTGTCATACTCATGACATAATAAGTTGGATGTTGCACATTAAGCAGTTTAAGTTTGGTTTAAAAAAAAAATGTAAAAAGATATATTTAATTTTTTAAATTTAAATAAGTTGTTGTCGTGTCATAAAAAGTTGGATGTTGCACATTTAGCAGTATAGGTTTGGTAAAAAGATAATATTTTTTAAAATTCAAATAAGTTATTGTCATTGTTATAATTATTATTACTACTATTATTATAGAATGGTGTTGATGGCACAGTGCATTAGACACTTGGCTTTGATTTCCACTGTGGGCGGGGGTTCGGGGTCTCAGTATATTTTCCTGCTTTTTTGTCCTTAGCCAATCACATGCCTGTTTAATGATTCCGATTCTTATCGATTCCTAATTTCGCTTCCAATAAGGTAAACATATCATGAACAAAAATCCACAGGCTAAAGAACACTCACACAAGGAACGAGGAACTGTGGTTCAAAAACACCATAGAAGAACAACTAGCCGAACTAATATAAACTTCAAGCATTATTAAAGACAATAAATACTCAGTAATTAAAAAATAGCAATCGTCACAAATAGACACAACTGAACAAAGAAACGATTGAAATAAACAGTGTTTTAAGATTTTCAGGTATACAGATTCAGAAACTAATCAAATGTAAAATAACACTGCACTTTATATATAAAATACATTAAAATATAGTAATAAAAGTTATTCAGTCAGTCGAGTGAATTTTCTCCTTTTGTCTTCTGTTGTTTGATTAGTGTTATTATAGAGCGGGAATATTAGTGTTATTATAGAGCGGGAATATTAGTGTTATTATAGAGCGGGAATATTAGAGTTATTATAGAGCGGGAATATTAGAGTTATTATAGAGCGGGAATATTAGAGTTATTATAGAGCGGGAATATTAGTGTTATTATAGAGCGGGAATATTAGAGTTATTATAGAGAGGGAATATTAGAGTTATTATAGAGCGGGAATATTAGTGTTATTATAGAGCGGGAATATTAGAGTTATTATAGAGCGGGAATATTAGTGTTATTATAGAGCGGGAATATTAGAGTTATTATAGAGCGGGAATATTAGTGTTATTATAGAGCGGGAATATTAGAGTTATTATAGAGCGGGAATATTAGAGTTATTATAGAGCGGGAATATTAGTGTTATTAAAGAGCGGGAATATTAGTGTTATTATAGAGCAGGAATATTAGTGTTATTATAGAGCGGGGATATTAGTGTTATTATAGAGCGGGAATATTAGAGTTATTATAGAGCGGGAATATTAGAGTTATTATAGAGCGGGAATATTAGTGTTATTATAGAGCGGGAATATTAGTGTTATTATAGAGCGGGAATATTAGAGTTATTATAGAGCGGGAATATTAGAGTTATTATAGAGCGGGAATATTAGTGTTATTATAGAGCGGGAATATTAGTGTTATTATAGAGCGGGAATATTAGAGTTATTATAGAGCGGGAATATTAGAGTTATTATAGAGCGGGAATATTAGTGTTATTAAAGAGCGGGAATATTAGTGTTATTATAGAGCAGGAATATTAGTGTTATTAGTGTTATTATAGAGCGGGAATATTAGTGTTATTATAGAGCGGGAATATTAGAGTTATTATAGAGCAGGAATATTAGTGTTATTAAAGAGCGGGAATATTAGTGTTATTAAAGAGCAGGAATATTAGTGTTATTATAGAGCGGGAATATTAGTGTTATTATAGAGCGGGAATATTAGTGTTATTATAGAGCGGAATATTAGTGTTATTATAGAGCGGGAATATTAGTGTTATTATAGAGCGGGAATATTAGTGTTATTATAGAGCGGGAATATTAGTGTTATTATAGAGCAGGAATATTAGTGTTATTATAGGGAATATTAGTGTTATTATAGAGCGGGAATATCAGTGTTATTATAGAGCGGGAATATTAGTGTTATTAAAGAGCGGGAATATTAGTGTTATTATAGAGCAGGAATATTAGTGTTATTAGTGTTATTATAGAGCGGGAATATTAGAGTTATTATAGAGCAGGAATATTAGTGTTATTAAAGAGCGGGAATATTAGTGTTATTAAAGAGCAGGAATATTAGTGTTATTATAGAGCGGGAATATCAGTGTTATTAAAGAGCGGGAATATCAGTGTTATTATAGAGCGGGAATATCAGTGTTATTATAGAGCGGGAATATTAGTGTTATTAAAGAGCGGGAATATTAGTGTTATTATAGAGCAGGAATATTAGTGTTATTAAAGAGCGGGAATATTAGAGTTATTATAGAGCGGGAATATTAGTGTTATTATAGAGCGGGAATATTAGTGTTATTATAGAGCGGGAATATTAGTGTTATTATAGAGCGGGAATATTAGTGTTATTAAAGAGCGGGAATATCAGTGTTATTAAAGAGCGGGAATATCAGTGTTATTATAGAGCGGGAATATCAGTGTTATTATAGAGCGGGAATATTAGTGTTATTAAAGAGCGGGAATATTAGTGTTATTATAGAGCGGGAATATTAGTGTTATTATAGAGACGGAATATTAGTGTTATTATAGAGCGGGAATATTAGTGTTATTATAGAGACGGAATATTAGTGTTATTATAGAGCGGGAATATTAGTGTTATTAAAGAGCGGGAATATTAGTGTTATTATAGAGCAGGAATATTAGTGTTATTAAAGAGCGGGAATATTAGTGTTATTATAGAGAGGAATATTAGTGTTATTATAGAGCGGGAATATTAGTGTTATTATAGAGCGGGAATATTAGAGTTATTATAGAGCGGGAATATTAGTGTTATTATAGAGCGGGAATATTAGTGTTATTATAGAGCGGGAATATTAGTGTTATTATAGAGCGAGAATATTAGTGTTATTATAGAGCGGGAATATCAGTGTTATTATAGAGAGGAATATTAGTGTTATTATAGAGCGGGAATATCAGTGTTATTATAGAGCGGGAATATCAGTGTTATTATAGAGCGGGAATATTAGTGTTATTAAAGAGCGGGAATATTAGTGTTATTAAAGAGCGGGAATATTAGTGTTATTATAGAGCGGGAATATTAGTGTTATTATAGAGACGGAATATTAGTGTTATTATAGAGACGGAATATTAGTGTTATTATAGAGCGGGAATATTAGTGTTATTATAGAGACGGAATATTAGTGTTATTATAGAGCGGGAATATTAGTGTTATTAAAGAGCGGGAATATTAGTGTTATTATAGAGCAGGAATATTAGTGTTATTAAAGAGCGGGAATATTAGTGTTATTATAGAGAGGAATATTAGTGTTATTATAGAGCGGGAATATTAGTGTTATTATAGAGCGGGAATATTAGAGTTATTATAGAGCGGGAATATTAGTGTTATTATAGAGCGGGAATATTAGTGTTATTATAGAGCGGGAATATTAGTGTTATTATAGAGCGAGAATATTAGTGTTATTATAGAGAGGAATATTAGTGTTATTATAGAGAGGAATATTAGTGTTATTATAGAGAGGAATATTAGTGTTATTATAGAGCAGGAATATTAGTGTTATTATAGAGCGGGAATATAGAGCGGGGATATTAGTGTTATTATAGAGCGGGAATATTAGTGTTATTATAGAGCAGGAATATTAGTGTTATTATAGAGCAAGAATATTAGTGTTATTAAAGAGCGGGAATATTAGTGTTATTAAAGAGCGGGAATATTAGTGTTATTAAAGAGCAAGAATATTAGTGTTATTAAAGAGAGGAATATTAGTGTTATTATAGAGGCGGAATATTAGTGTTGTTATAGAGAGGAATATTAGTGTTATTATAGAGAGGAATATTAGTGTTATTAAAGAGCGGGAATATTAGTGTTATTAAAGAGCGGGAATATTAGTGTTATTAAAGAGCGGGAATATTAGTGTTATTAAAGAGCAAGAATATTAGTGTTATTAAAGAGCGGGAATATTAGTGTTATTAAAGAGCGGGAATATTAGTGTTATTAAAGAGCAAGAATATTAGTGTTATTAAAGAGCGGGAATATTAGTGTTATTATAGAGCAAGAATATTAGTGTTATTAAAGAGCGGGAATATTAGTGTTATTATAGAGCAAGAATATTAGTGTTATTAAAGAGCGGGAATATTAGTGTTATTAAAGAGCAAGAATATTAGTGTTATTAAAGAGCGGGAATATTAGTGTTATTATAGAGCGGGAATATTAGTGTTATTATAGAGGCGGAATATTAGTGTTGTTATAGAGAGGAATATTAGCGTTATTATAGAGCGGGAATATTAGTGTTATTATAGAGGCGGAATATTAGTGTTGTTATAGAGAGGAATATTAGTGTTATTATAGAGCGGGAATATTAGTGTTATTATAGAGGCGGAATATTAGTGTTATTATAGAGCGGGAATATTAGTGTTATTATAGAGAGGAATATCAGTGTTATTATAGAGCGGGAATATTAGTGTTATTATAGAGCGGGAATATTAGAGTTATTAAAGAGCGGGAATATTAGTGTTATTATAGAGCAAGAATATTAGTGTTATTAAAGAGCGGGAATATTAGTGTTATTAAAGAGCGGGAATATTAGTGTTATTATAGAGCGGGAATATTAGTGTTATTATAGAGCGGGAATATCAGTGTTATTATAGAGACGGAATATTAGAGTTATTATAGAGACGGCAGGAATATCAGTGTTATTATAGAGCGGGAATATTAGAGTTATTATAGAGACGGCAGGAATATTAGTGTTATTATGGAGCAGGAATATTAGTGTTATTATAGAGCAGGAATATTAGTGTTATTATAGAGCGGGAATATTAGTGTTATTATAGAGCAGGAATATTAGTGTTATTATAGAGCAGGAATATTAGTGTTATTATAGAGCAGGAATATTAGTGTTATTATAGAGCGGGAATATTAGTGTTATTATAGAGCAGGAATATTAGGCTGCTGTCACTTTAAGAGCTGCACGGATCCAATATACTGATACACGTGTGCAGCACAGAAAGCAGTGCTTGAATGGCTTAAAGTCACATTAAAATCACATTTTCTATGTGTACGTTTTAGATGAGTGTGCAGCATAAAAAACAGCGCGCAAGTTGTCTCGATCTTGAATTGTTTAAAGTCATTATTGAAATGCTCACAAGGGAATTGATAAGAGGAATCGAAATTAAAATTTTGTAACAAGTATCCGATTCATGACCAAGTATTTTCGATTCCCAACCCTATTTCTGCTTGTTTTTTGGTAACACTTTATTTTACAGTGTCTTTGTTAGACGTTACATGTACTTACTGTAGTAATAACAGTAAATTATGCATAATCACATGCAACTAACCCAAACCTGTTAACAAGTACATGTTAATTAATATTCCTCAGTACTTAAATGTATAATTGCACTGTAACAATGACACCTTAAAATAAAGTGTAACCTGCTTTACAACTAACTGTGTCTCGATTAGGCAAGAGAACCAATGAGTTTTTGCAGCACAAGTACAGATTGAGATCCTTTGCGAAGCAAATCCATTCCCTACATAGTGTTTGACTTCAGAAGACTTTTAATATAGTTCTGGTTCTGACTATCAATTCAGATGTTTATTGGTCGAGCTGCACGTTCTTGTTTCCTCAGACTATTTTTGAAATCAACTCCAGCAACAAAACCAGTGCCAGCGAGGTGATGCGGGCCAAGCGATCCCGGGACAGTGCTCTGGTCCACAAGTTCTCCACAGCGCGAGCGGAGCTGATGGGCCAGGCTGCCGTCGCCGTGGTAACCAGGACAGAACCGCGACCCGATGAGGACGAAGACGAGATTCAGGTGAGCGTCGAACACACTGACTGCAGCAGCTGATCTCTGTGTGTGTGATCTCTGTGTGTGTGATCTCTGTGTGTGTGATCTCTGTGTGTGTGATCTCTGTGTGTGTGATCTCTGTGTGTGTGATCTCTGTGTGTGTGATCTCTGTGTGTGTGATGTGTGTGTGATCTCTGTGTGTGTGATCTCTGTGTGTGTGATCTCTGTGTGTGGTGTGTCTGATATCTCGGTGTGTCTGATATCTCGGTGTGTCTGCGATCTCTGTGTGCCTGATATCTGTGTGTCTGATATCTCGGTGTGTCTGATATCTCGGTGTGTCTGATATCTCGGTGTGTCTGATATCTCGGTGTGTCTGATATCTCGGTGTGTCTGATATCTCGGTGTGTCTGAGATCTCTGTGTGTCTGATATCTCTGTGTGTGTGATCTCTGTGTGTCTGATATCTCGGTGTGTCTGATATCTCGGTGTGTCTGATATCTCGGTGTGTCTGAGATCTCGGTGTCTGATATCTCGGTGTGTCTGAGATCTCTGTGTGTGTGTGATCTCTGTGTGTGGTGTGTCTGATATCTCGGTGTGTCTGATATCTCGGTGTGTCTGATATCTCGGTGTGTCTGATATCTCGGTGTGTCTGATATCTCGGTGTGTCTGATCTCTCTGTGTGTCTGATCTCTCTGTGTGTCTGATCTCTCGGTGTGTCTGATCTCTCTGTGTGTCTGATCTCTCTGTGTGTCTGATCTCTCTGTGTGTCTGATCTCTCTGTGTGTCTGATCTCTCGGTGTGTCTGATCTCTCTGATCTCTCTGTGTGTCTGATCTCTCTGTGTGTCTGATCTCTCGGTGTGTCTGATCTCTCTGTGTGTCTGATCTCTCTGTGTGTCTGATATCTCGGTGTGTCTGCGATCTCTGTGTGCCTGATATCTGTGTGTCTGATATCTCGGTGTGTCTGATATCTCGGTGTGTCTGATATCTCGGTGTGTCTGATATCTCGGTGTGTCTGATATCTCTGTGTGTGTGAGATCTCTGTGTGTCTGATATCTCGGTGTGTCTGAGATCTCTGTGTGTCTGATATCTCTGTGTGTGTGATCTCTGTGTGTCTGATATCTCGGTGTGTCTGATATCTCGGTGTGTCTGAGATCTCTGTGTGTCTGATATCTCGGTGTGTCTGAGATCTCGGTGTGTCTGTGATCTCTGTGTGTCTGATATCTCGGTGTGTCTGATATCTCGGTGTGTCTGATATCTCGGTGTGTCTGAGATCTCGGTGTGTCTGAGATCTCGGTGTGTCTGAGATCTCTGTGTGTGTGAGATCTCTGTGTGTGTGATCTCTTTGTGTGGTGTGTCTGATATCTCTGTGTGTCTGATATCTCTGTGTGTCTGATATCTCTGTGTGTCTGATATCTCGGTGTGTCTGATATCTCGGTGTGTCTGAGATCTCTGTGTGTGTGATCTCGGTGTGTCTGATATCTCGGTGTGTCTGATATCTCGGTGTGTCTGATATCTCGGTGTGTCTGATATCTCGGTGTGTCTGATATCTCGGTGTGTCTGATATCTCGGTGTGTCTGATATCTCGGTGTGTCTGATATCTCGGTGTGTCTGAGATCTCTGTGTGTGTGAGATCTCTGTGTGTCTGATATCTCGGTGTGTCTGAGATCTCTGTGTGTCTGAGATCTCTGTGTGTCTGATATCTCTGTGTGTCTGAGATCTCTGTGTGTCTGCGATCTCTGTGTGTGTGATATCTTGGTGTGTCTGATATCTCGGTGTGTCTGATATCTCGGTGTGTCTGATATCTCGGTGTGTCTGATATCTCGGTGTGTGTCTGATATCTCGGTGTGTGTCTGATCTCTGTGTGTGTCTGATCTCTGTGTGTCTGATATCTCGGTGTGTGTCTGATCTCTGTGTGTGTCTGATCTCTGTGTGTCTGATCTCTGTGTGTCTGATCTCTGTGTGTGTCTGATCTCTGTGTGTGTCTGATCTCTGTGTGTGTCTGATCTCTGTGTGTGTCTGATCTCTGTGTGTGTCTGATCTCTGTGTGTGATCTCTTTGTCTGATATCGCTGTGTGTCTGATATCTCTGTGTCTGATCTCTTTGTGTGTCTTATCTCTGTGTGTGATCTCTGTTTGTCTGATCTCTGTGTCTATCGCTGTGTGTCTGATATCTCGGTGTGTCTGATATCTCTCTGTGTGTCTGATCTCTGTTTGTCTGATCTCTGTTTGTCTGATCTCTGTGTCTGATATCGCTGTGTCTGATATCGCTGTGTCTGATATCTCTGTGTCTGAGATCTCTGTGTGTCTGATCTCTGTGTGTGTCTATCTCTGTGTCTGAGATCTCTGTGTGTCTGATCTCTGTGTCTGATCTCTATGTGTGATCTCTGTGTGTCTGATATCTCTGTGTGTGTCTGATCTGTGTGTGATCTCTTTGTGTGGTGTGTCTGATATCTCAGTGTGTGTCTGATCTCTGTGTGTGTCTGATCTCTTTGTGTGTCTGATCTCTGTGTGTCTGATCTCTGTGTCTGATATCTCTGTGTGTGATCTCTGTGTCTGATCTCTGTGTGTCTATCTCTGTGTCTGATCTCTGTGTGTGTCTATCTCTGTGTCTGATATCGCTGTGTGTCTGATCTCTTTGTGTGTCTGATCTCTGTGTGTCTGATCTCTGTGTCTGATATCTCTGTGTGTGATCTCTGTGTCTGATCTCTGTGTGTCTATCTCTGTGTCTGATCTCTGTGTGTGTCTATCTCTGTGTCTGAGATCTCTGTGTGTCTGATCTCTGTGTCTGATCTCTCTGTGTGTGTCTGATCTGTGTGTGTGTGATCTTTTTGTGTGGTGTGTCTGATATCTCGGTGTGTCTGATCTCTGTGTCTGATCTCTCTGTGTGTGTCTGATCTGTGTGTGGTGTGTCTGATATCTCTGTGTGTCTGATATCTCTGTGTGTCTGATCTCTGTGTCTGATCTCTGTGTGTCTATCTCTGTGTGTGTCTATCTCTGTGTCTGAGATCTCTGTGTGTCTGATCTCTGTGTCTGATCTCTCTGTGTGTGTCTGATCTGTGTGTGTGTGTGATCTCTTTGTGTGGTGTGTCTGATATCTCGGTGTGTCTGATATCTCTGTGTGTCTGATCTCTGTGTGTCTGATCTCTGTGTCTGATCTCTGTGTGTGTCTATCTCTGTGTCTGATCTCTGTGTCTGATCTCTGTGTCTGATCTCTGTGTGTGTCTATCTCTGTGTCTGATCTCTCTGTGTGTCTATCTCTGTGTCTGATATCTCGGTGTGTCTGATATCTCGGTGTGTCTGATATCTCGGTGTGTCTGATATCTCTGTGTGTCTGATCTCTGTGTGTCTGATCTCGGTGTGTCTGATCTCGGTGTGTCTGATCTCTGTGTGTCTGATCTCTGTGTGTCTGATCTCTGTGTGTCTGATCTCTGTGTGTCTGATCTCTGTGTGTCTGATCTCTGTGTGATCTCTGTGTCTGAGATCTCTGTGTCTGATCTCTGTGTCTGATCTATGTGTGTGTCTATCTCTGTGTCTGAGATCTCTGTGTGTGTGTCTGATCTGTGTGTGTGGTGTGTCTGATATCTCGGTGTGTCTGAGATCTCAGTGTGTGTCTGATCTGTGTGTGTGTGTGATCTCTTTGTGTGTGTGATCTCTGTGTGTGTGATCTCTGTGTGTCTGATCTCTGTGTGTGTCTATCTCTGTGTCTGAGATCTCTGTGTGTCTGATCTCTGTGTCTGATCTCTATGTGTGATCTCTGTGTGTCTGATATCTCTGTGTGTGTCTGATCTGTGTGTGATCTCTTTGTGTGGTGTGTCTGATATCTCAGTGTGTGTCTGATCTCTGTGTGTGTCTGATCTCTTTGTGTGTCTGATCTCTGTGTGTCTGATCTCTGTGTCTGATATCTCTGTGTGTGATCTCTGTGTCTGATCTCTGTGTGTCTATCTCTGTGTCTGATCTCTGTGTGTGTCTATCTCTGTGTCTGATATCGCTGTGTGTCTGATCTCTTTGTGTGTCTGATCTCTGTGTGTCTGATCTCTGTGTCTGATATCTCTGTGTGTGATCTCTGTGTCTGATCTCTGTGTGTCTATCTCTGTGTCTGATCTCTGTGTGTGTCTATCTCTGTGTCTGAGATCTCTGTGTGTCTGATCTCTGTGTCTGATCTCTCTGTGTGTGTCTGATCTGTGTGTGTGTGATCTTTTTGTGTGGTGTGTCTGATATCTCGGTGTGTCTGATCTCTGTGTCTGATCTCTCTGTGTGTGTCTGATCTGTGTGTGGTGTGTCTGATATCTCTGTGTGTCTGATATCTCTGTGTGTCTGATCTCTGTGTCTGATCTCTGTGTGTCTATCTCTGTGTGTGTCTATCTCTGTGTCTGAGATCTCTGTGTGTCTGATCTCTGTGTCTGATCTCTCTGTGTGTGTCTGATCTGTGTGTGTGTGTGATCTCTTTGTGTGGTGTGTCTGATATCTCGGTGTGTCTGATATCTCTGTGTGTCTGATCTCTGTGTGTCTGATCTCTGTGTCTGATCTCTGTGTGTGTCTATCTCTGTGTCTGATCTCTGTGTCTGATCTCTGTGTCTGATCTCTGTGTGTGTCTATCTCTGTGTCTGATCTCTCTGTGTGTCTATCTCTGTGTCTGATATCTCGGTGTGTCTGATATCTCGGTGTGTCTGATATCTCGGTGTGTCTGATATCTCTGTGTGTCTGATCTCTGTGTGTCTGATCTCTGTGTGTCTGATCTCGGTGTGTCTGATCTCGGTGTGTCTGATCTCTGTGTGTCTGATCTCTGTGTGTCTGATCTCTGTGTGTCTGATCTCTGTGTGTCTGATCTCTGTGTGTCTGATCTCTGTGTGTCTGATCTCTGTGTGATCTCTGTGTCTGAGATCTCTGTGTCTGATCTCTGTGTCTGATCTATGTGTGTGTCTATCTCTGTGTCTGAGATCTCTGTGTGTGTGTCTGATCTGTGTGTGTGGTGTGTCTGATATCGGTGTGTCTGAGATCTCAGTGTGTGTCTGATCTGTGTGTGTGTGTGATCTCTTTGTGTGTGTGATCTCTGTGTGTGTGATCTCTGTGTGTCTGATCTCTGTGTGTGTCTATCTCTGTGTCTGAGATCTCTGTGTGTCTGATCTCTGTGTCTGATCTCTATGTGTGATCTCTGTGTGTCTGATATCTCTGTGTGTGTCTGATCTGTGTGTGATCTCTTTGTGTGGTGTGTCTGATATCTCAGTGTGTGTCTGATCTCTGTGTGTGTCTGATCTCTTTGTGTGTCTGATCTCTGTGTGTCTGATCTCTGTGTCTGATATCTCTGTGTGTGATCTCTGTGTCTGATCTCTGTGTGTCTATCTCTGTGTCTGATCTCTGTGTGTGTCTATCTCTGTGTCTGATATCGCTGTGTGTCTGATCTCTTTGTGTGTCTGATCTCTGTGTGTCTGATCTCTGTGTCTGATATCTCTGTGTGTGATCTCTGTGTCTGATCTCTGTGTGTCTATCTCTGTGTCTGATCTCTGTGTGTGTCTATCTCTGTGTCTGAGATCTCTGTGTGTCTGATCTCTGTGTCTGATCTCTCTGTGTGTGTCTGATCTGTGTGTGTGTGATCTTTTTGTGTGGTGTGTCTGATATCTCGGTGTGTCTGATCTCTGTGTCTGATCTCTCTGTGTGTGTCTGATCTGTGTGTGGTGTGTCTGATATCTCTGTGTGTCTGATATCTCTGTGTGTCTGATCTCTGTGTCTGATCTCTGTGTGTCTATCTCTGTGTGTGTCTATCTCTGTGTCTGAGATCTCTGTGTGTCTGATCTCTGTGTCTGATCTCTCTGTGTGTGTCTGATCTGTGTGTGTGTGTGATCTCTTTGTGTGGTGTGTCTGATATCTCGGTGTGTCTGATATCTCTGTGTGTCTGATCTCTGTGTGTCTGATCTCTGTGTCTGATCTCTGTGTGTGTCTATCTCTGTGTCTGATCTCTGTGTCTGATCTCTGTGTCTGATCTCTGTGTGTGTCTATCTCTGTGTCTGATCTCTCTGTGTGTCTATCTCTGTGTCTGATATCTCGGTGTGTCTGATATCTCGGTGTGTCTGATATCTCGGTGTGTCTGATATCTCTGTGTGTCTGATCTCTGTGTGTCTGATCTCTGTGTGTCTGATCTCGGTGTGTCTGATCTCGGTGTGTCTGATCTCTGTGTGTCTGATCTCTGTGTGTCTGATCTCTGTGTGTCTGATCTCTGTGTGTCTGATCTCTGTGTGTCTGATCTCTGTGTGATCTCTGTGTCTGAGATCTCTGTGTCTGATCTCTGTGTCTGATCTATGTGTGTGTCTATCTCTGTGTCTGAGATCTCTGTGTGTGTGTCTGATCTGTGTGTGTGGTGTGTCTGATATCGGTGTGTCTGAGATCTCAGTGTGTGTCTGATCTGTGTGTGTGTGTGATCTCTTTGTGTGTGTGATCTCTTTGTGTGTGTGATCTCTTTGTGTGTGTGATCTCTGTGTGTGTGATCTCTGTGTGTGTGATCTCTTTGTGTGTCTGATCTCTTTGTGTGTCTGATCTCTTTGTGTGTCTGATCTCTCTGTGTGTCTGATCTCTGTGTGTCTGATCTCTGTGTGTCTGATATCTCTGTGTCTGATCTCTGTGTCTGATATCTCTGTGTGTGTCTGATCTGTGTGTGTGATCTCTTTGTGTGGTGTGTCTGATATCTCGGTGTGTCTGATATCTCTGTGTGTGTCTGATCTCTGTGTGTGTCTGATCTCTGTTTGTCTGATCTCTGTGTGTGTGATCTCTGTGTGTCTGATCTCTGTGTGTCTGATCTCTCTGTGTGTGTGTGTGATCTCTGCAGACGGTGTTCTCTGAGGTGGTGGGAGGGAAGAAACGAAAGCAAGATACTGAAACCAGCAGAAAGAAAACATTACCAGGAAAAGATGAAGAATTCTACATCCCGTACAGACCCAAAGACTTCGACTCAGAGCGAGGGTATGGCTGACACCTGTTTTATTATTATTATTATTAATATTATTATTATTATTATTGTTATTATTATATCATTGTTATTGTTATTATTATTATTAGTAGTATTAGTATTATTATTCAATGTGGTTAATTTGAAAACTGTTAAATGTGTGTGTGTGTGTGTGTGTGTGTGTAGGCTGAGTCTTGGGGCAGATGCGGGCTCGTTCGAGCATCAGGCCTCCTCTGCAGTTCTGGATCTGATGGGTGACGAGAGCAACTCTTTAAATCAACACAAGAGCTTGATGAAGTGGTGAGCAGCGCCGGCTTCTACACGCGTGACCTGTGCACACATGTTCTTATCCTGACCACACGTGTTCTTATCCTGACACACGTGTTCTCCGCAGGGATCGCAAGAGGAAGCGCTTCGTCCGTGACACGGGTAAAGACGACAAACACAAGAAGATCAGGACAGAGAGTGGAACGGTGGTCAGCGGCAAGAAGAAGAAAAAGAACTTGTATCCTTCTGGAAAAGAGTCTTTTCATATCACATCGTTTTAGGGCAGTTTTACAGGAGTTCATGATGTTAATGTCTTCATTTCTAACAGCAGGTTAGATCTGGGCAATGGGATGGTTTATGTTTCAGAGACGATATAAACAATCAAGCCCAGGACTTTTGTCACGCATGAACCACGAATACACAAACAAAAAATTAATGGATTCGAGGAGTTTTGTGGTTGAAATTTTAAAAAGTATCAAAACCTTCCCTTGCCGGTCAATTTGATCCCTTAGGAATGAATGGAATGTGAGGAATGTTTCAGTACACAAATAAAAACCTAAAAATGCTCAAAAATCAAACTAAAAATGCTAAAACTTTACCAATTTTTTTTTAATAATGTCTACATGTGTGTCTGAATGCATACTGAAGTGAACTGGCTTTAGGACCCAGAGGAACAGCTCATTTGCTCCATATAGAGCTATAAGGCCATCTATGTTAATTAAGTAATTGCGTGTCAGTTGGTTTTCCTGACTTTGGTCCAGTTATGAAGAATGGAAGAAAAAGAATAAGATGGATGACCGAGCGTCAGACTCGGATGGAGAAACTGGAGGACCGTCGAGGGGGAGGAACTCCAGCGGTAAGAGACCAATGCTAAGTCCCAATTCCCCTACTTATACTACGCCATAAAAGTATTAAAGTATTTAAAGCACTCTTTTTGTGAAGAAAAAGTACATACACTTGTGTTTGTAGTTCTAATCGAATCCTCGTCCACAGCACAATGGGTTGTGGGTGATATTAGCCGTTAGCGTGTTCACGGATCTGCACTTCGGATTCTGAACGGAAAAAGTAGACCATCCGGGTATCTTCGGAATACTCATTTCAACATACTTTGATTTGGGACGTACTAATTCTATTTTAGAATACTATTTAGGGCAGATAGTATGCGAATTGGGACGCACCGAAAGATTGTGTTGTAAAATCATCCAGTGATCACATGACATATGCTCTCTTGAGTACTAGTGTGTTTGTGTTGTGGATTCTTCAGGTCGTGGAGGAAGAGGAGGAGCTTATGGCCAGTCGAGAGGAAGAGGAGGAGGTTATGGCCAGTCGAGAGGAAGAGGAGGAGGTTATGGCCAGTCGGGAGGAAGAGGAGGAGCTTATGGCCAGTCGGGAGGAAGAGGAGGAGCTTATGGCCAGTCGGGAGGAAGAGGAGGAGCTCATGGCGAGAGCGGCTCGCGTGTGCGATCGGAGCTGAAGAACCGCGATCAGATCCTTAAGCTACGCAAGCGTAAAGCTAAACAGCAGTTCCTGCAGAGCGGCGGCATGAAGAAGCTGCGCGCCAAAGGAAAGCAGCGGCTACAGGAAGTGATGCGTTCTGGCTTCGGGCGCGGCGGCAACAAGAAGGGAAAGATGAGGAAGAGACTTTAATTGATGAATCGATACGAACAATCACGCTTCCACGGAAAACAAGATGGACGTCTGGAACTCTTTTGCTTAAACGTTACATGCACATGTTTCTCTTTGTCTGCATTAAAAGAGACGTTTCGGTTCAACTATCGCCAGAATGTCCATTACCACTGAAAATAATTTCCACTGCAGTTTCCTAAATTTCGTTGTTGTTAAACAATTACTAAACCCGTCAGTTACAGTAAGACCTCACAGTGCAGTTGGCGCCACAACTTTATGCCAGTTCACATGAGATTGGTGTGATAGAAATGTTTACTGAACTTTTGTCTTTAGATTTCAGTGTCATGTCAGTGAACACGTGACACCAGGAGAGCCTGTGAGTTTCACATTATGTGTGACAGGTTCTCAAAACCCATTAAATTAAGAAACCCTTTAATAATTAACCCTTTAAAGCCGCACGTATCATATTTGATACACGAGTTTCTAAGACATATACTGAATCAGTGAGAGCAATACTTTCTTTGAAAACCTGTTGTATCTATTTTGATACGTGTATTCTGCCATCTTGTGGAATTTCACTGTACTGCAGGCAGTAGAGGGGTGATTTTTTAGCTTTTCAAATTGCCGGCTGCGAGTTGAATCAAGCTAGAAGCTTTCGGCAGGAAAATAAAGGCTAATTTCAAGTTGTTAAGGTAAAAAATAATATTGCTGGCGGTACACTTGGTTTTAGAGGGATTACTCAGCACTCGTTAGGAATTAATAAATGTAATTAGATGCATTAAAAAGCTGAGATCCTAAGCTTTAAAATGATATATAATTTGTGTTGTTCCATTCAGTGGTTGCTTAGTAATTTAAAAAAATCTTTCCAAATGGGAATAAATCAAATAAATAAATAAAAAAGCTGTAGGCCGCCTAAAGCTATAGGCCGCCAAAGTGCATCTTTGCACTTTGTTGGTGCAAAGATGCAAGCATTGCACCAACAATCACTTCTCACATGTGTACTGTGAGAAGTGTAAGGTGCATATTTGCCTGAACAAAGACAGAAACTGCTATGTTTTCAAACTGTTAAAGGCATAATAGATTTTTTGTATCTAAAATCTACACTGTTGTAAGCAAAACGTTCCCCAAAAGCCTGATGTATCAAATATGATACAAAAAATATATCAAACAAAATGAGTTGGCAAAAAAATTTTTTTTATATTTTGATTCAAGGCTTAATAAACATCTAATTTCCAAAAATATATAATTTTCTGACATTTTTTTAATGTGTCAGGCTTTAAAGGGTTAATTTGTTTATAATTATGCTAAGGGTTCACTCTTAAAGTTGACATGAAACTGAAGTTGTGCTCGTCTTTTCTTCCCTATCGAGTCGTGTATCCGAGTGAAACACTTCTGGAACAAGAACAAATGTAAAAAAAATAAATAAATAAAAGTTTGCTATTGGCTGATCTCATGTGAGTGACAGGTTGCCCCGCCCTTGTCATCAGAGAAAAGACGAGATGCTGCAAGAGGAACTTATTCTGATTCAAGATTATTAACACAATAATGACTGCACCCATAAATCATTTAGAATAAACACTGCAATATTCCATAAAAAATAAGATCTGTTGATTTTATGGTGACTAGCAAGCAAGCGTTCAACTTCTAAATGTACATTGTACATTAAATGTACAATAGTTCCTTTATAACAGGACAATTTATTGATTGTGGTCCTATTTAAGTGGAAAAAAAGGCATTCTTCAAATAAAATGTGACATTTTACATTTTACCACAACATTATATATTAGTATAACACTTGCACTGGATTCAAATAATTATTAAAAAGGAAGCACAAACTGCAAAAGCAGCAGACCTTCAGGCACAGTGTCCGAATTCACTCTTTCAAGTGAACTATATCAGCGGATTAATGTGGGGAATATTGAATTAGGGTATAAGGACGATTTCAAATACAGCTGTGTCATTTTTTTGCGCAATCTTTCGAGCGTGATTCCAGCGCGCATGCGTCACATGGATTCTTCCCGCGCAGACATTTGAATATTGACGGACGTAACGCCAGTCGCCAGTGTGTCCTGCAGTGTTGAGGAAGTGACGCGTCTTAACGCGGTGAGTCCCGCGCACTGGTCAAGAGATTGATGATGATGATGGTGATGATGATGGTGTAATATGAGGTGACGGCTCGTGAAATGGTAAACTCTTAAAGTGGTTATCACTCAATAGTCCGTTTCACACAGCAATCGCGGTAAAATACCGTATAATTACCTGATTGACTTTACTGGTCATTAAATAGGCCTACACAAATTTATGCTGTTATGTAAGCAATGGTTTTCTGGTTTTTTTTTTTTTTTTTTTTTTTTTTTTTTTTTACCGATGCACGTTGTGCCGAATTCGAATTCGCATCTGGTGTTGACAGACAAATTTGTTGCTGGAATCTTATCGCATCTCCGTACGCAAGTCGACTTATGCCAAGAGAGGAACACTTGACGATGTACAGGGGCGGATCTAGAAAAATATTTATGGGGTGGCGAGAGGGGGGCAGGAATTTTTGAGGGGTGGCAAAATATGGCAGACATATATACTGAATTTAATCACAGTTAAATTGGCCATAACTTTTAATTTGTTGCTGCCAATAGGGATGGGTATCATTCGGTATTACTACTCTTACCAATACTCCTTATTGATCCGGTACGGTATTCTTATCGGTTCTTTTTGTTATATTGCCCAGCACTGCCCAGGCTGCCCTGCTGCCACTGGTGAAATTTCATTTTCGCGGGGGTCGCTGCCGTGCTAGTGATGGGTGAAACCATTGTGAGGGAGAGGGGATTCTAAATCGGCGATTTCTGTTTGAGAGGAGTTTGGTGCGGGTCTCCTTGGCCTTCAAAGTGTAGGCTATGAACATAAAATATACTTAAAAAATATTATCTGATTTATAAATGGGGTGGCAACAGGGGTGGCAAGACTGTATCCCAGGGGTGGCAGCTGCCACCCTTTGCCACCCCGTAGATCCGCCATGATGTAGGACAGGGGTCGGCAAGCAAGTTTGGCATCGGGCCAAAAAAAAAAATTCGCCACTAGATGGCGGGCCAGAATATATTCAAAGAATGATTTAAGAAATGAATTAATAAAAAATTCAACTAGATTTGCCTGTGACAGATTGTTACAGTGTCTTCTGTAACAGGCAGTGAGCTTACTCTGTGTTAAATCCTGTAGTAGGACAGTCATTAACAAGCCACATTTGTGTGGCGGTGTCCGGATTTTACACTGGATATATTAATAAAGCAGTAGTACCAGTTTTGGCCCACGTGCTGCCTGTTGCCGACCCCTGATGAATGCAACAGGACTGGCCAACAGTGTTCGCCATTACGTTGTCCGTCAAGTGTTTCTCTTTTGGCGTAAGTCGACTTGCATAGGCCGTCTAACGGAAGCTAGATATTTTAGTCGATGAAAATTAAAATATGAATATTTTTCTTACACGAATGCATCGCTTCACTTCAGAAGGCCTTTATTATCTCGCCAGAGCTGTTTTGAGCACTTTAATCATGAATAGATGCACTTTGATGGACTTCCAAAAATATATATATTTTTATTTCACTCCCATTATAAAGCTTGGAAGAGCCAGGACATTTTTTAATATAACTCCGACAGTATTCGTCTGGAAGAAGAATGTCATACACCTAGGATGACTTGAGGGTGAGTAAATCATGGGCTAATTTTCATTTTTGGGTGAACTATCCCTTAAGTCTTCTGAAGAGACACAAGCACTTTATATGATTTAATTTTATTTAAATTATTAATCAATTTTATTCACATATTAATCAATGCACATACATAGAGCACATGGTAAACGGCAAGCTGTCCTTGACTGATGACCATATGTGTGACGTTTTGAAAAGTCATAAAGTTTCATAAGTTAAGAAAGGATTCACTTGGGATCAAGGATCTTGTACTTCAAAAGTAAGACATTTGATTGGTATATTTGATATGAGCCCTTTAATATTCATCTGATCCCCGGAGGAATGTTTTCCCTTCGAGAGCTCCAGCATGTGAACTATTAAAACCCTTCTGATAGCAGCTTACCCAGAGAGAGCTGCACTTCCAGCTTTCCAATCAGGGAAGAGGAGCGAGAGTCTTATCAGCGTTCCCAGTTATCAGCATTCCCAGGCCGGACACGCCGTCCTCTGCAGAAGCGCTGAGCTGCTTATCCATGTGGAGTGGAGCCATTATTAGCCTGTCAATCAGGCTCCGGGGTCATGGACGCTCCGGGGAGTGTTTCCCGTATAAACGCTGTAACTCGCGGCTTCACTACTATAGTACGATGCATCGTTGAAGAAATCAACTAGCTAGTCACGACTGTTTCCCCAAACCGTAATGTCGCAAAGTGGTCGTTCAACCACGTTGGTTAATGATGTCACGCAGGTGTTGGAGTAATTACTTCTTTTAATGAATCTGTTTGAGATCGAATTAATGCTCAGTGTTTTGCTATAAATTACGGACATGCATCTGAGGACTATTTCTCATTTTTCTCAGTTATTTTGCTTTATTTCCAGATTCAATCATAGTCTCGTTCTTACGCACTAGAGCTCGTTCACACATGCGCACTCTTCAGAAACTACGCTTTAAATCTCTTGACAAACTAAAAGACGTAAATGACATTTGTATGTATTCTAAATAAAAAATATAGATTGTACTGAATGTCAACTTGCTTATTTTGCTCAAGATCAGGATTTATTGAGTCCACACGTCATGCAAACAAGAAACTCTTCTTCTAACCACAGATCTGTCGCTCCAAACACACAACTCTGCGATGCTGTGTGTGAATGTTCGTTAGAACTATAGTTTCGGGAAACACAGACTCGTTGAACTGCTGATAACGACACAACTTGAGACCATAGTTGGCTAACGATGCTTTTGGGAAACGCACTCCTGTCCAGAGAAACGGCTCCGCTCAGGCGAAACGCTCTGATTGGACGCCATCGCTTGCTCAGGTGAAACGCTCTGATTGGACGCCATCGCTCGCTCAGGTGAAACGCTCTGATTGGATGCCTGAAACGCTCTGATTGGACGCCGTCGCTCAGGTGAAACGCTCTGATTGGACGCCATCGCTCGCTCAGGCGAAACGCTCTGATTGGACGCCGTCGCTCAGGTGAAACGCTCTGATTGGACGCCATCGCTCAGGTGAAACGCTCTGATTGGACGCCATCGCTCAGGTGAAACACTCTGATTGGACGCCATCGCTCGCTCAGGTGAAACGCTCTGATTGGACGCCGTCGCTCGCTCAGGTGAAACGCTCTGATTGGACGCCTGAAACGCTCTGATTGGACGCCGTCGCTCAGGCGAAACGCTCTGATTGGACGCCGTCGCTCAGGCGAAACGCTCTGATTGGACGCCGTCGCTCAGGTGAAACGCTCTGATTGGACGCCATCGCTCGCTCAGGCGAAACGCTCTGATTGGACGAAACGCTCTGATTGGACGCCGTTGCTCAGGTGAAACGCTCTGATTGGATGCCATCGCTCGCTCAGGCGAAACGCTCTGATTGGACGCCGTCGCTCAGGTGAAATGCTCTGATTGGACGTCGTAGCTCTGGCGAAACACTCTGATTGGACGCCGTCGCTCAGGTGAAATGCTCTGATTGGACGTCGTAGCTCTGGCGAAACACTCTGATTGGACGCCGTCGCTCAGGTGAAACGCTCTGATTGGACGCCATCGCTCAGGTGAAACACTCTGATTGGACGCGATCGCTCGCTCAGGTGAAACGCTCTGATTGGACGCCATCGCTCGCTCAGGCGAAACGCTCTGATTGGACGAAACGCTCTGATTGGACGCCGTCGCTCAGGTGAAATGCTCTGATTGGACGCCGTCACTCAGGCAAAAACGCTCTGATTGGACGTCGTCGCTCAGGCGAAACGCTCTGATTGGACGCCGTCACTCAGGCGAAACACTCTGATTGGACGCCGTCGCTCAGGTGAAATGCTCTGATTGGACGCCATCGCTTGCTCAGGTGAAACGCTCTGATTGAATGCCATCACTCGCTCAGGCGAAACGCTCTGATTGGACGCCGTCGCTCAGGCGAAACGCTCTGATTGGACGTCATCGCTCGCTCAGGCGAAATGCTCTGATTGGACGCCGTCGCTCAGGTGAAACGCTCTGATTGGACGACGTCGCTCAGGTGAAACGCTCTGATTGGACGCCATCGCTCGCTCAGGCGAAACGCTCTGATTGGATGCCTGAAACGCTCTGATTGGACGCTGTCGCTCAGGCGAAACGCTCTGATTGGACGTCATCGCTCGCTCAGGCGAAATGCTCTGATTGGACGCCGTCGCTCAGGTGAAACGCTCTGATTGGACGACGTCGCTCAGGTGAAACGCT
This sequence comes from Vimba vimba, assembly GCA_022828995.1. Lineage (NCBI taxonomy): Eukaryota > Metazoa > Chordata > Actinopteri > Cypriniformes > Leuciscidae > Vimba > Vimba vimba. The sequence continues at coordinate 49,806,420 of CM040820.1, read as the reverse complement.
CTGATTGGACGCCATCGCTCGCTCAGGTGAAACGCTCTGATTGGACGCTGTCGCTCAGGCGAAACGCTCTGATTGGACGCCGTCGCTCAGGTGAAACACTCTGATCGGACACCATCACTCAGGTGAAACGCTCTGATTGGACACCATCGCTCAGGTGAAATGCTCTGATTGGACACCATCACTCGCTCAGGTGAAATGCTCTGATTGGACACCATCACTCAGGTCGCCATCGCTCGCTCAGGTGAAATGCTCTGATTGGACGCCATCACTCGCTCAGGCGAAACGCTCTGATTGGACGCCGTCGCTCAAGTGAAACTTTTCTGTATTTCTGGAGTCCGATGTAATTTTTATAATAAATACTTAAATAAATACTTGTTATCAAAAAGCATGTCTAATTTACTGAAATCATGAAACTTATACAACAACTATTCAGAAAGAATTGTCAAATTCATTTTTATTTTCCCCATATTTCATGTTTTATATTTAAATTTTTCTGCATTCCATTTTTTTTTATTGGTTTGATTTAATTTGAATAATCAAAAAGAACTTCTTATCAATTGAATTCATAAACTTTAACAACTTAATAAATTATTTAGCCTATCTTTTAAAATCAATTATAGGGCCCAATGAAATGTTTAGGCTATTTTTATTCAGAAATTCTGTTATGTATTTTAATTGTTCTGGATTCGTGATTTAAAACAAATTAGTTTTAAAATCTAGATCGCTGGTAATCAAATGAAGGCATAAAACATAAACTCTTTATTTCGTCTTGTAAAGTTAGTGAAGCACAGTCATGTTAGAGCTTTATTAACT
>CM040820.1:49735607-49800607 GCA_022828995.1 Vimba vimba | reverse complement strand
AATTAATGAAATGTAAATATTTACTTAAAAAAAAAATGCCAATGAAATTTTAAGATTTTAATCATTTCTATGACTTTTCCAGGTCTAGAAAGCACAATTACAAAATAAGTTGTTTAATATATTTAGGTTTTCCGAACCCTGGTGAATCATGACTCTTTAAAAAAAAAAAAAAAAAAAAAAAAAAAAATATATATATATATATATATATATATATATATATATATATATATATATATATATAAAATATAATGTATAAAAAAATGAAAGGAATGAGTAACTAACTCAGAGTCACGCTTGATGCTGACAGATCTCTCACACAAACATTCAAACGTTCATGACTGCACAAAATGTTACACAATTCAATAATAATGTAAAAGTATTCTTGAAAGCATATGCTGTTGTGCAACTATTGCAAAACTTTGAAAATTATATCACATTGCTTTCTGTCTGGGAAAAAAAGTCTAAAAAGCTGTAGTTTATTTGAAAAATTAAATTCGAGACAACATGGGACATTTAGATTTTTTGGTTCTCGTAAAGATTGTCAAGTAAAACTGCTCAGTTTGAATTTGTTTCGTTCCCTAATTGTAAAATCCCTCATTTGGCCAATACATTTGTGGAGGCAACAACAGATCTATTGTTCAGCAAATTTTCAATGAGTATATGCCAATACAATTAATTATTAATTAAAATAATTTTGGTAACACTATACTTAGGTTTATAGGATGACTTACATGTAAAGTGAACTATGCTATCTTTATATCCGAAGGAGAAATCACCTTTCAAAGCATTATACTGTATATTTCCCATAAAAACAGGGAAATAATTTGCCAGTATGAGTTTATACTGGATGACAGTCATTTGTCCTGCACTCCATGTGACCGATGCTGTAGATGTGCAGTGTGTTTGAATGATGAGATATTTTATTTTTGAGAGATTTCTGGGGTGTATTGTGGGATCGAGGAAGGTGTGTGAGATCGGACACAAGACATCTCTCATCAATGTCCACTGGAAGTGTTTGAGAAAGCCTCCATTGGCTCAAATGAAAATTAGACATGACTTGAAGGATGAAGAACATCTGATGCCTCGTCTTCCTCACTTTTCCCACAGCGAGTCTGGAAGCTGTAAGAGTGTCATCGCAGCACATTTACAGTTAATGCTGCTTCGTTTTTAATGCGTGCGTGAGTGTGTACATGGGGTCCACGTCTGCACACACTCCTGCGAACATGACATGGCCAGGCTTCCCTTCGTCGGGATCCCGGGATCATCCACGGCATGATCTCATTCCTATTGCACTGCACTCTCATCTGACCTCGTACTTCTCGTTAATTGTTAATGTTCCGTTAAAGCAGCTTCTCAGGCAAACTGAGGGTTCATGCGGTGGGTCCGAGGAGCGTTGGGAAGAATATCCAACACATCATCATATCAGATCATCAGCTGTTCCAGCGATCAATAACTCAATCCCTGGGTTGTTACGTCTGATCCAAGATCTGGGTAACACAAAAACTACACAAACACTGGGTTGTTACGTCTGATCCAAGATCTGGGTAACACAAAAACTACACAAACACTGGGTTGTTACGTCTGATCCAAGATCTGGGTAACACAAAAACTACACAAACACTGGGTTGTTACATCTGATCCAAGATCTGGGTAACACAAAAACTACACAAACACTGGGTTGTTACATCTGATCCAAGATCTGGGTTACACAAAAACTACACAAACACTGGGTTGTTACGTCTGACCCAAGATCTGGGTAACACAAAAACTACACAAACACTGGGTTGTTACGTCTGATCCAAGATCTGGGTAACACAAAAACTACACAAACACTGGGTTGTTACGTCTGACCCAAGATCTGGGTAACACAAAAACTACACAAACACTGGGTTGTTACGTCTGACCCAAGATCTGGGTAACACAAAAACTACACAAACACTGGGTTGTTACGTCTGACCCAAGATCTGGGTAACACAAAAACTACACAAACACTGGGTTGTTACGTCTGATCCAAGATCTGGGTAACACAAAAACTACACAAACACTGGGTTGTTACGTCTGACCCAGGATCTGGGCTACACAAAAACTACACAAACACTGGGTTGTTACGTCTGACCCAGGATCTGGGTTACACAAAAACTACACAAACACTGGGTTGTTACGTCTGACCCAAGATCTGGGTTACACAAAAACTACACAAACACTGGGTTGTTACGTCTGACCCAGGATCTGGGTAACACAAAAACTACCCAAGCACTGGGTTGTTACGTCTGACCCAGGATCTGGGCTACACAAAAACTACCCAAGCACTGGGTTGTTACGTCTGATCCAAGATCTGGGTAACACAAAAACTACACAAACACTGGGTTGTTACATCTGATCCAAGATCTGGGTAACACAAAAACTACACAAACACTGGGTTGTTACGTCTGACCCAAGATCTGGGTTACACAAAAACTACACAAACACTGGGTTGTTACGTCTGATCCAAGATCTGGGTAACACAAAAACTACACAAACACTGGGTTGTTACATCTGATCCAAGATCTGGGTTACACAAAAACTACACAAACACTGGGTTGTTACGTCTGATCCAAGATCTGGGTAACACAAAAACTACACAAACACTGGGTTGTTACGTCTGATCCAAGATCTGGGTAACACAAAAACTACACAAACACTGGGTTGTTACGTCTGATCCAAGATCTGGGTAACACAAAAACTACACAAACACTGGGTTGTTACATCTGATCCAAGATCTGGGTTACACAAAAACTACACAAACACTGGGTTGTTACATCTGATCCAAGATCTGGGTAACACAAAAACTACACAAACACTGGGTTGTTACGTCTGATCCAAGATCTGGGTAACACAAAAACTACACAAACACTGGGTTGTTACATCTGATCCAAGATCTGGGTAACACAAAAACTACACAAACACTGGGTTGTTACGTCTGATCCAAGATCTGGGTAACACAAAAACTACACAAACACTGGGTTGTTACATCTGATCCAAGATCTGGGTAACACAAAAACTACACAAACACTGGGTTGTTACATCTGATCCAAGATCTGGGTAACACAAAAACTACACAAACACTGGGTTGTTACGTCTGATCCAAGATCTGGGTAACACAAAAACTACACAAACACTGGGTTGTTACGTCTGATCCAAGATCTGGGTAACACAAAAACTACACAAACACTGGGTTGTTACATCTGATCCAAGATCTGGGTTACACAAAAACTACACAAACACTGGGTTGTTACATCTGATCCAAGATCTGGGTAACACAAAAATCTACCCAAGCACTGGGTTGTTACGTCTGATCCAAGATCTGGGTAACACAAAAACTACACAAACACTGGGTTGTTACATCTGATCCAAGATCTGGGTAACACAAAAACTACACAAACACTGGGTTGTTACGTCTGACCCAAGATCTGGGTTACACAAAAACTACACAAACACTGGGTTGTTACATCTGATCCAAGATCTGGGTAACACAAAAACTACACAAACACTGGGTTGTTACATCTGATCCAAGATCTGGGTTACACAAAAACTACACAAACACTGGGTTGTTACGTCTGACCCAAGATCTGGGTAACACAAAAACTACACAAACACTGGGTTGTTACGTCTGATCCAAGATCTGGGTAACACAAAAACTACACAAACACTGGGTTGTTACGTCTGACCCAAGATCTGGGTAACACAAAAACTACACAAACACTGGGTTGTTACGTCTGACCCAGGATCTGGGTTACACAAAAACTACACAAACACTGGGTTGTTACGTCTGACCCAAGATCTGGGTAACACAAAAACTACACAAACACTGGGTTGTTACGTCTGACCCAAGATCTGGGTAACACAAAAACTACACAAACACTGGGTTGTTACGTCTGATCCAAGATCTGGGTAACACAAAAACTACACAAACACTGGGTTGTTACGTCTGACCCAGGATCTGGGCTACACAAAAACTACACAAACACTGGGTTGTTACGTCTGACCCAGGATCTGGGTTACACAAAAACTACACAAACACTGGGTTGTTACGTCTGACCCAAGATCTGGGTTACACAAAAACTACACAAACACTGGGTTGTTACGTCTGACCCAGGATCTGGGTAACACAAAAACTACCCAAGCACTGGGTTGTTACGTCTGACCCAGGATCTGGGCTACACAAAAACTACACAAACACTGGGTTGTTACGTCTGATCCAAGATCTGGGTTACACAAAAACTACACAAACACTGGGTTGTTACGTCTGACCCAAGATCTGGGTAACACAAAAACTACACAAACACTGGGTTGTTACGTCTGACCCAGGATCTGGGTAACACAAAAACTACCCAAGCACTGGGATGTTACGTCTGACCCAGGATCTGGGTAACACAAAAACTACACAAACACTGGGTTGTTACGTCTGACCCAGGATCTGGGTAACACAAAAACTACCCAAACACTGGGATGTTACGTCTGACCCAGGATCTGGGTAACACAAAAACTACACAAGCACTGGGTTGTTACGTCTGATCCAAGATCTGGGTTACACAAAAACTACACAAACACTGGGTTGTTACGTCTGACCCAAGATCTGGGTAACACAAAAACTACACAAACACTGGGTTGTTACGTCTGACCCAAGATCTGGGTAACACAAAAACTACCCAAACACTGGGTTGTTACGTCTGATCCAAGATCTGGGTTACACAAAAACTACACAAACACTGGGTTGTTACGTCTGATCCAAGATCTGGGTTACACAAAAACTACCCAAACACTGGGTTGTTACGTCTGACCCAAGATCTGGGTAACACAAAAACTACCCAAACACTGGGTTGTTACGTCTGATCCAAGATCTGGGTTACACAAAAACTACACAAACACTGGGTTGTTACGTCTGATCCAAGATCTGGGTTACACAAAAACTACACAAACACTGGGTTGTTACGTCTGACCCAAGATCTGGGTAACACAAAAACTACCCAAGCACTGGGTTGTTACGTCTGATCCAGGATCTGGGTTACACAAAAACTACACAAACACTGGGATGTTACGTCTGATCCAGGATCTGGGTTACACAAAAACTACACAAACACTGGGATGTTACGTCTGACCCAAGATCTGGGTAACACAAAAACTACCCAAGCACTGGGTTGTTACGTCTGATCCAGGATCTGGGTTACACAAAAACTACACAAACACTGGGATGTTACGTCTGATCCAGGATCTGGGTTACACAAAAACTACACAAACACTGGGTTGTTACGTCTGACCCAAGATCTGGGTAACACAAAAACTACCCAAGCACTGGGTTGTTACGTCTGATCCAGGATCTGGGTTACACAAAAACTACACAAACACTGGGTTGTTACGTCTGATCCAGGATCTGGGTTACACAAAAACTACACAAACACTGGGATGTTACGTCTGACCCAGGATCTGGGTAACACAAAAACTACACAAACACTGGGTTGTTACGTCTGATCCAAGATCTGGGTTACACAAAAACTACACAAACACTGGGTTGTTACGTCTGATCCAAGATCTGGGTTACACAAAAACTACACAAACACTGGGTTGTTACGTCTGATCCAAGATCTGGGTTACACAAAAACTACACAAACACTGGGTTGTTACGTCTGATCCAAGATCTGGGTTACACAAAAACTACACAAACACTGGGTTGTTACGTCTGATCCAAGATCTGGGTTACACAAAAACTACACAAACACTGGGTTGTTACGTCTGATCCAAGATCTGGGTTACACAAAAACTACACAAACACTGGGTTGTTACGTCTGACCCAGGATCTGGGTAACACAAAAACTACACAAACACTGGGTTGTTACGTCTGATCCAAGATCTGGGTTACACAAAAACTACACAAACACTGGGTTGTTACATCTGATCCAGGATCTGGGTTACACAAAAACTACACAAACACTGGGTTGTTACATCTGATCCAGGATCTGGGTTACACAAAAACTACACAAACACTGGGATGTTACGTCTGACCCAGGATCTGGGTAACACAAAAACTACACAAACACTGGGTTGTTACGTCTGATCCAAGATCTGGTTTACACAAAAACTACACAAACACTGGGTTGTTACGTCTGACCCAAGATCTGGGTAACACAAAAACTACCCAAGCACTGGGTTGTTACGTCTGACCCAGGATCTGGGTTACACAAAAACTACCCAAACACTGGGTTGTTACGTCTGACCCAGGATCTGGGTTACACAAAAACTACACAAACACTGGGTTGTTACGTCTGACCCAGGATCTGGGTTACACAAAAACTACCCAAACACTGGGTTGTTACGTCTGACCCAGGATCTGGGTTACACAAAAACTACCCAAGCACTGGGTTGTTACGTCTGACCCAGGATCTGGGTTACACAAAAACTACCCAAGCACTGGGTTGTTACGTCTGACCCAGGATCTGGGTTACACAAAAACTACACAAACACTGGGTTGTTACGTCTGACCCAGGATCTGGGTTACACAAAAACTACACAAACACTGGGTTGTTACGTCTGATCCAAGATCTGGGTTACACAAAAACTACACAAACACTGGGATGTTACGTCTGACCCAGGATCTGGGTAACACAAAAACTACACAAACACTGGGTTGTTACGTCTGATCCAAGATCTGGGTAACACAAAAACTACACAAACACTGGGTTGTTACGTCTGACCCAAGATCTGGGTAACACAAAAACTACACAAACACTGGGTTGTTACGTCTGACCCAAGATCTGGGTAACACAAAAACTACACAAACACTGGGTTGTTACGTCTGACCCAAGATCTGTCCCAGGATCTGGGTAACACAAAAACTACACAAACACTGGGTTGTTAGTCTGACCCAGGATCTGTGTTACACAAAAACTACACAAACACTGGGTTGTTACATCTGACCCAGGATCTGGGTTACACAAAAACTACACAAACACTGGGTTGTTACGCCTGACCCAGGATCTGGGTTACACAAAAACTACTCAAACACTGGGTTGTTACGTCTGACCCAGGATCTGGGTTACACAAAAACTACTCAAACACTGGGTTGTTACGTCTGACCCAGGATCTGGGTTACACAAAAACTACACAAACACTGGGTTGTTACGCCTGACCCAGGATCTGGGTAACACAAAAACTACACAAACACTGGGTTGTTACGTCTGACCCAGGATCTGGGTTACACAAAAACTACTCAAACACTGGGTTGTTACGTCTGACCCAGGATCTGGGTTACACAAAAACTACACAAACACTGGGTTGTTACGCCTGACCCAGGATCTGGGTTACACAAAAACTACACAAACACTGGGTTGTTACATCTGACCCAGGATCTGGGTTACACAAAAACTACACAAACACTGGGTTGTTACGCCTGACCCAGGATCTGGGTTACACAAAAACTACACAAACACTGGGTTGTTACGCCTGACCCAGGATCTGGGTTACACAAAAACTACTCAAACACTGGGTTGTTACGTCTGACCCAGGATCTGGGTAACACAAAAACTACACAAGCACTGGGTTGTTACGCCTGACCCAGGATCTGGGTTACACAAAAACTACACAAACACTGGGTTGTTACGTCTGACCCAGGATCTGGGTAACACAAAAACTACCCAAACACTGGGTTGTTACATCTGGCCCAGGATCTGGGTAACACAAAAACTACCCAAACACTGGGTTGTTACGTCTGGCCCAGGATCTGGGTAACACAAAAACTACACAAACACTGGGTTGTTACGTCTGACCCAGGATCTGGGTTACACAAAACTACACAAACACTGGGTTGTTACGTCTGACCCAGGATCTTGGTAACACAAGAAAACTACCCAAATACCTGAAAAATTAACCCTCCAAAAAAACGACTCAAAAGGGTCAACCCAGGATTTGGGTAAAAAAAATAACCCAAGATTTTTTTAGTGTTGAAACTGAGGGTTCATGCGGTGGGTCCGAGGAGCGTTGGGAAGAATCTACGGGATGTTCAACACATGCCTCATATCAGATCATTAGCTGTTCCAGCCGGACTTATTACAGTATACGTATGGCATCATACAACAAAAGGCCGATTCTCGAGGCACTCCGACATCAAACGCTGTCAGGATGTGAGTTATCGAGCTCAAAATCTGTCCAGAGGAGGATGAACCTGGTGAAATCTGCAGCGAGTTACGCTGTGTGTTGGCCAAACCCTGAGTCGGGGATGATGGGAGACGAAGAACAGGCGTCCTCTGCGGACGGCTCTCTCCATGACAGGACCCAAACTCTGTGTGTAATGGATGAGACTCTTTCCCCAGCCACTTCAAAGGCTCTAATGGTCACTGATAACACGGTTCTACAGCATTTCTGGGTTCCTCTTCGAGCCGACACTTAAGTTGAAGTGCCTGCCGTTGGCACCGTGCCAACATGCTGGAAGACTTTCTGAAAGATTTGCTGGCGCAAATGTGCACCAAATTAACGTTTTAATACAATACATGCATAACATTCAATTCAATTCACATTTATTTGTATTTCGCTTTTAACAATACACACCGTTTCAAAGCAGCTTTACAGAAAATGCGTCTACATTCAATTCACTTCACATTTATTTTTGTCCCTGTTATTTATATACACTGTTTATATCGTTTGTCTAAATCTGAAGAGCTGCTAAACGTGTTTCGTTGTTTCTTTAACAATGACTAATAAAGATCCATCTACCTATCGACCCAAAAGGCTCAACCCAGGATTTGGGTAGAAAAAACAACCCAAGATATTTTTTAGTGTTGAAACTGAGGGTTAAGGGTTAAGTTGAATTCATGCTAATGCATTTGCGATGTCGTTGTATAAAAAGCTTTCTGTCGGAGGAGCCGGGTGATGGAGATGACATCCTCACACCCCTGTTCACATCCAGCAGGCCTGTTCTCAAGCAATTACATGCAGCCTGGTTAATTTTTAATGGCAATCACATCCCACCACAGAAGACGAATGACTCCAATATTGCGGTTGGAATTTTTTTGGGGGGTGGAAGAGACAAGACCAAGTAACCATATGGATGCAATTGTGCTTTTGTCATTTTTTCAGCTTATCTTATTTGATTAACATTGACATTAACATTTGATGGTTTAAAAGGAAAAACATACACAGTGTTATGTGCAAATGAGATGAAGGATTTTAGAATGCATTTGTTACGCAGTTGTAATTGAAATTATTCAACCCCGATTTCAAATCAGGTTTATTGGCAACATTTACAGACTTCCAGCTGTTTGCAATGAACAAATCAAACATAAGAAACTGAAATAGCTCAAGTGGTTTCCAGAAATTCAACTGAAAATGCAACTTTTAATGACTTCTGCAGTCTCAAAATTAAAAAATGTTCTAACTGCATGTTAAAAAAGTGTCTTTTGTGACCAAAAGAATGGTCCAAAAAGTTAAGAGAAGATTTCATCGCCCTTCACAAACAAGGAGCAGGATACAAAAAGATAGCGAAGACTCTAAATGTTCCTCAAGACACCGTTGGAAACATAGTTCACATTATCAAAAGTTAAAGGATCAGTGGTTACTCTACCTGGACTGGACAGAAAAAGGAAGCGATCAACGGCTAAAACCAGATTTCTGAGAAGGCCGGATCAGAAAACCCCTCGGCTGACTGCAGAAGACCTGAAGCAAGACTCGGTGGCCACAGACACTGAGGTTCCAGCTCGTACTAAACGCATCAGAACTCCAGGACTACACCACTGCTGACCACAAGCACAAGGAAAGTGCTCAAAGTCATATACATAAGCCACAGAAGTTTTAGGATTCTGTTCTGTGGAGCGATGAAACAAAACGGGACCTTTTCGGCCCTGTGGATCAGCAGTGTGTCTGGAGGAGGAATGAAGCGTCAGCTGTGATGAACACCGTCTACAGTTCAGCATGAGGAGCTCGTGAGGCTCTCGGCTGCTTTATATCCTCCGGCTCTGGAAACCTGCAGCGTGTGGAAGCAGAGATAGCTTTAAAGCTATACAGCTTTCCTGTAGCTCAAACAGTAGAGCATTGGTGCTTGCAACGCCAAGGTCATAGGTTTGATTCCCAGGGAAAGCAAGAACTGATAAGAATGTAAATGTGTACCTTGAAATGTAATTAACCCTTTGGATAAAAGTGTTTGCCAAATGCATAAATGTAAATGATTCACTGAAGTATCAGGAAATCCTAGGAGAAAACGTCATGCCATCATCAGACCTTCCAACAGGACAATGATCCCCAGCATACCAGTGACATCACAGTCACCTGACTTCAACCCCATAGAAATCTCTGGTGGGATTAGAAGAACTGGAGGCCATTGCTCATGAGGAACGGGCTCAGATTCCTCAGAAACGCTGCCAGAGCTGCTGTCTGGCTCTACATCTCGCTCGCAGCAGCTCATAACAGCAGAAGTGTGTACTAAAGATGCTTGCCATGAAGGGTTGAATAATTCTGCAGAAGTCATTAAAAGTTGCATTTTCAGTTGAATTTTGGGGAAACCAAGTGAAACATTTCTTGAGTTGAGCGATTACAATTATGTTTGATTTGTTTGCAAGTAGCTGAAAGTCTGTACATTTTGCCAATAAACCTGAATTGCAATGGATTGAATAATTTCGATTACTTCTGTTCATGGTCCTGCTGTTTGCAGAAACTTGTCCAAAGCGACTGTTTGAGCTACTGGAAATATAGCCAGTTTGATGGCGCTCTACAAATTTACATATTGTAGTGAATGCAGGCTTTTGAGGAATAATGTGTTAAGTGAAGAGTACAAAGTATTTGGCTATAATTATGAGTTAGCAGACAGTTTGTTTATTTAAATGCTATAACTATTTGCATATGTGGCACGGCTGTTCTGAAGGTCTTTGACAGCTGCCTGTCTGAAAGATTACTTCTTTACCACATTACTTTTAGATGTTAATTGCTATTTATATTTCAGAAGAGTTGAGTTTGCTGCCATCTCAGAAGATTCATGCATTAAAAATACACTAATCAATGAAAAAAACAAATACCTGCTTTTTAAAGTGATTGCAGACACCATTCAGTTTCGTCATTTTAATCATTTTAATCCCAATGTGCACTTTTCTCAGAAAGGGGATTCTTATATTAAGGGGAAATACATGCATGAGTAGAAGCATACACACACACACACACACACACATGTATAAATGAAGCCTTCAGCTGAAACCATTAGATGTTTTTCCAATAACAGCACTGAATAGGAATAACGTATTATGGGACAGCAAGACTCTGCCCACTGCTGATTGTAAACAGGTCGACTAGTGACACGTTTTATGATGTTTCTGCTGCTGTAATGCGGATGCAGAGATGTGTGGGCCTCCACCATTGCTCTTTAATTGGGGGTCATTTCAGCAGGACTGTGAACATGCTTTTGTTACCAGAATCTCTGGCTGGTTTCCAGACCGGCTGTGTCAATACCAGAGGCGGAAATCAGATTTCTTGCTCGCGTACTCTTACACTGGATGTTGTGTTATGTTGGTGACAGTGAGTACACACAGTTCAACTAGGACTTCACTGTACAAGTTTGGCGAAATAGAGGGACCCTGTTTAAGATGGTTTACCTGGAAAAAATAACCTGTTTGGTTAATATGTTTTAGAAGTAGATATATTAGTTGAATTGCATGTGTCAAAACAGGTATAGTTATCTTTAAGTTAGGGTTGTCAGTTCAGTGCAGTTTATAATAATAATAATAATAATTGTATACTAAATCATTTTCCTACAATTGAAACAAATCAAGCTTTAAGTTTCACCCTCACACACAGACCAACATGTAAAAATAAAGCAGACTTTATTTTTTTCTGAACTTTCCTTAATTCCACCTCGAAGTTTGACAACCTCAATATCAGAACGTGTTTCTGTGGGCTTGAGATGGGCTTTACAAAACAGTGGTTCTCAACCCATGAAGTCTTAGAGCTATTTGTATTTCGTTACATTAACTCTTTCCTATTTTATTCTATCTTCATGCATTCTGGTTTTATCAGCACTTGAATATGGCTAGGTTTCATAAAACAAAACAAAACAAAACAAAAAAAACATTTTGAGCAAAAAACTGAAAAAATACAAAACAAGTTGTCAAAGACTACGTCTTTTTCGGATTTCAAAACATCTCAGTCCTGTAGCTCGTCCTAGGTCGACATTTCATTCAGTAACGTTAGGCAGCTTTTATTTATATGCGGTTTAAAGTTGATGATGGTGTTATTCTGTATATGCTAGCTGTCTTCTTCGTCTGTGTTTTGATCTGGAGACTCTTTACTCTTTCAGAAGATGTGTAATAGCGCCCCCTACCATATCACTGTGAAAACACGGAAAGCCATGCGATTCCGTCAGTGGCGTGGAAAGAGTTAATAATCTTAATTAAAATGCTTAAAGTAACACTACAAATTAGGTGTACAACATTAAACTGACATAAATTTATGTTTATGTATTTTTATTACAAACAACCTTAAAACTCGTCTGCTGAAATCTGCTATTCATGTGATTTGTGCATCAGAGCTGAAGTTTCGATGGCAGTTTCTTTGCATCTTGAAAGTGTTTATAAGTGCAGTGCTGCTTTGTATACAGGGGTAACATGAGCGTCACACACTGTCAGAGAGCGAATCTGCATTTTCATTCAGTCCATCTGTCGTTGAACTGTGGCAGATAACGCTGTCAAATCACTAGCAAATTTGGCGTGTTACTTATTCTGTTTACTCACTTTGCTGGGGAAGTTCATGTAAACCAAATCTGCGCAGATTTAGCTCAAGTACTCGTGAGTCATCATGATATATTAAATACAGCGTAGGCCTATTGTGCAGAATCTGCTCATATCTGGCTCACTTACACACACACGTCACTATCCTGATTATATATAACTAATATTTTCTTGGTGTTTGAGTCAAAAAGATGGGGAACCACACTACTAAAGACTCGTCTATTCAGTGTTTTAATCATCTAGCCTAATGTCTTAAATTATCCTCACTTGGTGGATTTTTTCAGCAAATACTGATGCATGCAATTGCAACTTGATTGACGTGTTTAATGGATTAAAAGCCCTAGTTGTAATGTAGAAACTCTTCGCAGAGAGTAAGACAGTAGAAGTCTGTCATTTGTCAGGGTCAGCCTAGGCTGGAGTGAGCCGCTGGAGGGAGTGTGCCCTCGTGTCCGCCGGCTGGCTGTGGATTAGGACTGGATCTGCCCTTTGTGTCGGGAAGAGGGACGGAGCCTCGTTGGTGGGGGGCTTCAGAGAGGATTCTTGTCCAAACATTCTGCACGCGGATTTGTATTCATTGCACCCCTGCTGCTATTGATATCATTACGCGGGGCTCTCCAGCTGAGCGGAGGGCCCGGGCCGGGCGGATGGGGGTCACGGGGACAGCAGGCCTAATGAGAGCTGACACTGGCTCCAGGTCGACCGAGCATCTACCGGAATTCTAGCGGAGCCGCACTTTCCCAGTCAGCGCATTAGATCAAAGATCATTACCTGCTAATCAAAACACATGAGCGTGAGGCTCCCCCTTTTCTGCAGTGTTTTGGCGGCAGCTACTCAGCCCACAGAGAACAATTACGCATGCACTCGTTTCTGTGGAAGCTTGTTTCCACCACGGAATAAAAAAATGCATAAAGGTATTAGCGATTTTTTTATCTTACAATTTTTCTCAAAATTGTTAATCTCGCAATTAGGGTTGGGTATCGCTTGAATTTTAACGATTCCGATTTCGATTCTGCTTAACGATTTCGATTCTTATCGATTCCTAGTTTCGATTCCAATATGGTAAATATATTATTCACATTTAGTCTTATCGCAAAACATTTAATTGTAGCTGAATATCATGAACAAAAATCATCAGGCTAAAGGTCCTTGCACACTGACTCTGAAGTTCGTGTCTGAAATTTTCGCACGTTAAAAAATAAATACGACTTCATGTTTTGTTAATCACGTTTGCACACTGCCTCCGAAACTTTCGTCCGTCATAAAAAAATATGGATCAGGTTCGATTTTCTGTGTTTTTCGCATCCGTAGCTCAAGCATTTCGAGAAAAAAATAAATAAATAATTAGCGATCGCAACAAAAGATACAACTGAACAAAGATACGACTGAAATAAACAGTGTTTTAAGATTTTCAGGAGTTCAGGTTCAGAAACTGAAATAAAATGTAAAATAACACTGCACTTTATAAATAAAATGTACATTACAAATATAGTTACAAAAGTTATTCAGTGAAGAACCAGTGAATATTCTCTTTGTCTTTTGTTGTTTGATTAGTGTTATTATAGAGCAGGAATATTAGTGTTATTATAGAGAGGAATATTAGTGTTATTATAGAGCGGGAATATTAGTGTTATTAAAGAGAGGAATATTAGTGTTATTATAGAGCGGGAATATTATTGTTATTATAGAACGGGAATATTAGTGTTATTATAGAACGGGAATATTAGTGTTATTATAGAACGGGAATATTAGAGTTATTATAGAGCGGGAATATTAGTGTTATTATAGAGCGGGAATATTAGTGTTATTATAGAGCGGGAATATTAGTGTTATTATAGAGCGGGAATATTAGTGTTATTATAGAACGGGAATATTAGTGTTATTATAGAACGGGAATATTAGTGTTATAATAGAACGGGAATATTAGTGTTATTATAGAACGGGAATATTAGAGTTATTATAGAGCGGGAATATTAGTGTTATTATAGAGCGGGAATATTAGTGTTATTATAGAGAGGAATATTAGTGTTATTAAAGAGCGGGAATATTAGTGTTATTATAGAACGGGAATATTAGTGTTATTATAGAACGGGAATATTAGTGTTATTATAGAGCGGGAATATTAGTGTTATTATAGAACGGGAATATTAGAGTTATTATAGAGCGGGAATATTAGTGTTATTATAGAGCGGGAATATTAGTGTTATTATAGAACGGGAATATTAGTGTTATTATAGAACGGGAATATTAGAGTTATTATAGAGCGGGAATATTAGTGTTATTATAGAGCGGGAATATTAGTGTTATTATAGAGCGGGAATATTAGTGTTATTATAGAGAGGAATATTAGTGTTATTAAAGAGCGGGAATATTAGTGTTATTATAGAACGGGAATATTAGTGTTATTATAGAACGGGAATATTAGTGTTATTATAGAGCGGGAATATTAGTGTTATTATAGAGTGGGAATATTAGTGTTATTATAGAGCGGGAATATTAGAGTTATTATAGAGCGGGAATATTAGTGTTATTAAAGAGCGGGAATATTAGTGTTATTATAGAACGGGAATATTAGTGTTATTATAGAACGGGAATATTAGAGTTATTATAGAGCGGGAATATTAGTGTTATTATAGAGCGGGAATATTAGAGTTATTATAGAGCGGGAATATTAGTGTTATTATAGAGCGGGAATATTAGTGTTATTATAGAGCGGGAATATTAGTGTTATTAAAGAGCGGGAATATTAGAGTTATTATAGAGCAGGAATATTAGTGTTATTATAGAGAGGAATATTAGTGTTATTATAGAGCGGGAATATTAGTGTTATTAAAGAGCGGGAATATTAGTGTTATTAAAGAGCGGGAATATCAGTGTTATTATAGAGCGGGAATATTAGTGTTATTATAGAGCGGGAATATAGAGCGGGAATATTAGTGTTATTATAGAGCGGGAATATAGAGCGGGAATATTAGTGTTATTATAGAGCGGGAATATTAGTGTTATTATAGAGCGGGAATATTAGTGTTATTATAGAACGGGAATATTAGTGTTATTATAGAACGGGAATATTAGAGTTATTATAGAGCGGGAATATTAGTGTTATTATAGAGCGGGAATATTAGTGTTATTATAGAGCGGGAATATTAGTGTTGTTATAGAGAGGAATATTAGTGTTATTAAAGAGCGGGAATATTAGTGTTATTATAGAACGGGAATATTAGTGTTATTATAGAACGGGAATATTAGTGTTATTATAGAGCGGGAATATTAGTGTTATTATAGAGCGGGAATATTAGTGTTATTATAGAGCGGGAATATTAGAGTTATTATAGAGCGGGAATATTAGTGTTATTAAAGAGCGGGAATATTAGTGTTATTATAGAACGGGAATATTAGTGTTATTATAGAGCGGGAATATTAGTGTTATTATAGAGCGGGAATATTAGTGTTATTATAGAGCGGGAATATTAGTGTTATTAAAGAGCGGGAATATTAGAGTTATTATAGAGCAGGAATATTAGTGTTATTATAGAGAGGAATATTAGTGTTATTATAGAGCGGGAATATTAGTGTTATTAAAGAGCGGGAATATTAGTGTTATTAAAGAGCGGGAATATCAGTGTTATTATAGAGCGGGAATATTAGTGTTATTATAGAGCGGGAATATAGAGCGGGAATATTAGTGTTATTATAGAGCGGGAATATAGAGCGGGAATATTAGTGTTATTAAAGAGCGGGAATATTAGTGTTATTAAAGAGCGGGAATATAGAGCGGGAATATTAGTGTTATTATAGAGCGGGAATATTAGTGATATTATAGAGCGGGAATATTAGAGTTATTATAGAGCGGGAATATTAGTGTTATTATAGAGCGGGAATATTAGTGTTATTATAGAGCGGGAATATTAGTGTTATTATAGAGCGGGAATATAGAGCGGGGATATTAGTGTTATTAAAGAGCGGGAATATTAGTGTTATTATAGAGCGGGAATATTAGTGTTATTATAGAGCGGGAATATAGAGCGGGAATATTAGAGTTATTATAGAGCGGGAATATTAGTGTTATTATAGAGCGGGAATATTAGTGTTATTATAGAGCAGGAATATTAGTGTTATTATAGAGAGGAATATTAGTGTTATTATAGAGACGGCAGGAATATTAGTGTTATTAAAGAGCGGGAATATTAGAGTTATTATAGAGCAGGAATATTAGTGTTATTATAGAGACGGCAGGAATATTAGTGTTATTAAAGAGCGGGAATATTAGTGTTATTATAGAGCGGGAATATTAGTGTTATTATAGAGCGGGAATATTAGAGTTATTATAGAGCGGGAATATTAGAGTTATTATAGAGCAGGAATATTAGTGTTATTATAGAGAGGAATATTAGTGTTATTATAGAGACGGCAGGAATATTAGTGTTATTAAAGAGCGGGAATATTAGTGTTATTATAGAGCGGGAATATTAGTGTTATTATAGAGCGGGAATATTAGAGTTATTATAGAGCAGGAATATTAGTGTTATTATAGAGAGGAATATTAGTGTTATTATAGAGACGGCAGGAATATTAGTGTTATTATAGAGCGGGAATTTTAGTGTTATTATAGAGCGGGAATATTAGTGTTATTATAGAGCGGGAATATTAGTGTTATTATAGAGCGGGAATATTAGTGTTATTATAGAGCGGGAATATTAGTGTTATTAAAGAGCGGGAATATAAGTGTTATTAAAGAGCGGGAATATTAGAGTTATTATAGAGCGGGGATATTAGTGTTATTCAAGAGTGGGAATATTAGTGTTATTATAGAGCGGGAATATTAGAGTTATTATAGAGCAGGAATATTAGTGTTATTATAGAGAGGAATATTAGTGTTATTATAGAGACGGCAGGAATATTAGTGTTATTAAAGAGCGGGAATATTAGTGTTATTATAGAGCGGGAATATTAGTGTTATTATAGAGCGGGAATATTAGAGTTATTATAGAGCAGGAATATTAGTGTTATTATAGAGAGGAATATTAGTGTTATTATAGAGACGGCAGGAATATTAGTGTTATTATAGAGTGGGAATATTAGTGTTATTATAGAGCGGGAATATTAGTGTTATTAAAGAGTGGGAATATTAGTGTTATTATAGAGCGGGAATATTAGTGTTATTATAGAGAGGAATATTAGTGTTATTATAGAGCGGGAATATCAGTGTTATTATAGAGAGGAATATTAGTGTTATTATAGAGACGGCAGGAATATTAGTGTTATTATAGAGAGGAATATTAGTGTTATTATAGAGTGGGAATATTAGTGTTATTATAGAGCGGGAATATTAGTGTTATTATAGAGAGGAATATTAGTGTTATTATAGAGCGGGAATATTAGTGTTATTATAGAGAGGAATATTAGTGTTATTATAGAGACGGCAGGAATATTAGTGTTATTATAGAGAGGAATATTAGTGTTATTATAGAGAGGAATATTAGTGTTATTATAGAGCGGGAATATTAGTGTTATTATAGAGAGGAATATTAGTGTTATTATAGAGACGGCAGGAATATTAGTGTTATTATAGAGTGGGAATATTAGTGTTATTATAGAGCGGGAATATTAGTGTTATTAAAGAGTGGGAATATTAGTGTTATTATAGAGCGGGAATATTAGTGTTATCATAGAGCGGGAATATTAGAGTTATTATAAAGCGGGAATATTAGTGTTATTAAAGAGTGGGAATATTAGTGTTATTATAGAGCGGGAATATTAGTGTTATTATAGAGGCGGGAATATTAGTGTTATTATAGAGAGGAATATTAGTGTTATTATAGAGCGGGAATATTAGTGTTATTATAGAGCGGGAATATTAGTGTTATTATAGAGCGTGAATATTAGTGTTATTATAGAGGCGGGAATATTAGTGTTATTATAGAGAGGAATATTAGTGTTATTATAGAACGGGAATATTAGTGTTATTATAGAGCGGGAATATTAGTGTTATTATAGAGCGGGAATATTAGTGTTATTATAGAGCGGGAATATTAGTGTTATTATAGAGCGGGAATATTAGTGTTATTATAGAGGCGGAATATTAGAGTTATTATAGAGGCGGAATATTAGTGTTATTATAGAGACAGGAATATTAGTGTTATTATAGAGCGGGAATATTAGTGTTATTAAAGAGTGGGAATATTAGTGTTATTATAGAGCGGGAATATTAGTGTTATTATAGAGGCGGGAATATTAGTGTTATTATAGAGAGGAATATTAGTGTTATTATAGAACGGGAATATTAGTGTTATTATAGAGCGGGAATATTAGTGTTATTATAGAGCGGGAATATTAGTGTTATTATAGAGCGGGAATATTAGTGTTATTATAGAGCAGGAATATTAGTGTTATTATAGGGAATATTAGTGTTATTATAGGGAATATTAGTGTTATTATAGGGAATATTAGTGTTATTATAGAGAGGAATATTAGTGTTATTATAGAATGGGAATATTAGTGTTATTATAGAGCGGGAATATTAGTGTTATTATAGAGCGGGAATATTAGTGTTATTATAGAGAGGAATATTAGTGTTATTATAGAGCGGGAATATTAGTGTTATTATAGAGCAGGAATATTAGTGTTGTTATAGGGAATATTAGTGTTATTATAGGGAATATTAGTGTTATTATAGGGAATATTAGTGTTATTATAGAGCGGGAATATTAGTGTTATTATAGAGCGGGAATATTAGTGTTATTATAGAGGCGGAATATTAGTGTTATTATAGAGCGGGAATATTAGTGTTATTATAGAGCGGGAATATTAGTGTTATTATAGGGAATATTAGTGTTATTATAGAGCAGGAATATTAGTGTTATTATAGGGAATATTAGTGTTATTATAGGGAATATTAGTGTTATTATAGGGAATATTAGTGTTATTATAGGGAATATTAGTGTTATTATAGAGCAGGAATATTAGTGTTATTATAGGGAATATTAGTGTTATTATAGAGCGGGAATATTAGTGTTATTATAGAGAGGAATATTAGTGTTATTATAGAGAGGAATATTAGTGTTATTATAGAGAGGAATATTAGTGTTATTATAGAGAGGAATATTAGTGTTATTATAGAGAGGAATATTAGTGTTATTATAGAGCGGGAATATTAGAGTTATTATAGAGCGGGAATATTAGTGTTATTATAGAGAGGAATATTAGTGTTATTATAGAGCGGGAATATTAGTGTTATTATAGAGCGGGAATATTAGTGTTATTATAGGGAATATTAGTGTTATTATAGAGAGGAATATTAGTGTTATTATAGAGAGGAATATTAGTGTTATTATAGAGAGGAATATTAGTGTTATTATAGAGCGGGAATATTAGAGTTATTATAGAGCGGGAATATTAGTGTTATTATAGAGAGGAATATTAGTGTTATTATAGAGAGGAATATTAGTGTTATTATAGAGAGGAATATTAGTGTTATTATAGAGCGGGAATATTAGTGTTATTATAGAGCGGGAATATTAGTGTTATTATAGAGAGGAATATTAGTGTTATTATAGAGCGGGAATATTAGTGTTATTATAGAGCGGGAATATTAGGCTGCTGTCACTTTAAGAGCTGCACGGATCCAATATACTGATACACATGAACACAGAAAACAGAGTCTCTCGCGCTTGAACGGTTTAAAGTTCTATTGAAGTTCTCACAAAGGAATCAATAAGAGGAATGGAGTATCTGATTCCTGACCTCAAGTATTCTGGATTCTGAGTTTATATCTCAATTTTGAATTATTTGCATTGAGATATAAACTTGCGAGGGGGAAAAAGGTAAAAAGACATTTTTATTATTCTGTGTCCAGCTGCACCTGAGATCGAGCCTGTGAAAAGCAGTCAGTTCTACCAACAATGTCTTCCGAAAATGGTCTTGTTCTGATTTGTTGCTCTTTCTTTCACATGTCGTTGAAAGCTCATGCTGTTAAAATCAGTTTCTTATTTGCCAGAGAATTTCTGATCAAGTCGAATCCCTAGCTTACGGAAACCTCATCAATGAGTTCTCCCTGTCGGATCCGAGAGAGAAGCTTCGCTGAAGCTCGGCGGAGGAATGGAGGTCGAGCCGTTGTTGTGCGATGCCGTGTGAGTTAAGCGCCGGCGGGGTGTAGTGGTGTGTGTGGTGCACTCTGGCTGAACTTGCCCCGAACTGCTGATCTGAGACCAGCAGCTCCAGCGTCTGCTCGTCCCGGGCTCGGGACCGGCCTGATCTCAGATCAGCTTCTGCGGATGACGTCCTGACGGGGGCCTGGGGGTTCAGCTCTGGCCTAATAACCTCAACTCTAATCCTATTTCGCCTGTGCTATTGTTGCTTCATTAGGTCACATCTTCCATCCGAGTGCAGCAAGGCGACTCGGAGAATCATGAGGGATTTGTGAGACTCGGAGTCTGCGTATGGATGTTGGCTCCTTTTATCCTAAAGCCCCGTGCAGACAACAGTCTCTCTTCATATGTTCCGACTGAGAAAACGCCACTCACCCTCGTCGCTCCCAACAAGTTCTGTCCGCTTCGGGACTTCAGACGTAGAAGGCATGCTTCTCGAAGCGTTTGATATTACAGTTTATTAAATGATGAATAAAGTGAATATGCGTCGGTTGTGTTCCCGACGGATTGGCTCGCGTGCACTAGGATCCCTCCGGTGTGTGTGTGTGTGGGGGGGGGGGTCGTCACTGCTGTGACTCCGAGATGCCAGTCTGAATACCAGCGCGAGGAGGACAGAGATAAGAAGAGAGAGAGAGAGAGAGAGAGAGAGAGAGAGGGAGAGAGAGAGAGAGGGTGAGAGAGAGAGAGTCAGAGAGAGGGAGAGAGAGAGAGAGAGAGAGAGAGAGAGAGAGAGAGTGAGGGTGAGAGAGAGAGAGTCAGAGAGAGGGAGAGAGAGAGAGGGTGAGAGAGAGAGAGGGTGAGAGAGAGAGAGAGCAGGAGCAGAGGGTGAGAGAGAGAGAGTGAGAGAGAGAGAGGGTGAGAGAGAGAGAGAGAGAGAGAGAGAGCGAGAGAGAGCGGGAGCAGAGGGTGAGAGAGAGAGCGAGAGAGAGCGAGAGAGAGCGAGAGTGAGAGAGAGCGAGAGAGAGAGAGAGAGAGAGAGAGAGAGAGAGAGCGAGAGTGAGAGAGAGAGAGCGGGAGCAGAGGGTGAGAGAGAGAGAGTGAGAGAGAGAGAGTGAGAGAGAGGGTGAGAGAGAGAGAGGGTGAGAGAGAGAGAGAGCAGGAGCAGAGGGTGAGAGAGAGAGAGTGAGAGAGAGAGAGGGTGAGAGAGAGAGAGCGGGAGCAGAGGGTGAGAGAGAGAGAGTGAGAGAGAGAGAGAGCGAGAGTGAAAGAGAGAGAGCGGGAGCAGAGGGTGAGAGAGAGAGAGTGAGAGAGAGAGAGTGAGAGAGAGGGTGAGAGAGAGAGAGGGTGAGAGAGAGAGAGAGCAGGAGCAGAGGGTGAGAGAGAGAGAGTGAGAGAGAGAGAGGGTGAGAGAGAGAGAGAGAGAGAGAGAGAGAGAGCGAGAGTGAGAGAGAGAGAGCGGGAGCAGAGGGTGAGAGAGAGAGAGTGAGAGAGAGAGAGTGTATTATTATTTTTGCAATAACTAGCCAAGATAATATATATAATACTATCTTTTTTTATTTAATTTAACTATTATTATAATTTTGTGTACTAAATGTTCTAAATCATTTTCTATGTTGTTGTGATGCTTTGGCAATACAAAATGTACTTTTTTGTCATGCCAATAAAGCTTTCTGAATTGAATTGAATTGAGAGTGAGAGAGAGGGTGAGAGAGAGAGAGGGGTGAGAGAGAGAGAGAGCAGGAGCAGAGGGTGAGAGAGAGAGAGTGAGAGAGAGAGAGGGTGAGAGAGAGAGAGCGGGAGCAGAGGGTGAGAGAGAGAGAGTGAGAGAGAGAGAGTGAGAGAGAGAGAGAGAGAGAGAGAGAGAGAGAGCGAGAGTGAGAGAGAGAGAGCGGGAGCAGAGGGTCCATTGCCCATTAATCGTTTGTTTGAGTTTCTGCTCCGGTGAGCATGTTATGTCTCCATTAGCAGGGGTTTGTTTCCTCCTTCTGCCCGCCTCTCGGCAGCGGGGGCTCTCACACATCTCATTCGCCCGCTCACTGCTGTCTGGTGCCATGCAGACTGTGTGTGTGTGTGTGTGTGTGGGAAGAGGGTGGAGATTAATGTCATGACATGAGGAAGGCAGTGAGCACGAGATGAAGGCTGGAGCTCTTGTTCATCCATGTTGGCCAAAATGCTGTTAAAGAAAAGCGTTATCGCTGTAATGTCATGCGTCTGCTGTAATAAAGGTGCTGTATGTATGTCTTTGACTGTACTAAAGCATAAAAATACCATAATATGTTGGCAGATATTTAGGAAACATGCTGGGTTCACACACTCGCTTCTCTGGAAAACACTTCTACAGCCAGCCATTCTGCTTTGAAATGTGCGTTCCGTGTTGGATTGGCTGCTTTTGTTTAGTTTTGTGAGAAATCGCATGTTGCCAATTCACCCAGTCGTATCCCCCCCCCCCCCCTTAATTTACTTAATTTGTAAAGGTGATTAATAGCCATTTTTACACACATCCCTCTGTTGTTGTTGCGACATTTAATACTTTAATTTTATTTAATATTAAGAAGTAATACTTTAATCAAAAGTGTTTGTGCTTTTTTTTAATCAAATAGTCAGCACTAACATTGTGAGGTGTGAGATTCCTCGTGTAAAAGAAGAACACTTTAGCATACTTTTAAAAAGAGTACTTATCTAAATAATATACTGAAGTATGAACTTCATGTTCTGTTTTTGTACACTTAATTGCATGATAAGCATTTATGGTAAACTAAAATATACATTAATGTAATTTCTGTTGTAACTTAAATATATTTTATTATTATTATCATAGAGTAATCATAGTACAAAAGTATAATCAATTGCTTTACATGTGGTTTAGTATGTTAGGCAACACACAAAAATAATGATTTAAAATTTAAAGACACTGTCAAGAAAGTGTGCTCTCATTAAGTACACTTAAGTGGCCTTTTCTTCTATTAGTATTATATTATCTCCAAGTACATTAAAAAACACGTAAGATTTGTAATACACTACAAGTGCGCATTCTATTAAACAAGAGGGATGTGATGTATGAAAATAAATTCACTTTCAAACTTTCAAACAAATATTTGTGCTCATTTTCAAGCTGTGGAACAAATAAAAGCCACCGGGACCAAGCTTGTCCCTACGGAAGAGATTCCCACTTGTGCAAGTAAATCAGCGTCACGTTCTTCTGCACAATCAACACACTTCATTCAGAAGTCAGCAGAGCTACAGGAACTTTCACAATTGTGTCTCATGAAAGGAATTTTGGTCGGACAAATTCCAAGCGTGGCAGCCGGATAAGGCCGTGGAAAGATCCCTTTTATCTCACAGCACTTTTGCCTTTTGTTGATGATACACTGACCTTCCTCATCGATCTCCAGCGCTCTGAGCTCCCGTTCACTCTGATAATGAGACTCCACTGATAATGAGGCACACTAATTGCCCTGCCTGTGTGTGTTGTGGCTGTCCGACCACTAACCATCTGACCCGCATTGTTCTAACGCTCCACCTGGTCTTCCACTGGGACACATGATGGTCTAGTGCAGGGCTCTCACGGTCCACGGTCCTCCAGGCCTGACCAACTCTCCTGCTTTACTGAGCCTAAAGACTTGATTAGCCAGTCCTTCTCTAGTGGGCCAATTAGCCCCAAACTGGGGATCTGAGTGTCTGTTCAGACTCTTGGTTTACTCCTAACCCTCTGGTGCTCTTTTGTCATGTTTGACCGAAAAAGTTTACGTTTTGTTTTTTTATAATTTTTTACTTCATTGGAATGGTACGAAACTTGGTAAAGATTTTGGCACTTGCTATGTGAACACACACACCAAAAAAAATCATGGACATGATTCGAAAAGGTTTAATGGTCCTGTAAAAAAGTAGTCACACACTCACGGTCAAAAATGAGCGCATTGGAAATGAATGGGAAGTTCATCTAGTGGAAGCGTTTGGTACTGCAGCCAAACAAAATCTCACTGAAAGCTCATTTTTTGAGAAATCAAATTTGTTTAGATTTATGGCTTTGATTTTCTTGTAGTTTTAAAGTAAAAAAAACATGATTTTAAAAATATATATTTCATATGAAAATTTAAAATACTATTTTTGTGCTTTTTTCATAACAATACATGTCAAATTCTGAAACTTTTTTTAAGTTCACTTTTTAAAACTGTTTTCACTTCAGCAATAATCTGCCAAGTGTCATCTTTGAAAAGAGATCAAACTTCAGTCTGTTGCTCTAAAGCATTCAAGATTTACCACAGTTAAAGTTGGAAATTCAATTTTCAGGTCTATGCCCAAAAAGTGAATAAATGGATTATAAATACAGCGTAAATATAATTTAGTATATATATAAAAAAAATCCCCTAAAAATACAAACTATTACATAAAAAACATTATCAAACCAAAATATAGTACATTCATTTCATTGACAAAAAAGAAGGTAATTTTTGACCGACTGACGAAGAGGACCAGGCGTCTTGCCTTTGCATGCTGGAGCTTGCAGACCAAAACTGACTTTAGTTCTTCTGTGGAGAGTGTGTATGATCAGCATGAGAGGAACTCCTCAGGACATGCTCCAGTGGAACTTAAAAAAACGTCTTGTATATTGATTTCCGATGCGCTGGTGGCTTCCAGGTCCCTGTGCTTGAGTGCCCTCGTCCGTAGCACATCACTGTACTGGAAGCCTTGGGAATGGATCCAGGACTCACAGCTTTCATATTTCTCCAGCTTAAGTGAAAGTTGTCCTGGGACACGAGTCCATCCATCAGACTATTGTCTCGGTTTAACAGGCGCAGCTTCACATGGCCAGTGTTGGGCTGACAGGCGTCGTCAGACTCCAGAGGGCCAGTTAAAGTGCCACCAGCTCCCCTGAGAAACCAGTGTCTTCTGCTCGTCCAGCACTGGATCAATAGTCCACTAGAGTGGAACTATCTGCGGTTGTGACTCCATTTTTCACCTTGTCATACTGAAACTCAGCTAATGTTTTTCCATGTTTTATGCGCTGGATTGATATCTGTTGCTCACAGGGCACTTCTAGCCTCATCTTGCACCTGTTGTGGATCCACTTCGGCTGAACACTTTCTCTTTGGACTTTCTTACAGAGTAGAAGTGTGCGAAAACACACTGTGAAAGTGTACGATTTTACTGTGTGATGTAATGTAGTAGAATGACGCTAAAATTCATTACATGAGGGCCTCCGTATAAGTTTTTGTTGTATATTTTTACCATGTAATATAATCATTTTATCCCTTAAAACTCATCCCTGATCACCAAAATGACATATTTACATGTTTTTCCTTGAAAAAAAATGTCATGCCTTAAAATATCTTGAATGTAACTCTACACCCTTGCCTCATTTAGTATGCGTGGTTCTATGAATATGCAAATGAGCCCCGCCTCCACTCACTCGCTCAGCTCAGAGATCCACTGGTTGACGATCACACGTTGATCTGATTGGTTACAAGGTAGTTTGTGACGTCAGAAACACCAGCGATTTCAAAGCGTGTTTTTGAGACTGTCTTTGGTTCACTGCAGTTTTAAGGAGGAAATACTCAGCAATGGTGTCGACTTATGAATTTACACATGATTTGTCTTAAAGCACATTAAAAACACCACATAGACACATTGGGCCCTATTTTAACGATCTGAAACGCAAGTATCAAACGCGAAACGCAAGTAACTTTGTGGGCGGGTCTTGGGCGCTGTTGCTATTATACTGGCGGGATAAATGATTCTTGCGCCCGACGCAAATCTAAAATGTGTTGGTCTGAAGTCGCTTCATTACTCATAGGTGTGGTTTGGGCGTAACGTGAAATAAACCAATCAGAGCGACATCTCACATTCCCTTTAAGAGCAGGCGTACTTGTTCTGGCGGATTGCTATTATAACGGCGGATTTGCCAGGAGCGGTTCACAGCCGAGGAGACCGACGCTCTCGTCAGGGCCGTAAACATTGGGGATGGAGAAACACACCCAGATTAGCTTCGCTTAAACAGGTGTATGATAATTTGGGTAAATGTGTAAGCTAGATTTATGCCTATTTTTATGCCATCACATCTTCATGGACACCACAATGATTTCCCTCGTGTGGAATATTTTTTCTTGAAATTATGTATGGTTTGCAAAAATGTCAACGGATGCGTCTGTGTGTAGATGAGAGAAGCAAAGTGAGTGTGCGTTGTGCTCACGCTACATTATGGCCAAGCATGCGCCCTTAAAATAGCCTCTGGGTTTCTCCTGGTCAGTGGCGGAATTGTTTTCTGAAACTGCAAAATAGCACCAGGGAACGTTTGCGCCGGAACACGCCTCCTCTTTTCGCTGAACCGCCCCCGGGAGCGCAAGTTCATTCCCTAATTTACCGACATGCGTCTGTGAGGGAAAAGTCTGCTGTGCGTCGGGTGCAGAATAGGAATGAAACATGGGTCGATGTACAAAGTCAGTTGCGCTGGGTGCGAGATAGGGCCCAGAAACAACATTAAAAGTTGGATTTTCACCACAGGGGATTTTAAGCAATATCAATAAAACATCAGCACGATTGCAAATGTGATGTTTACTGAATTGTATAATATTTTGAGTTACATTTTAAAACAATATTGTCTGTGTTTGCTCTATTTCGGTAATGGAAATTCTAAACAAAGCTGCAACAGAATGGCTTCTTGTCTTTGAGCAAGTGTTCTTCTGTTCGTAAATGATTCAGTGTTTTTGAGCAAGTTGATTCAGTGATCCATTAATGAAAGAATCAGCCGTTCGAACAAACATATCGTGCACGTATCAGCAACTGCTAAATAGTAAAGAGCACTTTAAAAGTTTTTGCATTGTGTTTTTCGCATACAGATGACAACATTGTCAAAACGATCTCGCGGAAACTCCTGAAAACGCTGTAATCTGCTGCCAGGCCAGTAGGTGGCGACATCACTTTGTAAAGAAACACTACACGCCAATAGTCAGAACATGTAACACTCACTACGCATTACGCCAATGTTTACACAAACTCACGTTTTTTTGTAGTTTACACGAAAGCAATAACGATAAGTGAATTTTCAGGCCCCCAAAACACCGTTTTTGTGTAAATGAACGGCCAAAACGCATCAAAAGTTTTCCGTTTTTAGTTGAAAACGGTGTTGTGTAAACGAGTACTTTACAGTCACAAATGACTCACAGTGATGTTTCAATCCACCACCTTTCAGATGATTGGCTACGCTCTGGTTTTTCCCGCATGAAGACGGCTGCAAACTAAGCCAGACACCAAAATAGTGTCGGTCGTGTCCTGAAGTCTCACCGAAGCGAACGCTGAAGGACAGATAAGTCTGACAGAATGCAGATGCTGTTATTTTGGTCCTGAGGATCTACTTTACTGTCCATCGAGTCAGATAACGAAGATGGTCTGAGTTGCATCCATTCAGCCGCTGTCATATTTCAGACGAGTGCTGGATAAGTGCTGCACAGAAGCATCGCTGGAGATTGGAGACGTGGGAGAGAACAGAGGCTGTTATCCTCCACTTCAGCTCTTTGATCACGAGAGTATAAACGCCTCCATCTACACAAGAGGCCGTGTGTATCTGACGACGAGAGTCGATGTTATGATGAACGTGTCGGCGGCTTCGTCGTCTCTCAGCAGGAAACAGTGTGAAGAGTTCCTGGTAACACTTGAGAATACTGATCCTTCATTAATGAATTACTACACAGGAACAAATGAGTAACACACTATTAACATTCTAGTAACTACTATTAACAAGAAACTCTGATTAACAAATTGGTAAGTAATAGCGTTCAGTTGAATGTGGTAGTTCACTATTAGATAATCAATAACTGCTATTATTCATACCTCACTGAGAACTATTATACACAGGTTCATAATTAATATGAATAATGCATGATTTATAATAAAAGGTAATGATATCATTCACTAGTAATGAATCAAGTGTTTCTACATCCTTTTAAAGGTACTAGTTATTTGGATCAGTATTTTAAAGTGAAATTCATTCATTCATTCATTCATTCATTCATTCATTCATTCATTCATTCATTCATCCATTTATCCATCCATCCATTCGTTCATTCATTCATCATCCATCCATTCATTCATCCATTCATCCATCCATCCATCCATCCATCCATTCATTCATTCATTCATTCATTCATTCATTCATTCATTCATTCATTCATTCATTCATCCATTCATCCATCATTCATCCATCCATCCATCCATCCATCCATTCATCTATTCATCTATTCATCCATTCATCCATTCATCCATCCATCCATTCATTCATTCATTCATTCATTCATTCATCCATTCGTTCATTCATCCATCCATCCATCCATCCATCCATTCATTCATTCATTCATCATCCATCCATCCATCCATCCATCATTCATCCATCCATCCATCCATTCATTCATTCATTCATCATCCATTCATTCATTCATTCGTTCATTCATCCATCCATTCATTCGTTCGTTCGTTCATTCATTCATTCATTCATTCATTCATTCATTCATTCATTCATCTATTCATCCATCATTCATCCATCCGTCCATGCATTCATTCATCATCCATTCATCTATTCATCTATTCATCCATCCATCCATCCATTCATCCATTCATCCATCCATTCATTCATCCATCCATTCGTTCATTCATTCATCCATCCATTCATCCATCCATTCATTCATTCATTCATTCATTCATTCATTCATCCATCCATCCATCCATCCATCCATCCATTCATTTGTTCGTTCATTCATCCATCCATCCATGCATTCGTTCGTTCGTTCATTCATCCATCCATCCGTCCATTCATTCATTCATTCATTCATTCATTCATTCATTCATTCATTCATTCATTCATTCATTCATTCATTCATTCATTTCGGCCAGGCATTCACATTCATATAATATTGTTAATCTCACAGTTCAAACTACAATCCGGCCTCTAGTTCATAAATGCCAGAGGAGAACTGGCCCCCGACTGAGCCTGGGTTCTCCCAAGGTTTTTTTTTTTTTCTCCATTAGGTCACCTGATGAGTTTTAGGACACCATTAGGTCACTTGATGGAGTTTTTCGGTTCCTTGCCACTGTTGCCTTTGGCTTGCTCAGTTGGGGATATTTTGGGGATATTTAATTTTATTCTATCAATCAATAAATTCCACTAGAAACAAACTTTGTTGTATTATTTTATTTTAATTTAATACTGTGAAGCTGCTTTGATACAATCTGTATTGTGAAAAGCGCTATACAAATATACTTGATTTGATTTGATTTGATTTGATTCATTCATTCATTCATTCATTCATTCATTCATTCATCCATCCATTCATTCATTCATCCATCCATCCATCCATCCATCCATCCACCCATCCACCCATTCATTCAGCCAGCCATTCATCCATTCATCCATTCATTCATCCATTCATCATCCATCATCCATCCATGCATCCATTCATTCATTCACTCATTCATTCATTCATTCATTCATCCATTCATTCATTCATTCATTCATTCATCTATTCATCCATCATTCATCCATCCATCCATCCATCCATCCATCCATCCATCCATCCATTCATTCATCATCCATTCATCTATTCATCTATTCATCCATCCATCCATCCATCCATTCATCCATTCATCCATTCATCCATCCATTCATTCATTCATTCATTCATTCATTCATTCATTCATCCATCCATTCGTTCGTTCATTCATTCATTCATTCATCCATCAATTCATCCATCCATCCATTCATTCATCCATCCATCCATCCATCCATCCATTCATTTGTTCATTCATTCATCCATCCATCCATGCATTCGTCCGTCCGTTCATTCATTCATTCATCCATCCATCCATCCATCCATCCATCCATCCATCCATCCATCCATCCATCCATCCATTCAGCCAGCCATTCATCCATTCATCCATCCATTCATTCATTCATTCATCCATCCATCATCCATCATCCATCATCCATCATCCATCATCCATCATTCATCCATTCATTCATTCACTCACTCACTTTTTCCTCCTGTTATCTGGATCAATGGCATGATGCTCTTGTTTTTTACCAGATGCTTTACAAAATTCATACATATAATGAATTGATTGAATGACTTGAGTACACCTTTTTTATGTTTTTGGAGGCATTGACTAAAAATGTTAGGGTGCTATAATATTGAGCGAAAATGGTTTAAAAATTAATTTATTCCTAAATGTGGAAAAACTGTTCCCTCACAGACACCCGTGACTCATGATATCAGATCAATTGATCTGTTTATTACATCACAAGTGTTAGTATAGGTTGTTAAACACTAGCATAGGGTCTAACCTGCAAAAACTTTGATATTTATAACAACAACAAAAAACCTTTACACAAAAAGTGAATAGTTCATGAGTCAGCTGAGTGATTCTGAGATTAGCTGGAGACTCCTGAATGTTTCCCCAATATCTGCACGTCACAAATGTTAAATAACAGTTCAGAAGTTAATATTATGAGTAACATTTTAGACACAATATTGTCAATTTATTGCCTTTTTTTTTTTTTTTTTTGCCAACGAAAAAAGTTCCAAAGCTGCAACAGAAACACTGGTGTTTAATTCAGTGTTTTTGAAGAAACCGATTCAATGATCCATTCATAACGAGAGTCACTTGCCACATTCCAACTGTTTGAATGAATCGTTTGACTGAATGATTCAATGACTCACTCATTAAGTCAGTGATTTGGTATGAAATGTATAATTATATTTTTTGAAATTATTTCACATTTCTAACCCTATTGCCAACAGCCTTTAGTGCCTCATCGTTCAAATTGAATTTATGGATTAAATAGTAAAAATAATTAATTTATGGATTCTAAAGGTAAAAATAGAAATCAGATAAAGGTGGCAAACGTGTGTCCCAGCTGTGGACGGACCACCGCACGTGTTTATGAAGAATGCTTATGAATGTAAACGTTGAGCTTGACTCTCTCACTCTTTATCTGATCCTCGTGCTTTACACTGACGGTCTGCCCCTCCGAGGGGTTAAGAGGGAAAGCAGCCCTTAAAGAGAACGCTGCTTAACCCTGACCTGTGTGTGTGTGTGTGTGTGTGAGAGAGAGAGAGAGCCGCTGCCTCCACCGCCACTTCACAGAGTGTTTACATTCTAGCGATCGGTCTTTATCTTCCCCAAGCCTGGATCTCTTGCCACAAGTTTACACTGTATCACACACACACACACACACACACACACACACACACACACACACACACACACACACACACACACACACACGTGCCTCCCATGGAGACGGAGAGAGAGGAGAAAGCTGTCACAGTCTCATCCATCTTGACTGTAGCAGCGGCCAAGTTAACTTTCTTCAGCCAACAGACGTATGTGTGTGTGTGTGTGTGTGTGTGTATGTGTGTGTGTGTGTGTGTGGATGAGTTGATGTGTATGTGTGTGAACGGTATATTTTTTTCTGTACAGTCACTATGAAATCAAAATAGACAATTCTTATTTTTTATGGAATATTGCAGTGTTTATCGGTGCACATTATTATTGTGTTTATAATCTTGAATCAGAATAAGTTCCTCTTCACCTCTTCTCTTCTCTGATGATGTGGGCGGGGCCACCTGTCACTCACATGAGATCAGCCAATAGCAAACCACAACCATCCAATCAATTCCTCACTGACACAATCAAGCCCCGCCCACATTTGTTCTTGTTCCTGAAGTGTTTCACTCAGATTTACACTATTTTTTAAAAGTTTTGTAGTTGGCAAGAATCTTTTAATGTTTCTGAGTCTCTTCTGCTCACTAAGGCTGCATTAGATCAAAAATAAAGTAAAAACAGTGAAATATTATTATAATGTAAATCAGCTGTTTTCTATGTGAATATACAGTAAAGTGTAATTTATTCCTGTGATCAAAGCTGAATTTTCAGCATCATTACTCCAGTCTTCAGTGTCACATGATCCTTCACAAATATAGAGTCATTATTCAGATCAATTCAGTTCAATAACTGTGTGAAGTTCATTACTGAATATTAAGTCTTTTAAACCCAGAAAAGCAGGATTTTCAATCTTTCTCCTGGACGTCCAATGGCTTCATAAAATGTTGTTCCCTTAGTTTAAATCCATCTAAAATTATTGACTGGCTAATATATACACTGCTCAAAAAAAATTAAAGGAACACTTTGAAAACACATCAGATCTCAATGGGGAAAAATATCATGCTGGATATCTATACTAATATGGACTGGGTAATGTGTTATGAACGAAAGGATGCCACATCGTTTGATGGAGATGAAAATGATCAACCTACAGAGGATTGAATTCAAAGACACCCCGGAAATCTAAGTGAAAAAATTATGCAGCAGGCTTGTCAATTTTGCTGAAATTTCATTGCAGCAACTCAAAATGGTTCTCAGTAGTTTGTATGGCCCCCACGTGCTTATATGCATGCCTGACAACGTCGGGACATGCTCCTACTGAGACGACGGATGGTGTCCTGGGGTATTTCCTCCCAGATCTGGACCAGCGTATCACTGAGCTCCTGGACAGTCTGAGGTGCAACCAGGTGATGTCAGATGGACCGAAACACAATGTCCCAGAGGTGTTCTATTGGATGTAGGTCAGG
Source organism: Vimba vimba (assembly GCA_022828995.1). Classification (NCBI taxonomy): domain Eukaryota; kingdom Metazoa; phylum Chordata; class Actinopteri; order Cypriniformes; family Leuciscidae; genus Vimba; species Vimba vimba. Next base: position 49,767,169 of record CM040820.1, on the reverse strand, counting down.
TGAGCGTGGTGGCCCTTCAATGGTATCATTCCTTCATCCTCGAGGAACTGCCTGCATGCTCTCGCCACATGAGGCCGGGCATTGTTGTGCACCAGGAGGAACCCAGGACCCACTGCACCAGCATAGCATCTGACAATGGATCCAAGGATTTCATCCCGATACCTAATGGCAGTCAGGGTGCCATTGTCTAGCCTGCAGAGGTCTGTGCGTCCCTCCATGGATATGCCTCCCCAGACCCTCACTGACCCACCACCAAACCGGTCATGCTGAACGATGTTACAGGCAGCATAACATTCTCCACGGCTTCTCCAGACCCTTTCCTGTCTGTCACGTGCTCAGGGTGAACCTGCTCTCATTTGTGAAAACCACAGGGCACCAGTGGCGGACCTGCCAATTCTGGTGTTCAATGGGAAATGCCAATCGAGCTCCCTGGTGCTGGGCAGTGAGCACAGGGCCCACTAGAAGATGTCGGGCCCTCAGGCCACCCTCATGAAGTCTGTTTCTGATTGTTTGGTCAGAGACATTCACACCAGTGGCCTGCTGGAGGTCATTTTGTAGGGTTCTGGCAGTGCTCATCATGTTCCTCCTCGCACAAAGGAGCAGATACCGGTCCTGCTGATGGGTTAAGGCCCTTCTACGGCCCTGTCCAGCTCTCCTAGAGTAGCTGTCTGTCTTCCTGGAATCTCCTCCATGCTCTTGAGACTGTGCTGGGAGACACAGCAAACCTTCTGGCAATGGCACGTATTGATGAGCCATCCTGAAGGAGCTGGACTGCCTGCGCAACCTCTGTAGGGTCCAGGTATCGCCTCATGCTACCAGTAGTGACACTGACCCTAGCCAAATGCAAAACTGGTGAAAAAAAGTCAGAAAAGATGAGTAGGGAAGAAATGTCAGTGGCCTCCACCTGTAAAACCATTCCTGTTTTGGGGGTTGTCTCACTGTTGCCCATCTAGTGCACCTGCTGTTAATTTCATTAACACTAAAGCAGCAGAAACTGATTACCAACCCCCTCTGTTACTTAACTGACCAGATCAATATCCCAGGAGTTTAACTGACTTGATGCTATTCTCTGATTAAAAAGTGTTCCCTTTATTTTTTTGAGCAGTGTATATATATATATTAGGGCTGTCAAAAGATTAATTGCGATTAATCCATCCAAAATAAAAGTTTGTGTTTACATAATATATGTGTGTGTACTGTGTATAATAATTTTGTATATATAAATACACACACATGCATGTATATATTTAACAAATATTTGCATACATATACTGTATATATTTATATCTAATTTATATTATATATAAATATAATTGTTTTATATATAAATTACACATTTTTCTTAAATATAAATACAAGCATGTGTGTGCATTGATATATACAAAATTATTATACACAGTACACACACATATATTATGTAAACACAAACTTTTATTTTGGCTTTTATTAATCTTTTGACAGCCCTTATATATATATATATATTTTTTTTTTTTTTTTTTTTTTTTTTTTTTGCTACAGCAATTATAGAAGTCAAAGCCTATACCAAAATAAAGTAGTCAAAGTCGACTCCATTGCTGAGTATTTCCTCCTTAAAACTGCAGTGAACCAAAGACAGTCTCAAAAACACGCTTTGAAATCGCTGGTGTTTCTGACGTCACAAACTACCTTGAAACCAATCAGATCAACGTGTGATCGTCAACCAGTGGATCTCTGAGCTGAGTGAGTGAGTGGAGGCGGGGCTCATTTGCATATTCATAGAGCCACGCATACTAAATGAGACAAGGGTGTCGAGTTACAGTCAAGATATTTTAAGGCATGAAGAATTTTTTTCAAGGAAAAAATGTTTAAATATGTAATTTTAGTGATCAAAGATGAGTTTTAACAGGTACAATTATTGACTACAGGTGGACTTTAATATTAGTTAATAAAAATACAATATTTTGTTAGTTCACAGTGTAGTAATGTTCAAGTTTATAACTGTTGATTTTAAAAAAATATAAGGGTAGATGCTTCTTAGACTCTTTTTAACCGAAATTTTTCTACAGTTGCCATATTGGACAGTGTAAACGATTAGCCTGGTAATCTTGATCTCTGAAAATATCAACGCTATCTCACAACCAATTCGTATGAATTCTACGAGTGATTAAAAGGTGGCTAATTCGTATGACCTCAATTGTACGAATTTCGTGCGGTTTGTCTTAACCCCAGAGATGGGGTTTAGGGGCGGGGTCAGGGGTAGGTAATTCGTAGGTTTAGGGGCGGGGTCAGGGGTAGGTCATTCATAGGTTTAGTGGCGGGGTCAGGGGTAGGTCATTCGTAGGTTTAGGGGCGGGGTCAGGGGTAGGTCATTCATAGGTTTAGGGGCGGGGTCAGGGGTAGGTCATTCGTAGGTTTAGGGGCGGGGTCAGGGGTAGGTCATTCATAGGTTTAGGGGCGGGGTCAGGGGTTTTGGCAAATATGGCAACCTTTAAAATATGTACGATTTAGCAAAAATCGTTCGAATTCGTACAAGTGAGGTCGTATGAATTAGCCACCTTGTAAAATTCGTACGAATTGCCGTTAGATCGGGTTGGATAATATTCAATGTCATTTCATTTGTGTTTTATTTTTGTAGTTATTTTAATTGTACTTTCAGCTCGTGCATTTCTTGTGATCTTTGTTTGATGCTCATGCCAGCCTTCTGGAGTCCAGAGGACATATAAAACACACACGGCAAACCCGACAACATGCAGTGGTTTGGACAGAGCCGGCGGTGAGTTATTGAGTGTTGGAGTCCTAGAGAGAGCTCTCGCTGCGACGGGTCGTGACTTCAGTCTGTAGCGGAGCCGCTTTTATTGATAACATCAAGTCACACATCGGCCTCATCCCAGGGTCCTCGTGTCGTGCTCGACGTGCCGAAGAAGGAGCTGGTGTGTGTGTGTGTGCCTGAGGTCCAGGAGCTGGTATGTGTGTGTGTGTGTGTGCTCGAGGTTCAGGAGCTGGTGTGTGTGTTCAGAGACGCTCATTCCCACCAGAGCCAGAGCTTCCAGACCCCTGCATTTAGGAGATCGATCCCCTCACAGAACAGCTGGCGGAGAGCCGAGGGATCGAGGGTATTGATCTCGGACGCTGTTATACACTGAGCAGGGAGCCTTGCTTAGCACCCTGACTCTCTGTTGCAGAAAATAAAGTGATTTCTGGGTTACTACTCCCAATATTTCAGCTGGAAATGATCTAATGTTTATCAGGGGTTGGCAGGTGAGAATTATTACAAACTTGTTAAATGTAATTTACATGAGAAGGGAGATGTGCAAACTTCCAGCTTTTAATGTAGTTTATGTGTCTATGTGGTGTTTTTAATGTGCTTTAAGATAAAGCATGTGTAAATTCATAAGTCGACACCATTGCTGAGTATTTCCTCCTTAAAACTGCAGTGAACCAAAGACAGTCTCAAAAACACGCTTTGAAATCGCTGGTGTTTCTGACGTCACAAACTACCTTGTAACCAATCAGATCAACGTGTGATCGACAACCAGTGGATCTCTGAGCTGAGTGAGGGAGTGGAGGCGGGGCTCATTTGCATATTCATAGAACCGCGCATACTAAATGAGGCAAGGGTGTCGAGTTACATTCAAGATATTATAAGGCATGAAGATTTTTTTTCAAGGAAAAAACATTTAAAAATGTCATTTTGGTGATTAAAGATGAGTTTTAAGGGATAAAATTATTGACTACAGGGGGACTTTAATATTAGTTAATAAGAGTACAATTCTTTGTTAGATCACTGTGTAGTAAAGTTCAGGTTTATAACTGTTGATTTTATAAATGTAAGGGTAGGTGAGCATTAATGAGGCCATGAATCTTTCCATTGGGGAACTTGTAATGTTAGTACAATTTCAAAGGGGCCATTTCCACAATTTTTGTGTAACATTTACACGACAACAGCGTTTTAGTCGCCTGAAAATACAAACTTTTAAAAACAGGTTTCAAAGAAAAAGTTTTTGAAAACAATACCATTATCGCCTCGATGTAAACTGCAAAAACGTGCATTTGTGAAAACGGTGACGTCATGCATGTGCGTATTAGTCTACATGTCTTCACAGTAACAGCGCCACCTACTGGCCTGGCATCAGAATGCAGTGCTTTTAGTTGTTTTCATGATTCGTGTGAAAGGGGGAGCGTTTTGACAATGTTGTCGTCTGTGCGCGAAACTTTTCAAAAACGCAAAGGAAAAACTTGTCAATCATTGTCATGTAAACGTATCCAAAATGTAGAAATAAAAGGTCTTTTTTTTTACCATCATTCACCATCTTTGGACATAAAAGCCTTAATGGAGTTGTTTTGTGCATTCCTGTGATCGTAAATGAATGGAAGCAGGTGCAACTGAACAGGTGTGTGTCATTATACAGATCATGTGTTCTCTTTTTATGTGAAATGGTAAATTGATTCAGCATGATTGATATCCACTTTTGACTCAAATTATAAATTACTGTCACTATATAAAAAATTATTCTAAAACACTGGTAAAATATCGATGTTGGAATCTTAAATCCAAAAATCTTAAAGTACAGACCAAACGTCCGCTTCTGTCAGTCTCATTTTGTGATGCTGGAACTGGGGGGTTGTGTGGAGTCATCTGTCATTCGATATAAACACCCACTGATATGATTGGGTTACATATTTGCATGAGATAATTATTACACCTGGAACTTTTTTGAAAGATCTGTCAAGATAAACTAATCGTGAAAAGTCTTGATTGCAGAATTATATTTTTACCTTTGCTTAAAAGGTTGAAGCGAACGCACCATTGCAACTCGATTTCTGCACTCTTACAAATGCTTTCATCCTAACTAACACTGGGATTCATTGATCAGACTGTGTCGTTGATTATACTGGGAGATTTGGCTAGAACTTGTGCCTTTTAAAGTGATTGACAGCTCCAGTGATTATAAGCAGGACTGGACCCGTGATCTACTGGTAAACCTGAAGGGGTTAGGGTTATGGATGTTGATAAAAATGCATTAGTTCTGGAAGCATATTTGCATGCTTACTATCACTGAGGTTGTTTCATGTATATAATGACTTAATATTTCAAGTTGAGACTGCAGCATAAACCCTCTTATTATAGTGAGACTCACTGCATTTAGTACATGGACCTTATTGTTAATAAATCATTAGTTCAGACATAGGACATGAGGCAACTGGCGGGCAGATTGTCAAGATCAGTTTGGAGGTTCATGACTAAACTTCATGTAATTTCTCCCGATTAATGAAAGAATGTTGAATTATCTGCCAATATTCTTTACATTTTGTTAAACGTTTGGTTAACACGATTCTGGAGAAAGATTTGTTTCCTCCCAGAGTTTCTCCCTCATCTACATTAAGCTTTTCCTTGTAACTCTTCCTTGTCTTTTTATCTTCAGTTTATTTTTTCTGTTAAGCTGCTTTGTGTATTTTAAAACATGCTATATATATATATATCAATTGAAATTGTTAGGAAACCCTCCCCGTCTGTCTCTGACATGGAGATCATTTGGAGAAGTACCTTGGGATTTCCGCTGACAGACTTGAGTGGACTGACAACACAGAGAGCGTCTACAAGAAAGACCAACGCTGAGGAGCTTCAGGTCATTAAAGGGGACATATCATGGAAATCTGACTTTTCCCGTGTGTCAGTGCTGTAATCGGGTCCTGGTGCTTCTACTAACATAGAAAACGTGTAAAGTGAAACCCAGTAACTGTGTTCTGGTGAGCCTTTCTCTGCAAGCATGTCAAAAAATAAGCCGATCAAATTTCGCTCTCCTTCTGACGTATGAAGAGGATCTTATTATAATATTACCGGCCCTTAATCTGCACGTTTACACACACCAGCCGACATTTGGTTCTGCGAGCGACAACAGAGCCCAGTTCTAACGCAATGATGAAGATCCAGCAGAGCCTGAAGCTGTTCTGTGGTTGAGCTCAGACGAGCACTGAACACTATTGACCAGAACATGTCACCGCTGTCTTATAAAGACCTCAGGAACTGTGGACACTTGTGGAGAAGTTCAACATGATGATGAGATGATCAGTGTAACTCCACAACAACTACAGAAATGTCTCCACTAACATTCAGAAGCTCCTCCTGAGTCTCTCCGTAAGGCTGCACTCGCTACTGGTGACTCTGGGATTCGGGATGAGTGAGATTGCCTGTTCTGTTATTGCCGGAGTTTCTGAAGCTTGTGTAAAGGCTCCGCCCTCTTCTGAACGGAGGCGGAGCTGAAGTATATTACATATATATTACATCTTGTGAGAAGGGGCATGATATGTCACATTTAAGACCTTGCCCGACATACAGGAGTTAGGGCATAAAGAGAGATCAATCTAATAGAACTTCAGTAACATTTGAACAGTTTTAGCTTGACGGACACATTTACATGCTGTCAGCAAATAATGAGAAAGCCAGACCCTGAGACGGCGCAGGCCCACAGCCGTTCCCCGTGAGACCCAATATTTTCCATATGGATGAAACAATGCAGGTGAAGGAGCTGTAGACCGTCCAGTGGGACTCGTACCTTTTCCCACAGACGGGCCGTAGGTGGAGGGAACTGGATGCCTTATCAGTCCTAATGATTAGACAGCTGGAAGTTATTTTCCAGTCCTAGTTTCAGATTAGGCTCCAAAACCCCCACTGGACAATCCAGCTTTTCCATGACAAGGACAGATGGAGATGTTCTGACATGCATTACCATCTGATATGAGTGCATTTTACATCAATGCCATGATTTTACCCTTGGTTATCTCTGGGCCCATGATTTTAACCATGCCGTGGCTCTTCATCAGTCTCACAGGACTGTCTCAATAAATCCTCAGACTTGCTGAGAGCATCCAGGATTGAAGTCTTGATCGATGGACTCTGTTGCTTCATTGTGATTGTGGAAGTAAGGATGAAAGAGTGAGAGCAATAAATTCTCATCTTTATCAGGTCCTGATGATATTATGTAGAAGTTCTCCTGTCTTTTTAATGATCAAATAACGTAGAATTACTTTCATCTGATGAATGATAGAAACATTGACAGCCAATCAGGAGTGCGTTTCCTAAAAGCATCGTTAGCCAACTATGGTCTCAAGTTGTGTCGTTATCAGCAGTTCAACGAGTCTGTGTTTCCCGAAACTATAGTTCTAACGAACATTCACACACAGCATCGCAGAGTTGTGTGTTTGGAGCGACAGATCTGTGGTTAGAAGAAGAGTTTCTTGTTTGCATGACGTGTGGACTCAATAAATCCTGATCTTGAGCAAAATAAGCAAGTTGACATTCAGTACAATCTATATCTTTTATTTAGAATACATACAAATGTCATTTACGTCTTTTAGTTTGTCAAGAGATTTAAAGCGTAGTTTCTGAAGAGTGCGCATGTGTGAACGAGCTCTAGTGCGTAAGAACGAGACTATGATTGAATCTGGAAATAAAGCAAAATAATTTATAGCAAAACCTCTAGCATTACTCGATCTCAAACAGATTAAATAAAAGTAGTTTTTACTCCAACACCTGCGTGACATCATTAACCAACATGGTTGAACGACCAATCGTGACTAGCTAGTTGATTTCTTCAACAATGCATCGTACTATGATAGTGAAGCCACGAGTTACAGCGTTGTATGAGAAACACACCCCGGAATGGACCGTTTTCACATTTACAGGGTTCAGAAATCGTCATGGGTAAACTTTGAACAGAAACTACAACAAGTACAGTTTTTGCGTTCCCATTTGCCTCAGTAGCAAGAAAAAAATCCACAATAGTGGACAATAGTGACGATTTAAAACGTCAGATGACAAAACGCTATCGTTCGCTGGTGTGGACAATTATATAAGCCGCTTTTCCACCGAAATTCCCCCAAACAATTTGTCCCAGGAACTTTTTCTCCCCAGAACTGTTGCTGTCTGCGTTTCCACTGCGGTCTAAAGTACCGGGAAGATTAGGCAAACCAGTCCGGTGACGTAGGACTGCGCCGACTTACAGTTCCCGTTGGATTTCATCCTCTGAATTTAAGCTTAATAAAGCCTGACCCTCGTCGTCGATCCACTGGTCTATTTTTTAAACTCCATTGTTGATTTGAATAGCAGAGAACTGTTCCTGCACCGCAACAGATGATGGGTGGAGTCAACCAATCAAAATGCGGCATGAACTCGACCAATCAGCATGTTCAGCGCACAAGTCCCGCCCCTGAAAGTTCCTGAACTTTGAAAAAGTACCACCTTGTGAGCAGGGACTTTCTGAGGGGGAATATTTACCCGGAACTTCATTTAGACCGATTTCTGCAGTGGAAACACACCGAGTACCAACAAAAAGTTCCTGCAGTGGAAACGCTAATATAGTTATCATTTCTGGTCAGACGGCCCTTAATACTCTAAACATGAAGCTTTGTCTTCTGACAGTGGCTCTGCCTGTTTCGAGCCTCACGTGAGAGACAACGCTCTGATATCTTTGGTCCTTCTGGCTGTTTCTTGCCCTCTCAACACTCCAGGTCCTCTTTCTCCAGACCTGATCTGGTGCTGAAAGCCTGCGCTCTGCAAATCCAGCGTTCAGCACAGATGCTGTTCGTCAGCCGGGTGATGCATGTCTCTGCTGAAACACCAGACGTCTTACACGAACCAGAAAACCTGCTATCTGATGAAGCCTCGACTTCCCCGTCTCGCTCGCCGTGACCCAGTTTCCCACTTCAGCTTGATGTGCTCACTGACCAAAATCATGAGAGTTCTCTGAGACCGTCAAACCAACTCTTACTCAGACAGCTTCAACATTTCTCACATTATCACAGTTTATTCGCTATAGTTTAGAAAATGGTAATAAAACATGACAAGAACTCAGTTGATATTTGACTCACACATGAATTATGTTGAATATCTGTCAGCTGTTAAATTTAACTACACAATTAGATAATACCAGTTTAGCTCAACCAATCACCAAGCAATGCTTCATTTTGTTCAGTCTGTGTGTAAAAAGAGCATTAGCAATTAAAGAAAACACACTTCAGCAAAACATGATCAGCTCAAAGTGTCCCAATCATTTTTGGTCCCAAATGTTTATAAATGTCACTGGTAGTCACTGAATGAAGAATATGTGGGTATAATATGTTATAGTTTACTTTATTTTGCTTTGCTCTCCTCATTTACATAAATTAACTTTAGTGTCCTGAATAGGAAAAAAAATATCAACAATTATATCTGGTGTGTGAATAGTTTTTGGGTTGAGTGTGTGTTTGGTCATGTGACTGCTGTATTTTGGCCCCAGAACCCGTTTGAAAGCATGTGTGCGACTCCTCCGGCAGACAGACTCGCCTCTCGGATCTTTCCTTTTTGAACTAGTCATCCGTCACGAGTCAGCCGCATTTCACTACATCTTAATAAAGTAATCCCCCTCTCGTTTTTTCTCCCCTTTGGAATGCTCTTGTTCTTTCTGTTCCTCTTTGCTCATTCAGGCCTCTGACAATGATTTGTTTTCTTTTCAGATTCTGGGTTGAGTAGGGCCGTAGTTTATCATTACTCCAACTTCCCTCTATATCTTTTTTGTAAATCTTTGGTTTTCTGGCCCCCTTTCCATTCCAGAATATTGATGTCCATGTTGTTACTGTAGGACACTTTTTATTATTATTTCTATTCTCCCTCGTCAATTATTTACATACATACGCATACAGTCAAACCAAACATTATTCAGACACCAGATATAATTTGATATTTTTTCACTAGTGTGATCAGGACACTATAGTTCATCTATGTAAGTGAGGAGAGCAGAATAAAGTGAACTGTGACAAATAATACCCAAATATTCTTCATACAGAGACTACCAGTGACATTTATAAACATTTGGGACCAAAAATGATTCGGACACTTTGAGCTGATCATGTTTTGCTGAAGTGTGTTGTCTTTAATTGCTAATGCTCTTTTTACACACAGACTGAACAAAATGAAGCATTGCTTGGTGATTGGTTGAGCTAAACTGGTATTATTATCTAATTGTGTAGTTAAATTTAACAGCTGACAGATATTCAACATAATTCATGTGTGAGACAGTCTAACAGAAGGACGGACAAAACCAGTCAAATATCAACTGATTTGTCATATTTTATTACCATTTTCTAAACTATAGCAAATAAACTGATAATGTGAGAAATGTTGAAGGTGTCTGAATAAATTTTGCTTTGACTGTATACAGAAATGTCCTATTGATTAAGCATTGAAAAAACATGATCATCAGTCTAATATATGGACTCTCACATTGGCATGTCGCCCCCCCCCCCCCCCCCTTACTCTTAATTCTCTTCCCCAGGATTATTAAAGTCTACAAAGGCTCATCACATAATTAATGGGCTCACCACTTAAACCCTGACGCTAGTCCACTGAACCTGCCTTTGAAAAGCACAGCCTGTCTTAAAGCATTTTTCAGGAACCCACGCTATAATCCATCTTGGGTCACACATGCGTGTTTGTCCGATCGGAAGATGCGTGGGGGGGCGCGCTCATAAATCAGCCGTTAAGCAGGAATGAATAATAATGAATTTCTGGGGCTGGATGGGGTCGTGGAGGGTCTCGGCGAGGATAAGACTCGATGCGTAGGAGCAGGTTCTCCAGAGAGACTCCATCCGTCAGATCAAAGGTGTCCGTGGGGAAGGTCACCGCATCGGCCAAAGACCTGTCCTGAGCCAAGAACACTAATAAACAGTTCTGTATGTTACTCTGTGTGCGCTACTCAAGCCAAGTCACCCTCATTTATACAGCGCTTTAACAATGTAGAGTGTTTCACAGCAGCTTTACAGTGATAACAGGAGATTACAGTAACAGAGATTGTTTAGGCTTTACAGCAGATCTAGAATAAAGTCAGTTTGATTGATTCACTTCCGTTGTAAAGATCATTAGTTATTAACTTAGGGGCCGCTAACACACACCGCTCTAACAGAAACCCTTAACTCGCTCCGGCCGCTCATGCACACGACAGTGTCTGGAGCTCGAGAACACAAACTCCGAAACAGGATCCAAGCGTTGAAATTTTTGGAAAAAAGTTATTTCTGCGTAAACTTCAAAAACGCAAACCTGTGTAAACGGTGACGGCGTGCGCATGCGTATTACGTGTTTAGTCTATAGGTGTGTGCGCTAGAATATATATGTGCGCAGGCGTGTAGTGTTTCTGTACAAATTGACTTCAACAAATGACTTGTCTGGCCTTAAAAATGTATAATACAGAATTTTTTCTGGCTTCCGCGTATCCGTGCGAACCGGAACTATTTTGACAACGCCAGATCTGTGCAGAGGTGAAGGGGAGGGGATGATACACAGTCAGTCTTGAGTCTCGGGGTTTGATTCGTGTGGAATCTGTGTTGAAATTCAGCAATATTTGTATTAGGATTGTGTTTTAGAAGTGTTTTATCAGGAAACATGGACCAGGCATTACACAACTTTTCTTCTAAACCCTTCTAATAAAGCGTTTACATCATCATTTATCATCTTATCCTTATCCTAAAATCCAAACAAGCCCACATTTGTCTTTTTGCCTTGAATGCGTGCATGTATAACCTCAGATTGTGTTTTTCATCAGCTTCTCCAGCACATCTGCGGCTCAGCGATCCACCGACTGCCACTAGAGGTCAATGGTTAACTCCATTTTGGCTCAGAATGGACTGTTTTCTCAAGGGTGACATGTTGAAGATTTACAGAGAGGCCTTTGCACCGGCGGTGTAATTGTTGGTTAAACCTCCTTTAATCCAAAGGATTTTCTACACAACTGCTAATTTGTCATGACCACCATTAATATCTGAAAATACAAGACGTTCCTCAATCAAATGAATTAAATAAACGATGCAATCAAGTGGGCTTAAGCAGTGAAAGAGACATAATCAGATGAGACCTGCTTTAGCTCTTAGGATAACACTAACTTTAGTGTAGTTAAGGTTATTGATTTTCAGTTATTAAAATGGTGTCTCCAGTAAACTTCAGCTCCGTCAAGTCTGTAAAGTCATTGTTCATAGAGATAAAATAATGGCATAGATTAATGTCACAGTCAGCCGAGTTGCATTAAATAAATTCAGAATTCAAGGAAGAATCTTTTACATTTATTCTGTTTTCTATGTACATTTTGTTTTATGTACAGCAAGTTTGTATGTTTTGACAGTTTTTCATAAGCATTCAACATTTTTAAACCAGTCTGATCACCTTTTCTCAGCATTTTTTTCCCTTTTTTTTAGCTAAAAAAGAAAGTTTGACTACAAAACTCAAAGTAATTTAAAAAAAAAAAACTAATTTCAAAAAGTCAACCTAGAAAATGTCCTTTAACGTAAAGTAAAAGAAAGTTTTATAATACAAGAAAAATAAATACTATTAACAAGAAAAAAAAAATCTGCTGACTACAAGTGTCCAAAAATAAACATTTCCATACCAAAGTTTAATGTACTACATGTTGCATGTAAATCAAACCGATATAGATGTTCTAGAAGAACTCCAGCATGTTTGAGTTATTAACTCTGTGATTGGTGTTCTGATGTCTCTCATGAGATGTCTGTGATAACAAGCTTATAGTACTATTGGATTTGAGCTTGCATTGAGTGTTGTGCCATGTTTTCAGATAACCGTTCAGTAAAAAGTGCTAATTCATCCACTTAATTTTACCGATGTTTTGTATCATGGACTTACTGGTAGTTCAGAGACACAAAGATACATAAATGATTTTTTTGACCAAAATGACCAAAATTGCTTTAAGTGGAAAAAACTTGTAATATATCCCTGAACAAAATCTGCATCACCAAAATGTGTGTCTTCACCAACTAAACCAGCACTTCTGCCTTGCTTTCAGAGACTGGTGGAGCTGACCAGAAGAAGCGTTGATGTTTGTACAGACAAGATCCCAAAGACTTACTTTCAAAGGACAAGGTCAACTCAAACAATGAGATGGAAAAAATACTATAAAACTGGATTTGTTTCCTCAATTACTTTGCCATCTTTTTTTAATAAATCTTGGCATCTTTGTGCATTAGTCCTTGCATTGAAAGGGAAGATTAAGTCCCTGATATACAGTCAGTCTCATGCAAACGAGTCTCGTGTTCCTGTCCTGAGACTGCAAAAATGCTTTTCTCACTTAGTATTTTTGTCTTGTTTCCAGTCCAAATATCGAAAAATTCTTAAATCAAGATGCATTTACTAAAGTAGTAAAATGCCATACGATATTCTAGGTGTGACCCAAACGACGCACTATACACTATGCACATGTGCGCTATGTACTCAATCGTGTAGTGTATGAACTTTATAAGTTTATTTTGTCTTCCAACATGGGAGTCTGATAGTCTGTTTTCTGTTTGAATTAAGCAATATTGAATTAACCAATTGGCAGATAATTTAGCTTTTTTAAGCAACAAATCACTTAATTTTTATTCATTTCCCCTGAAAACAAGACATAATATCTATATATGCCATTTTACTCATCTAGTAAATGCATCTTGATTTAAGAATTTTTCGATATTTGCACTGGAAACAAGACAAAAATACTAAGTGAGAAAAGTATTTTTGGTAGTTTGGCCTCTGATGTTTACGGCACGAGTCAGCCTGGATATATAAAAGATATAAATATGCATGAAGCGCCATCCTCCATGTTGGGGATCCAGTTAGCTGGCTTCGTTCCAGTCGGGCATGACGTGCACGGTGTGGTACTGGTGCGGGGAGAGAGTGTGTGTGTGTGTGTACAAGTACTCGTTTCCAGTGGGCGACTGGATTCCCGCGCTCGGACTGCACTGGCGCCCCAGTGGCTGATGGGACATTGAGCTCTGGTACATGGAGTGGGCGTCGCCCAGCTGCGGTGAGGCGTGGCCGGAGACGCCACTCAGCCGGGACACCAGCGGGCCGGAGGTGAAGTGAGCCGAGAAGTGCTGGTAGGGCTGATGCATGCCGGCGTACGGGGAGACGCCCGTCCAGGTGTTGCAGCTGATGTCCTCCAGGCTCGGCACGGGTTCGCTGGATTGGGACGCGCTGGCGTACATGCAGGCCTGGCGCTGACCCGACTCGGGCCTGTAGGGGGCACCGCTGAGACCCAGAGCCTGAGAGTAGCTCACGGGCCGGTAGTAGTGATCGTCTTCGCTCGATGAACTTTCCACGTAGCTCTTCTTGTAGGAGTGCTCTCCCGCGGGACAGTCGTCCTCAGCTGCACAGACACAACGGGATGGAAATGAACTCACTAGAATCTCACAAGCCGATCAAACGGGACTGAATCATTGCGATTAGATTTGCCACTGTGAAAAGTAATCGTAATCCTAACCGAAACAGGAAAAAAACATTAAAGTCCCCCTGTGGTGAAAATCAAGCTTTGTTTATGTGTCTATGTGGTGTTTTTAATATGCTTTAAGACAAAGCATGTGTAAATTCATAAGTCGACTCCATTGCTGAGTATTTCCTCCTTAAAACTGCAGTGAACCAAAGACAGTCTCAAAAACACACTTTGAAATCGCTGGTGTTTCTGACGTCACAAACTACCTTGTAACCAATCAGATCAACGTGTGATCGTCAACCAGTGGATCTCTGAGCTGAGTGAGTGAGTGGAGGCGGGGCTCATTTGCATATTCATAGAACCACGCATACTAAATGAGGAAAGGGTGTCGAGTTACATTCAAGTTACATTTAAGGCATAAAGAAACTTTTTTTCAAGGAAAAAAGTTTAAATATGTCATTTTGGTGAGTTTTAAGGGATAAAATGATCGACTACAGAGGGACTTTAACACTAAAAGCTAAAGTTTTCAGAAGTGAAATGGATCTTTTTTCTTTTTTTCCTCCCCTTTATGTGTAGTTGTGTATATGCCATTTGTCTATTACTTTTGTATATGCAACTATGTCTTAAAAAAAAGCAACAAAAAAAAAAGAAGTGAAGTGAAGTGGAATATGGACCCACCTTTCCTCTTGATGCAGTGATAGTCCTGTCGGTGTTCGTGGGGCAGCGGGTAAGCGGACTGGGACTGGGACTGGGACTGGGACTGGGTCGAGCTGGAGACCCCGTTCTCACAGGAGTACTGAGAGCTCATGACACCGGGACCGGGCAGAACCTGGACGTCTCCACCGAACGGACTCGCGCTGGTGCCGACCCGCTGGCGGACAGTGCTGCGAGGAACCACCGGATACTCCTTGGTGCTTTAGAGGACAGAAAAAAACATTTCATGGCATTCATTTACATGCTTTTCTTTCAGTCAAGCTCTCGAAACCATTCACTGACGACGACCACATAATCTCTTCCCCATCTGTCTACGACCGGAGCTTTTCATGCCAATTAATCTATGAAAGATGCATTAATTCCTGGACTATTTCTTTTGAACCACTGACCTGGTTTCCAGTCGTCCGAGTTTAACTCAGACCAGACCTGCTTCGTCTCAGCGTTTGACAGTGGAGGACAGATAGGATATCAGGACCTTTGACTTCGGCACCATAGCGGAGGTTTTCTGATTCTCATTGTATTTTTTATGATACATTACTTTGCTTCTATGTCTTTTTAACGAATTGCGGCTTCCTCACACTGCAAAAATGCTTTTCTTGCTTAGTATTTTTGTCTTGTTTAGTCCAAATTTTAAAAAATTCTTAAATCAAGATGCATTTAGTAGACGAGTAAAATGCCATACGATATTATTATGTCTTGTTGAAGTTATTTGTTGCTTTAAAAGAGCAAAATTATCTGCCAATGGGGTCAGAAAAATAATCTTAATTCAAACAGAAACAGGTTTTTGTTTTCTTACCCCGTTCGCAGATAATTTAGCTTTTTTAAAGCAACAAATCACTTCATTTTGATTTCTTTCCCCAGAAAACAAGACATAATTATATCGTAATATCGCATTTTATTACTTTAGTAAATGCCTCTTGATTTATGCATTTTTAGATATTTGGACTGGAAACAAGACAAAAATACGAGGTAAGAAAAGCATTTTTTGCAGTGCTCTTGTAAGTCAGAGCATCTGCAGAATAAATAACTGAGAGTAAAGTTGTATAACGGATTCGGAAGGAGAATCGTACAGGCTTTAGTTGGGTCTTAACGTCCTCAGGTCATTATCTGGAAACTCAATAGAAGGCTCTCGTGGGAGACATTAGTCAGTTCTTTCTCTGCTTGTTTCAAAGTAACAACAGACAAAGCTAACTACGGCATGGAAAGAGCATTGACATTTTTTCCTAGTGTATTATGAAGTCTGTCATTTTGTAGTGGACAACGCCTATGTTGGCTGCAGCACAACCAGATTTTCTGCTTTGAAAATGTGTTTTTCCACACTCCATACAGCAGTCATCTGGAGAAAATAAGAGCGCGATCCATGTGGTCTTTACCTCCACTGGACCAAATATCACATCTACAGAAAACTGCTCCGGATCTATAGAGCTGAAACTGAGATACGGCTTTAAGAGGAACAATCGCATCACAAGTGTCCCGTCAGAGGAGAGCGCTGCCGTCGTGAAGCAGCCGTCTCTGGTTTGTGTCTGCGCTGGCTTGTGTTTGTGCATTGATTAACACGACCCTGTTTAGTTCAGTTTAATCAGTTCTCCTGTTATCTGTGAGACACCTCTGTAAAGAGCGAGCTCCTGATTTGGCTCACTGTAAAATAACAGAAACCCAAAAACTTGAGGCAACAAGCTTCAGGACTTTATTGAGCACTGCAAAAAAAATGCTTTTCTTACTTAGTATTTTTGTCTTGTTTCCAGTCCAAATATCTAAAAATACTTAAATGAAGATGCATTTACTAGATGAGTAAAATGCCATACGATATTATGTCTTCTTTCCTGGGGAAATTAATAAAAATGAAGTGATTTATTGCTTTTAAAAAAGCAAAATTATCTGCTAATGGGGTGAGAAAAATAATCTTGTTTCTGTTTGAATTAAGAGTATTTTTCTAACCCCATTGCCTGATCATTTAGCTTTTTTTAAGCAACAAATCACTTAATTTTGATTAATTCCACTGGAAAACAAGACATAATATCGTATGGCATTTTACTACTTTAGTAAATGTATCTTCATTTAAGAATTTTTAGATTATTTGGACTTCTTAGTTTGTGTAACTGAAAAGTTCACAAGGAATTACTTCTATCCACCAAAGCGAGCAGCGTGATGTGCTGAAGACCGTGGAGGACACTCTTCACTCCAATGCTGAAGAACACACAGCTTTCACAACGACACATAATCCGTTTCCTTCTTTTAATGATCTTGAGAAGGCGATTCTTGCTTTCGTCTGTGTGAGACATTGCTGCAACTCTTTGAATGTGTGTGTTTGCCAAACAGCAGAATCACAATCGTGCGAGCGGAAGCGTATTCTATATTTCCTCGGTTTCGGATAGAAATAGAGTATTAATCTACATCTAAAAGAGGTAATTCGTTCTTTAGCTTCTGAGTGATGAGGCAGTGTGGGCTAGGGTTAGGGTTAGGGTTAGGGCTAGGGTTAGGGCTAGGGTTAGGGCTAGGGTTAGGGTTAGGGTTAGGGCTAGGGTTAGGGCTAGGGTTAGGTAGTGTGTGTGTAGGGTTTTCTAGGTGTCTTGTCTGTGTGTTTAGTTTTAGTTTTCTTTTAATAGGGTTTACTTCACTGTTGTTCAGCACATTGGTCAATAGTGCTTCATAAATGAACTGATCAAAAACTCTAAAACATTTACTTCTCAATAACAATATTTATGTCATCATGAATCCCCATGCTTTGACCAAAACTAATAATGATTCAATGCTCAATTGCAAGTTCTTGCTGTTTAATATTAACTTTTGATGTAACGTTTTCTACACCTGAAAGTTCAGAAGTTTGTCTGCCAAAGCGAAAGCTCTGATCTGTGTGTGTGAGTAATAAAGCTCTGATCTGTGTGTCTATGATCATATCTCTGATCTGTCTGTGTCAGTAATTAACCGGATTATGAGCCAGATCTCGCCCCACCTCTGCATCCTCGACATGCGATGCAGCTCCATGTCGTCGCTCCCACGAAAGCCCTTCGCGAAGGGATTGTTCTCGATCTTCAGCTGTGTGATCTGCAAATCAACCAACACACACACGTGAGTCTTTTCATCCATTAGAAACAAACAGTGAGATCCTCAGCCTGATCTGAACTCCAGATATCTTGATATTAACGAGCCCACCAGAGACTGTACGAAGTTTCTTCTATGGCACATCTTGGCAGACAAAGCAGGAAAATCCAGAGATGATTTCTATATGATTGATTTCCCACGGCTCACTGTTTTCAGACTGATTGTGTTCTGTGTTTCTGTTAATGGGGGAACCCACTAAACATTAAACATTAAACCACTTTAATGTCTTCAGTCTTGACTTTGAAGGCGTATCTAGTAGAGCGTTAGATACAGGAGCAACATGACCTGTGGTTTAGTGTTCTGATGATGAAAAGATGAAACCCTCAGAAACTGGGGTTTGTTCGAAGCTCTAATGAAGGAAAACGTCTGTCAGTTTGGGGAAAGATTGCTGTCTTTGCATAAGGATGAAAATGTCTAATAATTCCACATGCGAAGCACCAATAATTAATCTTAATCCTGTCAGAATCTGAGATATAAAATAAAATGTCAAAAGTCAACGTCAAATATTTTGCCTTTTGTGAATAGTGTTCATGCACTTAAAAACAAAGGGTTTGGTAACGCTTTACAATAAGGTTCATTAGTTAACATTAATTAATGTATTTACCAACATGAACTAACAATGATCAATACATGTGTTATTATATTAGTTAATCTTTGTTAACGCTCATGTTAGTTAACACATGCATTAACTAATGTTAACAAATACAACCTTTGATTTTAATATTAGTAAATGTTTAAATTAATATTAACTAAGATTAATATATGCTGTAGAAGTATTGTTCATTCTTAGTTCATGTTCACGAATGAACCTTATTATAAAGTGTTACCAGAAATGTTTTTTAAAGTGATAACTTTGATTTTTTATAGATGCTTTTAATGAAAGTTTGATTATAAAAAGTATTATTATTATCTTTGTGATAATGTGATCATCTGATTTGATAGATTACAAAATCTGTGAATCTGTGAAAGTGAATAAAAGACAGAACATAAAATGAAAAAACCTTACACAAGTACATAAAACAGAACAAAGAACACAAAAAAGTTGTCAAGCATTAAAGTCCCCCCCCTCTCTCTCTCTCTCTCTCTCTCTCTCTCTCTCTCTCTCTCTCTCTCTCTCTCTCTCTCTCTCTCTCTCCCCCTCTCTCTCCCTCCCCCCCTCTCTCTCTCTCCCTCTCCCCCTCTCTCTCTCTCTCTCTCTCTCTCTCTCTCTCCTCCCCCCCTCTCTCTCCCTCCCCCCCTCTCTCTCCCCCTCCCCCCCTCTCTCTCTCCCTCTCCCCCCCCCTCTCTCCCTCTCCCCCCCCCTCTCTCTCTCTCTCTCTCTCTCTCTCTCTCTCTCTCTCTCTGGCTGTTGTGCTGTGTTTCCTAACAGGACTTGATCTTTGACATTGCTTTGGCTCTCACTTGAGATGAGACCTATTAAAAATGTCCCTTTGAGCTTTTATAAACCCACTGTGCGCTTGGCAGACTTCACAAAATTGAGTAGGTTTGTAAATGACAATTTGATGTTCTTAATGTGCACATTTTACTAAGAGTGCAAAAAGAAAAAATTCGAAATATTCCAACGATGTCGCATTTGCTAAACTCGACCAGTGTTTGGAAATTCGCAACTTTGTTTTATGATGCTGTAGTTACCTATTGTTTTTATCTTTATATTCTCTTTTTTTCTCTTAATTTTCACTGCTCAATTTGATTAACCGAAGTACAGGTTATTGCATTTTGAAAAAGCAGTGCGTTAGCCTATGTTAGCAGTATATGGTATATATAGGCTATATATAGGCTGTATAGTCGCATGAAATTAACCACATTCACACGGCCTGTTTAAGGCTAGACTTGCTGAAGAATATGTGCCATATATGCGCTGGTAAATTATGTTTTGTAACTTGTAACATGTTGCTCATGCTCATAAATCTGGTCCACACATGATTATCAGCGCTGGTTTGTTTGGCTGCAACCTGAAGACCCAAAAGGTTATTCAAAATCTATTATTTTTAATGACATACAGGTGCACGTGCGTTTACTCTTTTAAGGTGTGTAAAATTGCTTTCTTAAAAAATATGTTAAAAGACGTCGGCTAAATTAACAATTTTATGTTGCATGTAGGCTATGTAAATAATTAATATAGCCTACTTCTTCCGTGTGTATTAAAACCAACTTTTTAGGCTTTGTGTTAAAAGCGAGGGCGAAAACACTAGACGCTTCAACACGTCAAATAAACGTCTGTTTTACACCAATCGCAATCAATTAATAGGTAAACAAAAGAGGTCTGAATTAAAGTGTGCTAAATGTGTGCATTTCGATGTTCTTTCTCACATTACCCAGATGAGTGTTAGAAAGTTCTATCTTTACCATATTCCTACATTTGCGATCGAGCGGGATCACGGCGTCGTTAAGGCTATTATTATTTAATTACAGCGCAAAAACGAGTTTTTAACTGGATGCAACAAGTGTGACAAAAACACACACATGCATTCATTTTATCATATGCACATAACGCCATAATGTATTAAGGACATGTTTTATCTCTTTATTTGGTTTATTTGTGCATTCTTTTCGTATCTGTATTTTCCAGAGAATGACATGCGTAACTTTGACGAGGTAGAAATGTCTTGGTTTGGGAGCTGAACTATTAAACAACAATCGGATTTATAATTAACGAATGGAAATATTCTGAGAAACAGCAGACCAAAATAAATAAATCACGTTTTCATAATAGTTTCTACATAAACATTTCGGACATGTTTTATTCTTTTTTTTTCTTCCTAAATTAGAATATAATTAATCTGGATGTCTAATAATGCACGCGTTACTTTATTAAATTTAACACAGTCGGAATCTCAGGAGATGCACGATGAGCTTTTCTGGAGAATCGCTTAACAGAATTAAACATTTCGTGGATTCGGAGTGAAAAATCTAAACATGCACTGTAATAAAATATAATTTAATAATATATAATAGCTTGTTAGCCTACATAAATTAATTTCATATTAATTAGTATAATAATAATTCCCAGTTAAATCTAGCAACAATATTTTTGATGTATCTGAGCAATCGAATTGTTTTCGGGCCAATCTCAAAGTTAGGCGCGTAATTTGATTGAATCATTCGACCAATCAGGAATCATAAGCTCACACACATCTGACCTGAAGCAGATAATTGTATACTAATTCAATAATTCACACACACACACACAAAAAAAAAAACGAATAAATTTTCTAACCTCATACTTAGAATGTTTAAAATGATCTCAACATGATAAACCTAAAACGGTTGATCCGATCCTTCTTACCTTGTGGTTCTGGTAAGACGTGACTGCGATGAAGGCCGTTTCTGGGAACACATGAGTGCAGAAAGCGGTGTTTTTGGACCCAAATCCATTATTTTCATCTGCCTTCACGATGTGGATCCTGGGCTGATATTTATGCATGGAATTCAGGATGATCTGGAAAAAAAATAGAGCTTAAATATGACGATCAAATGCGTAGCCTATTATTTAATGGATCTTCTTCGATAATATAGGCCTACAATAATATAGAAGACACTTCGTTTAAATTATGTTATGATTAATGTCATTGCGAAAGAAGAACGCTTATAAATTGCTATCAACGTTTTTCTTCTTTCTATTAGCTGAGTTTTTTAAACATTATTTTTTCAGAAACGCTTTGAGATGATAATCGGCGCTCCGTCTGTTCGCACTTACACCTGATTAACCCGCTTTCTTTGGGAAACTTCACTTTTTAAGTGAAATGTGTGTCGGACTTAGTTACAGATCCTTTGCTAAGTCTCTGATTTTAACATGACAAACAGTTTGTCCATCTCTAAAACCGCTTGTAGTTCAAACGAGAGTTTAAGAATCAGAGAATCGCTGGATCTGAAGATCTCTGAGAAATCTCCATTAGTAGCCTAGCCTAGCCTAGCCTAGCCGGTCACTTTCAAACAGAATATTGCTTTTTTTGTCCAAGTTCTTTTCGGTTCTGTGGCCTGTTATTTTCCAAGTCAAATGTGTGTGTGTGTGTGTGTGTGTGTGTGTGTGTGTATAATGTAGGCTACTTTGTCTAAACTTTGCATTCTGGATGTGGATGCCAAGTTTGAACACACACACACACACACACACACACACACACACACACACACACACACACACACACACACACATTCCTCTTTTCCATTTTCATGCGTTTTCCCCTCGCAAGCATTCTCCAAACAACTGCAGCGTTTCTGCTTTGATCAGTGACATCAGTCCATCGGTGTGTGTGTGTGTGTGTGTGTGTGTGTCTCTGAGCCGCTTTTGGCTCGAATCAACACCGAGACTTGGAAAGCAGGACTTGCTGTAAACTTTAAACATTGATCTCAGCTGAGAATATTGCTTTTGCTCCAGATCGACAAGATGATTTATTGCAAAAAAAGAAAAGAGAAATGCATTGCTTTAAAATGTGATGTCAAAATAAAAGTCTCGAGCAAACTAAAGGCCTACTTGGATGCTGCAACCAAACAGCTTCTAATATTAGTAAATCTGCATGGACATCAGCACAGTGTTTGCTGGACCACCCACTAGTGTTAGTCTGCTCTGTCCTGCCCTGCTTCAGCTTCTCCAGCGCCGTATGATAGTTTTTAATGATAGTGAGCGATCACTGAGGGCAGTGAATGTTACTCCACTCTTTCATGTTCCCGACATCACAGGACTCCGAAACCCTGCAGATTAACAGCCGTTGTGTTCCTCTGTCCATCACTCATCACACACTGTCTGCACATATAAACAGTTTGAAGCACAGTTATCCAAACGCTGATATTTCTGTATGGCTGCGAGAGGCAAGGAGTGTGTGTGTGTGCACTGATGAATGAGACTAAAATGATCAAAGCCAAAGCTAAAAAATCTAAAAAAGCCTTGAACTTGGAAAATTCAGACTGTGTTGCATTGCTTTTACATGTTTGGTAAGTGACCCACATGGGAATTATTGTGAGTTTCTTTCAGACATCTTTATCTCATCACTGGAGTCTAATTAAGACGGAGTTTGGAAATATTGGCTGTTTTTATGTATTTCCTAACAGGTTCCAGCTTATAGCATCGCATGTTCAGCCCTGCTTCTGAGACTACAATTATAAATAGGTCTGAAATTATTTCAACCACCTGGAACAACAGACCGATAGATTGTTATTTTGGTCGAGAAGCCGTACTTCATTTATAAATCCCAGGGTGCTCTTTCGGCACAAAGGGGGCTCGCCAAGAACCACTGCAACCAATCAAAAATGCATTCTGGACAGAAATTTACAACTCGACTCACATTCCAGCAAGGCTCCGATTTCATTCTGCCAGCTGAGGTTTGGCAGAGAAGCAAAGCTGATCGACTACAGCAAAACACGCATATGAGGCACTCAGTGCTCTCCTAATCTGAGACATGTTGATTCACATGCTCTTGGATTAAGATGATCACTGTGAGTGTGAGCTGGTCTTTCTTTGCTTACACTGAAAGTTGACGCTTCGCGTATCGAGATTGCTGGTATACCTGGAGAAAATTACATTTCTTTTAACGCACAACAGTTTACAGAGCGTAAATTAGTAATCTGAACTCCGTGTGTCCACATCTGAGACGGCTGCGACTGCTTTTGTTGTCTCAATTATCATGACTGGATTTAAGAAGTGTTTGGGTTATTACTCTGATCTGGCGTTTGTCAGCGGCACCTTTTCAGATCTGTGGTTCCTGGAGTTCAATTCACACGCAAAACGCAAAACGCTACCTAAAAGCTCCAGTCCTCATGCTCTGCTTCGCCTGAGGGGAAATCAGGAGTGTTTGTCATGAGCATTTTGTGCTACACTGGAAAGAAAAGATTACATCTAAATTAATGTATTCAAGTCAAAAATATTAGTTAACCAATACTTCACACTGCAAAAAATACTTTTCTTACTTTGTATTCTTACTTTATGTTTCCAGTTCAAATATCAAAAAATTCTTAAATCAAGAGTCATTTACTAGATTAGTAAAATGCCATTCGTCTTGTTTTCTTAAAAAAAAATTTTTTTTAAAAAATCTAAATCAAGGGAGTTTTTATTTAAAACAAGCAAAATTATCAGCCAATAAAAAAAAATGTTTCTGTTTGAATTAAGATTATTTTACTTACTGATAATTTTGCTTTTTTTAAGCAACAAATCACTTCATTTTGATGTATATTCCCAGAAAACAAGACACAATATTGTATGTTATTTTACTCATCTAGTAAATTACTCTTGATTTAAGAATTTCTAGATATTTGGACTGGAAACAAGACAAAAATACTGAGTAAGAAAAGTATTTTTGCAGTGCAATTTATGTCCCAAAAAACAGTTTTTTTAGGGGTTCAGCCAGGTAGAAATAGCTTTTTACACACTGATTTTATCCATAATATGTTTGCTGGAAGAGTTAATGTTAGTTTCAAAGCAAATCCACAGAAGACAGATATTCACTCACATGTCCGAAGGGATCGAGGTGGTTGTTTGTCAGCTTGAGTTTCTGGAAAGACACCAGTTGCCTCATCCAGTGCGCGCCAGTGGCCGGAGAATCAGGATGAACGTACAGTCTTCCCGGCATCGCAGGTTCAGCTTTCCCCGTCACAGACCTAGAGCAGAACACACGCTAGTCTTTATCCTGGCAGAATATTACAGCCTTCACCAGTTTCTCTCCTGTCATTATTGATAGTGCAAAACACATGGTGCTTCAGTGTAAATACACTCTGACTTACCTTCTGTAGACTTTTATACTTGCAAAATTCAGTTCAATTCACATTTATTTGTATAGCGCTTTTCACATTACACATCGTGTCAAAGCAGCTTCACAGAAAATGCATGAGTCCGCATTACAGTTTACAGAGATCTGCTATCAGAGGAGACTGTCTAAGTTATGCATTTCAGAAATGTACATATTCAAATCACACATATACACAAAATATTATATCAACTGCTGTTCTCTCTCATGTGATTATTGATATTGTTCAGAGGTTTGAGATTCTGTTTATCTAATCATGCATTAAGTACAAGGATGATTTCATTAAAACTAAAAGATGTTTTGTTCCCTCAACATGTGTTTCCTTTATTGAAATCGAAACTCGTCAAAATGTGATCAGCCTCCATTCATCATGCATCGCTGCCTTGTGTGTTGAGCATAATGTGTTTCAAAGCCCGGTTTATTTGGTTAATGGCTAAGATGATGGTTGATCAAGAGGGTCGTTAGTTCCAGAACATGCACTGAACTGGTAATTATCAGAGATGTTGGCCTGTGGACGTCCGCCCTCAGTGACCTCAACTATTCAAACCACTGACCCTGAAAAAGGAGCATAAAACAAGTAGCATAATACGCTGTTTTCTGCTGGAAGCAGATGAAATCGTGTGTAATAAGGCTGTTTTTCCTCATCCTTTAATGTAGACACTAAATAAAGTTAGTATAAACTTTCAATTGTTTTAAACTGAAATGAACAAACATGTGTGTAAACATTTAGAAATGCCTTCTTTTCTTAGTGTGTGTCTCTGCATCTTTAAGCATGAATAAAGACCATGAATGAGTCTAATTTAATTATTTAATTAAAAGGGATGTGTGACAGTTTTGATAGGTCTTGCCAGGAAGTTTTGAGAAGCTTTAGCACTAGAAGGGGATGAGAAATGGACAACCAGAGTCAAAGCAACGGTGAGAACTTTAAACGTAAGCCATCTATTGGAGCAGAGTAAATAACAACCCGCACCAGTGACATTAACTGCGAATAAAACAATTGATGACTCACGAACCATTTGTTATCCGCGAATTTATAGCGGTGGTCATCGGCTGGCACAACATCCATCAGGAGAATGTATTTGGTTTTGGGGTTCAACCCGGTGACCTTCACTTTGAAGCTGGGAAACATGCGCCTGTGGACGAAAACGGGACAATATTACAGCAGGAATCGCGTAAAGGCTTTTTTCAAATAATAATAACAATAGCAATTATAATAATTTAATATATTTAATGTATATTTGTCACTGGAGCAAACAAAAAATGCTTTGGCTAAATCGATTATTTTATGCGTGTGTTTTGGAGACATATTTTGACACGCAACAACTTTCCGCTGATCTCACGCCCGTCACTGGGTTTAGAGTTCGTAAGAAATAGCCACCTCGTAAAATCGACGAATCGGTCGTTAGATAGCGTTGGTTAGACACACTTTAATTAGTATGGTATATTAATTTTGTCTTACAAAGGCCTATACACAGTCTGCAAATACAACGCTTAAATCACGGAATTTAAAAGGAACATTTAAGGACAAGAAAGAAAAAAAAGAGATATTGGGTGAATTAAAACTATGAAAAGTGTGCATATATGGGAGAAGAGAATATGCTTTCTGTGGCTCAACTTCACACGTGATGCTCGGTCTTTAAGAAAAAACGCGTAATAAAATGCACAAAATTATCGAGCAGTTTGTGGCGATTGTGTCGAGTGTTTAATATTCTAGATAGAGAGGGATTTTTTTCCCCCACTAAACTGACTAGAAAATGTTGTTAGTACAAAAGCCGCCTTGTTCAGCTCTGTGCAGAGAGAAAATCATGAACTGCACGTTTTTGAAAGCTGCCGCGATTATGAATAATAAATTAGAAGAACAAGACAATTTGCTGCATGCAAACGGATATTTATGACGTTACACATGAACTTAATCTCCCGCGATGAGCTCGGTGTTTCTCGAACTCCACCTGGCCTTTTTAATCTCACACTGATCATAATGTTGAGCAACTGAGGAGTTCATGCACAGATTTCAGCTTTAAACCCACATGTGATTTCTGAGAAAAATGTACTGTTTTTGACGAAGCAGAAGTTTTTATCAATAAAAGAATTGAAACGCAGTTACATGTTAAATATGTTTTTAAAACTCTTCTCAGCTATTAGAGAGGAATATCCACCAGGGCCCGAAACTCCACACTGCTGCTTTAAACAATTAGTTTATATAGCTACATTTATAATTTATAAACAATTAATACCCATTATATCCTTAAAACGCCCTGCTAATTTTATATTTCAGACGCAATACATTTAATATGCAATGATACAATTTTAAAATGCTCTTTTAGTTTTAGAGAAATATCCGAGTTTATCGCTAATTATAACATTAGTGGAAAAATATGCATCAAGAATCCAAATGATGGTTGTTTCCAGCTCCAGTCATAACTTGCATAAAAACTCATCTTAAATTAGGAGTCTAAGCATTGCTTATTGAAGTTCGGGAATTAGCCTTTACTTAGACTGCAACTTTCAAAACACATTAAATAAAAAAAGATGCAATACATCTAAATTAATAACTAAAAAAAAACAATCTGTTCCGTTAAAAAATTACAATGAAAATTTATAATTAATTCTATTTCAATAAACTATGATCATTGCATAGGAAAATGTATATAGGAATATGCATAATGAATAATATACAATTAGTATTACAATTATTGAATTATAATAATAATTAGGCCTCTTGTTATAATGATCAGTTCGTATTTGTGCATTTTTAAGGTTATCTGAAAATTGCATCGATGCAGTGAAAAGATTTGTTTCTTACCTCCCTGCTTTGGTGATGATCATTTCAGTTCCCACTTCATGAAACTTTGCCCACAACTCTCGCTCGTGCAAGTAAACTTTTATCCCTTCCATTCCCTTTTAAAAAGACAGATGCATATGCAGAGAATGAACATATGCACTGCATCTTCCAAACATTAATAACGAGGCTAACGCTAAACAAAATGGCATCAAAATGCATGAGGAGAAAAAAGTTGTTCAGCTTTAAAGAAAAGTAATAAATTAGCAGAATTCATTTTAAGTAAATAAACTCCAAGATTAAGTTAGTAGAACTTTAGATTTAGATTTTGTACTAAACAAGCATTTTAAACACTGAGTAAGCTAACATTGCTTGATGAAAATGCGTTATTATTTTCGAATGATACAGCAAAGAGAAAACATTTTCAGAAATATGCGCTGCCAAACACTCCCACACGCACAGCCTGTCACACACACACTCGTGCTCTGCGTTACACTTAGTTGCAGTATTTCGTTTTTGGGTAAAACTTTACAATAAGGTTCATTGGTGAACATTAGTTAACTACCTTAGTTAACATGAACTGAGAATGGACAATACTTCTACAGCATTTATTAATCTTAGTTGATATTAATTTCAACATTTACTAATACGTTATTAAGTCAAGTCACCTTTATTTATACAGCGCTTTTCACAATACAGATTGTATCAAAGCAGCTTCACAGTGATAACGTGAAAATAATACAACAAAGTTTGTTTCTAGAAGAAAATAGCGTCATCGTCCACCTTAAGGCAGGCAGATCAATAATATTGTTGAATATTAAATGTCAATGTAATACATGTATTAAAATCAAAGGTTGTGTTTGTTAACATTAGTTAATGCACTGGGAACTAACATGAACAAACAATGAACAGCTGTATTTTTATTAACTAATATTAACAAAGCTGAATAAATACTGTAACAAATGTATTGCTCATGGTTCAGTAAAGTGTTTTTCTTCTATTATGCATCTCTTTCCGTCAATCTACATTTGAATTTGAACTCGTGTAGACGATGTAACTTTAGATAATGCCTCGTCGAGCACCTGAGCAACAGTAAGTTATGAAATTACTGCACAGCTTTATTAATTTTCTTATATTAGCGACAGTTACCTCAGATCAGCAACTATAGCGGATTCCTCACACACATTTAGAAAACTACATGGGCACATCCCACAGACCTCTATTGTGCTCTATAGCCGAATACTAAAACCTGACCTGACAGAAAACTCTCTGCAGTTTTACGTTTAAAAATTACTTTATATTGTTTCACAAATAAGGACGACTCCAAAACAGTTTTAGCTCTGACAGATTTAGCTCACTTCTGGGTGCAAGTTTGAAGCCAAAACATGGTTAAGTACACGCACACACACACACACACACACACACACACACACACACACACACACACACACACACACACACACACACACAGTAGCTGTTACCTGTTGAATGTATGTTGTCTGTGAGGATGGGGATTTGCTAGCGGCTCCATTCTGTTTCTCTGATTTTCCCTCGTTTTGTAAATCTTTTGATTCGGAGTCACTCGGAGAGTTTTGGAGCCGAAAAGTGTCTTCGCTGTCCGCCATGTCTGAACTCTTCCACCGAGGCCTGAGGACACACAACACACCATCAGCACTTCTTACTCTTTTAAACGCGTTTGTGCTGTTCATTTCCCTTCAGCCCGTTTGCAGCACTTTAATAAGTCCAAGCATTGATTACAATGACATAAACTCTCATTGTGCTTGTGAGTCTCGCTTTTATGATCACGAAATAAACTTCTGTTTCAAAACTAACAATGCAATTCCAAACCTGTACACAAATATCCGAGGTTTTAGAAGCATTCTTCATTAAAACTCTCACATGTGCTCCTACAAAAACATAATTTTGAAAAGTCTGCTCACATAAATCATCGCAACATTCTTGGAAAACAAACACACACCTGCACATTAATATAGCTAGCCTAAATATTACATACATAATGCATAAACATTTAGCTTTTGGTTACACTGTAATTATACATTTAAGCACTGAGTAACATTAAGTAACTACATGTACTTACAGGGTTAGGATCAGGGTTTGGTTAAGGGTTAGTTGCATGTAATAATGCATAATTAATAGCTATTAGGCCACTATAGTAGCCTAACTACATGTAACATATTGCATACAATGACACTGTAAAATAAAGTGTTACCGGATTTGGTTTAGGGTTAATTGCGTGTAATTATGCACAATTTACTGTAATTATTACTACAAGTAATATGTGTAACAAGGACACTGTAAACTAACTTTTTAAACAATGCAGTTATGTTCACATTGTCTTCCTCGATGCGTCTATGAATTCTATGAATGCAGGAGATATAAAATCATTGCACGGGTATATTACAACTTTCTTTGGAGAGATGAACACAACTGTTTGATAAATACTATTCCGCGATGTATTTTAACTACAACGATCCAGAATCGTCCATTCTATGCACCACGGATGTTTTTCACATGTGTTTATGGATTCTGTAGCGATGGCCTAAGTGCAACAACTCACTGAATCAAGAAGAAGCGGACACTGGACATTACCTGAAATTTGCGAATCCCAGAATCAGCACAACGAGCTCGAGGCAGCTCCAGATATGGGCGGTCTGATGGGTTTTTTGTCACATATATTCCAAGCGCGATGAAGCTCACGGGATTCTGCTCGGGGAACCCATGGATTTACTCTCGGTCCTCCGCGAAGAGAATCTTCATCCAGCACGGGAGAATATAGAGATTAAAAACGAGAATCTTAGTGATGGACCTGCACTAAAGTCAGTTCACGGAGTAAAGCAGAGGATCTGTCTGGTATTCCTGGAGAAAAGAAGCACGATCACCTCCTCTCTCTCTCTCTCTCTCTCTCTCTCTCTCTCTCTCTCTCTCTCTCTCTCTCTCTCTCTCTCTCTCTCTCTCTCTCTCTCTCTCTCTCTCTCTCTCTCTCTCTCTCTCTCTCTCTCTCTCTCTGTTCCTCTAATGGTCAAACCCCGTGCCTTACACAGGGAAACGGAAGCACTGGGATGAACACGTAGTGTGTGTGTTCGTCTGCAATGCCGTGACAATATCGGTCCACCCACAGTATAACTGCCCCCCCCCCACACACACACACCACACACACCCCCTCATCTGCATGTGCTCTTCTCTCAGGAGACGTTTTACACGCACATATTAAATAAGTTCGCATCTCATCTTGTTATAAACGCTATTTTGCATCTTGTCGGATCAATTTTTGTTTTATTAAAAGGCCTGTAAAACGTCTTAAATGAAAAATAAAATTTACATTAATGCATTTGGCAGACTCATTTTTTTTTTTAAATTCAATGCGATTTACATTGCATTCATTCATGCATCAATTCTTCTATCAGTTCTCGCTTTCCCTGGGATTCGAACCCATGACCTGTGCTCGCGCATGCTCTAGTGTTTGAGCCAGAATGCGTGATATAAAATAGACAATATTGTGATACATGTCTGATTAATCCTACTAATCCTGAGAGTAAAACAGACACATGGCATGCAAAGAAAGAAAGAAAGAAAAAGATTAGAACGCGGATTTAATTTTATTCGACGTTTGAAATAGGAAGTTTGCGTCGTGCGCAAGATACAGCCGTGTGTTTTTGAGCGCGTTATAATTTTGATCCAACCAGCCTGATCTCATGAACTGCGTCTCTATAGCAGTGTATTCATCGTGCAATTTATGTGCGAAAACAAAGTTTCACGTGCACATGATACGCAGTTTTCGCGTGCATATGATACGCAGTTTATCACCAATGTATTTACAGTGCGCATCATATACTCGGAAAAAGTATAATTTGCACGACAAATACAATGCGTGCTACAGAGACGCATTTGATGAGATGTGAACTCGGATCTGTGGCCTGCATGAAGCCTAGATTCAGAAACCCGTGTCTCTGTCTTGAAATGACTGCATATATTACTCGTGCTGGTCTAGACAGAGGTTAATATTGGATT
>CM040820.1:49699046-49735407 GCA_022828995.1 Vimba vimba | reverse complement strand
CATCCATAAAATGGATATTCATCTCATGATGAATATATATATATATATATGTCTGACGGAACCCTTCAAGATTTTAGAACCTTTATTTAACAATGGTACATTTTCAGAAAGTTGTATTTTATTAGTTATTTGCGACTTTGCAATAAAAGCTGTAGAAATGCCACAGAGAGAAGCATTCAACTCTAAACTTGAATTGTTTGCTGAATAAACTGTAAAGCTTCTTTGAAACAACCTTGTCAAAAGCGCTCTATATAAAGGTAACTTAATCATAGAGTTGCTGTTATATATAGGCTAGTTTTTCCTACAGTGCATTAGTTATGTGTAAAATGTTTCTGGAAAGAAGATAAAAATATGATCAGAAATGTTTCGTTTTTGCATGCCGAGCTCAAGACAGCTATTTATTCATTTATTCCTTACATAACAATCGCGTTTCCTTGACTACTGTCGGACACGCGCGCTGGTTGTGACACACTGCCCTCTGCTGGCTGTTGTTCGCTATTGAAGGATTATTTGGCCTGAACGCGGAAACACAATGAATGAACAACCAAATAAAAACAACAGGTATACAGACATTGAATTCCACACATTATCAATATAACAAAGCTCAAAAGCAAATATAAAAGGTTCACAAGGTAAAATAAAGACATAAAACACACTTTCACACAACAATATCAACAAACTCTTCATAAAATAGGCTAATTTTAATACATTACAGTTTTTCATCCATTGGTTTGGACTATTTCTTGAAACAGAAATTACGGTAACGCTTTAGATTACAGCCCGGAAAGTACTGCGTAATTAAGCGATTTTACAGTGTAACTTTCTGTAATTATAGTGTACATATAAAGTACTTACATGTAAGTATAAGGGAACAACATGTAAAGTATGGGGAATAAAGGGGTAACAACCAGGAGAAATATATATATATATATTTTAATACTGTAAGTATTGTAGATCAGAGGGGTACTTATTCTACTATTATGATACAACAATCACATTTGGGACCAGTTTATAAAGGTTTCCAAGTCAGTATTATAAGATTGTCTGTCTGTATGTATTTTTTTATTGTACTTACCCTGTAACTACATTGAACAAGAGGGTAACAAGCACCACTTTAATTTACGGCCCGCAATGTCACACTTACCCTGTAACTACTTGGAACAAGAGGGTAACAAGCACCACTTACCCTGTAACTACATGGAACAACAGTATATTTCCCAGTATTAAAAAAAAAAATGCAATAGTTTTAGCTTTACTTGCCTTGCACTTTTGCTATAAAAAAAACCCTGTATAAATGCATAGATATGTACCCAATTTTTTTTTTTTTAAAAGCCTGTACAGTTTGTATTGGTACACAATTTTTACAAAAAGGTGCACAGTGTATGTTCTCGCTAAATTGGTCCCAAATGTAAAATTGTTGTATCATAATAGTAGAATAAGTACCCCTTAGTTCTATAATACTTACAGTATAAATATATATTTTTTATTTCTCCTGGTTGTTACCCCTTTATTCCCCAAATTTTGCATATTGTTCCCTTATACTTACATGGAAGTACTTCATAGGTACACTATAATTACAGAAAGTTACACTGTAAATTCATCTTAATTATGTAGTACTTTCCGGGCTGTAATCTAAAGCGTTACCGAAATTACATTCTCAAAACTCTAAGATCATTTGGCAAAACAGTCTTACAGTTCAGCACAACACTATAGCTCACTTGCAAAAGCTCATATCTCTCCTAAAACTGTTCACTCATGCTTCAAAACTAAATTTGTTTCCCATATAAAGAGTCAGTGCCACGAAAATGGCAAAGATCCTTCTCAATTGCTTTGGCTCATTTCTTGAAACAGACCGGACGTTCTCAACACTCTTGCTGCTTTTACCAAAATAACGTGGATGGTTCGGCACAACACCATGGTTCACCTGCAAAAGTTCATACCTCTCCCAAAACAGTTCACTCATGTGTCAAAACTAAATTTCCTTCTCATTTAAACAGTCAGTGCCCCCAAAATGCTTCGTCCCTTTGGCATTGTGTAAGCACTGCAAGTCAAAATGTTTAGATGTTTTGTCACTATGGCAGAGGACCATTGAAATATCCCTCATGTCCACCTTTCAGTCTTAGCCCAGTCCTTCACTGACAGTGGTTACTGTACTGTTTTTTGTCTAGCTAACAGAATACAATTGTGTATAAAACTGAAAAAAAGAAATAGGATTTTAGGGTAAGAGTAGCCTCCAAGGTTTGACATCACACATTGCACTCATACTGCCAAGAAAATTGTAACCATTATCTTTCACACACATAAAGTAACTTCCATACATCAGAGTAAAAAGAAAATGTATACTGTAATATAAACACAAACAAAAAACAATGAAAATGATATGCAGCTTACAGTGCTGTAAATAAAGCTGGAGTTTCACAATTAACAGTTCTTCACTGGCTACCGTCCTCACCCTCCCTCTCCTGGCCACCGTCCTCACCCTCCCTCTCCTGATCACCGTCCTCACCCTCCCTCTCCTGGCCACCGTCCTCACCCTCCCTCTCCTGGCCACCGTCCTCACCCTCCCTCTCCTGATCACCGTCCTCACCCTCCCTCTCCTGGCCACCGTCCTCACCCTCCCTCTCCTGGCCACCGTCCTCACCCTCCCTCTCCTGATCACCGTCCTCACCCTCACCCTCCTGGCCACCGTCCTCACCCTCCCTCTCCTGGCCACCGTCCTCACCCTCCCTCTCCTGGCCACCGTCCTCACCCTCCCTCTCCTGGCCACCGTCCCTCAACCCTCCCTCTCCTGATCACCGTCCTCACCCTCCCTCTCCTGGCCACCGTCCTCACCCTCCCTCTCCTGGCCACCGTCCTCACCCTCCCTCTCCTCACCCTCCCTCTCCTGGCCACCGTCCTCACCCTCCCTCTCCTGGCCACCGTCCTCACCCTCCCTCTCCTCACCCTCCCTCTCCTGATCACCGTCCTCACCCTCCCTCTCCTGGCCACCGTCCTCACCCTCCCTCTCCTCACCCTCCCTCTCCTGGCCACCGTCCTCACCCTCCCTCTCCTGATCACCGTCCTCACCCTCCCTCTCCTGATCACCGTCCTCACCCTCCCTCTCCTGGCCACCGTCCTCACCCTCCCTCTCCTGATCACCGTCCTCACCCTCCCTCTCCTGATCACCGTCCTCACCCTCCCTCTCCTGATCACCGTCCTCACCCTCCCTCTCCTCACCCTCCTTCTCCTGGCCACCGTCCTCACCCTCCCTCTCCTCACCCTCCTTCTCCTGGCCACCGTCCTCACCCTCCCTCTCCTGATCACCGTCCTCACCCTCCCTCTCCTGGCCACCGTCCTCACCCTCACCCTCCTGGCCACCGTCCTCACCCTCCCTCTCCTGGCCACCGTCCTCACCCTCCCTCTCCTGGCCACCGTCCTCACCCTCCCTCTCCTGATCACCGTCCTCACCCTCCCTCTCCTGGCCACCGTCCTCACCCTCACCCTCCTGGCCACCGTCCTCACCCTCCCTCTCCTGGCCACCGTCCTCACCCTCCCTCTCCCTGGCCACCGTCCTCACCCTCCCTCTCCTGGCCACCGTCCTCACCCTCCCTCTCCTGGCCACCGTCCTCACCCTCCCTCTCCTGATCACCGTCCTCACCCTCCCTCTCCTGATCACCGTCCTCACCCTCCCTCTCCTGATCACCGTCCTCACCCTCCCTCTCCTGATCACCGTCCTCACCCTCCCTCTCCTCACCCTCCTTCTCCTGGCCACCGTCCTCACCCTCCCTCTCCTGATCACCGTCCTCACCCTCCCTCTCCTGGCCACCGTCCTCACCCTCACCCTCCTGGCCACCGTCCTCACCCTCCCTCTCCTGGCCACTGTCCTCACCCTCCCTCTCCTGATCACCGTCCTCACCCTCCCTCTCCTGATCACCGTCCTCACCCTCCCTCTCCTGGCCACCGTCCTCACCCTCACCCTCCTGGCCACCGTCCTCACCCTCCCTCTCCTGGCCACCGTCCTCACCCTCCCTCTCCTGGCCACCGTCCCTCACCCTCCCTCTCCTGGCCACCGTCCTCACCCTCCCTCTCCTGGCCACCGTCCTCACCCTCCCTCTCCTGATCACCGTCCTCACCCTCCCTCTCCTGATCACCGTCCTCACCCTCCCTCTCCTGATCACCGTCCTCACCCTCCCTCTCCTCACCCTCCTTCTCCTGGCCACCGTCCTCACCCTCCCTCTCCTCACCCTCCTTCTTCTGGCCACCGTCCTCACCCTCCCTCTCCTGGCCACCGTCCTCACCCTCCCTCTCCTGGCCACCGTCCTCACCCTCCCTCTCCTGGCCACCGTCCTCACCCTCCCTCTCCTGATCACCGTCCTCACCCTCCCTCTCCTGATCACCGTCCTCACCCTCCCTCTCCTGGCCACCGTCCTCACCCTCCCTCTCCTGGCCACCGTCCTCACCCTCCCTCTCCTGGCCACCGTCCTCACCCTCCCTCTCCTGATCACCGTCCTCACCCTCCCTCTCCTGGCCACCGTCCTCACCCTCCCTCTCCTGGCCACCGTCCTCACCCTCCCTCTCCTGATCACCGTCCTCACCCTCCCTCTCCTGATCACCGTCCTCACCCTCCCTCTCCTGGCCACCGTCCTCACCCTCCCTCTCCTGGCCACCGTCCTCACCCTCCCTCTCCTGATCACCGTCCTCACCCCTCCCTCTCCTGATCACCGTCCTCACCCTCCCTCTCCTGATCACCGTCCTCACCCTCCCTCTCCTGATCACCGTCCTCACCCTCCCTCTCCTGATCGCCGTCCTCTACCCTCCCTCTCCTGGCCACCGTCCTCACCCTCCCTCTCCTCACCCTCCTTCTCCTGGCCCACCGTCCTCACCCTCCCTCTCCTGGCCACCGTCCTCACCCTCCCTCTCCTGGCCACCGTCCTCGACCCTCCCTCACCCTCCCTCTCCTGGCCACCGTCCTCACCCTCCCTCTCCTGGCCACCGTCCTCACCCTCCCTCTCCTGATCACCGTCCTCACCCTCCCTCTCCTGGCCACCGTCCTCACCCTCCCTCTCCTGGCCACCGTCCTCACCCTCCCTCTCCTGGCCACCCTCTCCTGGCCACCGTCCTCACCCTCCCTCTCCTGATCACCGTCCTCACCCTCACCCTCCTGGCCACCGTCCTCACCCTCCCTCTCCTGGCCACCGTCCTCACCCTCCCTCTCCTGATCACCGTCCTCACCCTCCCTCTCCTGATCACCGTCCTCACCCTCCCTCTCCTGATCACCGTCCTCACCCTCCCTCTCCTGATCACCGTCCTCACCCTCCCTCTCCTGATCACCGTCCTCACCCTCCCTCTCCTGATCACCGTCCTCACCCTCCCTCTCCTGATCACCGTCCTCACCCTCCCTCTCCTGGCCACCGTCCTCACCCTCCCTCTCCTGGCCACCGTCCTCACCCTCCCTCTCCTGGCCACCGTCCTCACCCTTCCCTCTCCTGATCACCGTCCTCACCCCTCCCTCTCCTGATCACCGTCCTCACCCTCCCTCTCCTGATCACCGTCCTCACCCTCCCTCTCCTGATCACCGTCCTCACCCTCCCTCTCCTGATCACCGTCCTCACCCTCCCTCTCCTGATCACCGTCCTCACCCTCAACCGTCCTCACCCTCCCTCTCCTGATCACCGTCCTCACCCTCCCTCTCCTGATCACCGTCCTCACCCTCACCCTCCTGGCCACCGTCCTCACCCTCCCTCTCCTGGCCACCGTCCTCACCCTCCCTCTCCTGATCACCGTCCTCACCCTCCCTCTCCTGATCACCGTCCTCACCCTCCCTCTCCTGGCCACCGTCCTCACCCTCCCTCTCCTGGCCACCGTCCTCACCCTCCCTCTCCTGATCACCGTCCTCACCCTCCCTCTCCTGGCCACCGTCCTCACCCTCCCTCTCCTGGCCACCGTCCTCACCTTCCCTCTCCTGATCACCGTCCTCACCCTCCCTCTCCTGATCACCGTCCTCACCCTCCCTCTCCTGATCACCGTCCTCACCCTCCCTCTCCTGATCACCGTCCTCACCCTCCCTCTCCTGATCACCGTCCTCACCCTCCCTCTCCTGATCACCGTCCTCACCCTCCCTCTCCTGATCACCGTCCTCACCCTCCCTCTCCTGGCCACTGTCCTCACCCTCCCTCTCCTGATCACCGTCCTCACCCTCCCTCTCCTGGCCACTGTCCTCACCCTCCCTCTCCTGATCACCGTCCTCACCCTCCCTCTCCTGATCACCGTCCTCACCTTCCCTCTCCTGATCACCGTCCTCACCCTCCCTCTCCTGATCACCGTCCTCACCCTCCCTCTCCTGATCACCGTCCTCACCCTCCCTCTCCTGATCACCGTCCTCACCCTCCCTCTCCTGGCCACCGTCCTCACCCTCCCTCTCCTCACCCTCCTTCTCCTGGCCACCGTCCTCACCCTCCCTCTCCTGGCCACCGTCCTCACCCTCCCTCTCCTGGCCACCGTCCTCACCCTCCCTCTCCTGGCCACCGTCCTCACCCTCCCTCTCCTGATCACCTTCCTCACCCTCCCTCTCCTGGCCACCGTCCTCACCCTCCCTCTCCTGATCACCGTCCTCACCCTCCCTCTCCTGATCACCGTCCTCACCCTCCCTCTCCTGGCCACCGTCCTCACCCTCCCTCTCCTGGCCACCGTCCTCACCCTCCCTCTCCTGGCCACCGTCCTCACCCTCCCTCTCCTGGCCACCGTCCTCACCCTCCCTCTCCTGATCACCGTCCTCACCCTCCCTCTCCTGATCACCGTCCTCACCCTCCCTCTCCTGGCCACCGTCCTCACCCTCCCTCTCCTGGCCACCGCCCTCACCCTCCCTCTTCTGGCCACCGCCCTCACCCTCCCTCTCCTGGCCACCGTCCTCACCCTCCCTCTCCTGGCCACCGTCCTCACCCTCCCTCTTCTGGCCACCGCCCTCACCCTCCCTCTCCTGGCCACCGTCCTCACCCTCCCTCTCCTGGCCACCGTCCTCACCCTCCCTCTCCTGGCCACCGTCCTCACCCTCCCTCTTCTGGCCACCGCCCTCACCCTCCTCATCCACACGCTGCTGTCTGTCTGGCCACAGATTCTCGTCCACATCACAGCGTATATTCTCCCTTGCGATGCAACGAGGGAAGAAACGGCGTGCATGTCGCAACCATCCCCTACACTGATCTCCTGTAATATCCTCACATGCAGCGTCCATTGCATGGAGCAGGGACCTCTGATCTTGAGCCCGATGCTCATACACTCTCCACCTCCAAGCGGAGAAATACTCCTCAACAGGATTGAGGAAAGGAGAGTAAGGTGATAGGAACACCATGACCATCCTTGGATGAGTAGTGAACCAGGCCCTGATGAGCGGGCCACGGTGGAAATTCACATTGTCCCATACAATGGCATATTGTGGTAGGTGAGGCCCTACGAGACCTCTCTCAGGGATCTTTTCAGGGATCAAATCAAAATGAAGGCGGTCCAAGAAGATGAGGAGCTTCTGTGTATTGCATGGGCCAAGACTGGGGATGTGAGTGGCCACACCATTCTCAGATATGGCAGCACATATATATTATATTGCCCCCTCGCTGGCCTGGGACATCCACCGTGGCCCGGTGGCCAATAATATTATATATTCTGTCTTGTACTTGGATTATATACACTCTCTTGGAGGTGGAGAGTGTTTGAGCATAATATTCATGGTATTATGTTCTTGACTAATTTTGACAATTGAACAGACTATTGTGCATGTGATGACTTATACAATGAAATGACGCTGACACGTTTTGGAGCGAACAACCATTAGACTGAGAATCAACAATCAGTTTAGATCAACAAGATCTATTCACCTGGAAACTGTGCTAAATGTAGGCTACCTGTACTTAATCATTTGCAAAGTACAATCATTTGTACTGAGACATTGAGACATGTACTTAGACATTTGCAATTTGATGAAATGAATGAGAAATTCAATTCTGTTGTGAACAATTGCCAAATGGTTTGGAGGTTTGTCCATGTTGTTTTGAGAATGTCATTTCTGTTTCAAGAAATGAGCCAAACCAATGGAGAAAAACTGTAACTAATGCAGCTTATGATGCTTTCTTTGATCCCATGAATAACTGTAACCACAGTTATAATACATTATAACACTTATCTATTCATATACACCTTTAAGTATAATGCATTCAAATACAAGACCAACAACCAGATGTAACAAGAAATGTGCAAATATGTTTAATGCATTTTTACTTTGGTTACAATTATTCAAGTACATTTAAGTTAATTATTTAAGTTAATTATATTTGGAAATTGCTGCTCTGTTGCCAAAATTTCCACCATAAAAGATAAAAGTTTCTATAAAGGGTTTTAATGCTGTTGTGATGTTGGCTTAACAAAGCTTTGTCTGAAAGTTTGGAATATATTTGAAACGCAATTTTTTTTGTTATGAACTAGGGCCGTCAAAGTTAGCGTGTTAATAACGCGTTAACGCAAAATCATATTAACGGCACTATTTTTTTTAACGCTCGATTAACGCAGCGCGTATTTTCTGTTTGACCCGTGGCCCAAAACCTAGTTGGAGAAATGGAGATACACAGTGTTGCCAACTTAGCGACATTGCAGACCCATTTAGCGATTTTTTCCCTTCAACAAAGCGCCCAAACCTTATTTAGTTTCTGAGAATCTACCGGTACCGCCGGTACTGCTCTCCCAGCACGCGCTCTCTCTCTCTCTCTCTCTCTCTCTCTCTCTGCGTCTCGCGCTCTCTCTCTCTCTCTCTCTCTCTCTCTCTCTCTCTCTCTCTCTCTGCGTCTCGCGCTGGAGAGAGGAGCAGCGCTTTAATTCAGTTAAACACAGATATGATCTTGCTTCTCTAATTTTACATGCAAGTATAGCCGAAATCGCAAAACAGATATTGTGTTTATCTTATGTGTATTTGATTTCATCAGACGACGGCTCGATTATCAGGATTATTGTGCAGATTAACATCTTGGAAGGGAGAGCTGGTTATGTCTTAATGGGTCGCGTTTCAGTCACCATTTCATATTCATTCCGTTGTTTGACAACAGAAACAGTAAAATATACCAATGAAAACA
Organism: Vimba vimba; assembly: GCA_022828995.1. Taxonomy (NCBI): domain Eukaryota; kingdom Metazoa; phylum Chordata; class Actinopteri; order Cypriniformes; family Leuciscidae; genus Vimba; species Vimba vimba. Next base: position 49,726,315 of record CM040820.1, on the reverse strand, counting down.
GTTTTATTGTGAATTTAGCTTCATCAAAATGGGCACAGAGAGAGACAAACTATGATGTAGCCTAATAATAAATAATAAATGTACATTTAGCATTTTCAGAAGAGCTGCCCTGTCATGCAAAAATCTAAACATGTTTGTGTTAATTGCTCAGTGCAAAGAAAGAGAAGTAATGGGAACCTGGTATTTCTTTGTTCTTTCTACATGTGTCTAATAGACATGAACAAGTTCTTTGAAAAACATCTATGACCTTTGAAACATGTCTCATCTTCATGCTCTATGTTGACTACGGTTTCAATAATAAACATACATTTGCATAAAGCATCCATATTTATCCATGCCCACGTTGATTAGAGTATTACAAACTTGAAAAGTATTAATTTAAGGTACATTTAGAACAAAATGTGCGATTAATCACGAGTTAACTCATGACAATCATGCGATTAATCGATTAAAATATTTAATCGATTGACAGCCCTATTATGAACATGTTATAGCACATTGTTTACATGTTTTGGCAACTTGCTAGCATATTTTAGCATGACATATCACGTTTCAGGCATGTTTCTAACATAAATTAGCACATTGTTTGCACGATTTAGCATGTTCCTAACATGATTTAACACCATGCTAACATGTTTTAGCATGTTGCTAGCATGATTTAACATTGCTAGCATGTTTCAGCATGATTGAAAACATTACTAGCAAGCTTTAGGACGTTTCTAACATGATTTAATATTTTTTCTAACATGTTTTAATATGTTGCTAGCATGATTTAACATTTTGCTAACATGTTTCTAGCATGATTTAGAACATTTATAGTATGTTTTAACTTTCTGCTTATGATTTAACACATTGCTAATGTGTATCTACCACAAATTAGCACATGGCATGCATTTTTAGCATTTTTGCTAACATGATTTAACACACTGTTAACATTTTGTTAGCATGAATTAACACATTGCTGACAAGTTTTATCATGATTTAGCACATTGTAAGCACATTTTTTAGCATGTTATTAGCAGGATTAAAAATGGTGCTAGGATGTTGGTGCTAGGATGTTACTAGCATGATTTAACATTGCTAGCATTTTTCAGCATGAAATAACACATTGCTAGCAAGCTTTAGCATGTTTCTAGTCTGATTTAATACATTGCTAAAATGTTTTGACATGTTGTTAGCAGAATTTACCATTTGCTATCATGTTTTAGCATGTTGCTAACATGATTTACCACATTGTTAGCATGTTGCTAGCATGATTTAACATATTTCTAGCATGTTTTAATATGAGCACAATTAACACATTGTCAACATGTTTAACTTGTTGTTAACATAATTTAGCAAATTGCTACCAAGTTTTAGCATGATTTACCACATTGTTAATATGTTTTAACATATTGCTAGCATAATTAAGCACACTGCTAGCATGTTTCTAGCCTGATTTAACAAATTGCTAGCATGTTGCTAGCATTATTTAGCACACTGTTAACATACTACTAGCATTATTTAGCTTGTTGCCAGCATTATTTAGCAAATTGCAAATAATGTGCTGCTAGCATGATTTAGCTTATTGATAGCATGTTTTCAAGTGTTGCTAGCATGAATTAGCGTGTTGCTAGCATGTTTTGGCATGTTGCTAAGAAGATTTAACGTGTTGTTAGTCTGATTTTGCTTGTTGCTAGTCTGATTTTACGTGTTGCCAGTCTGATTTAATGTGTTGCCTGCATGATTTAGCATGTTGGTAACATATTTTAGCGTGTTGCTAGCATGATTTAGCATGTCACTAGTCTGATTTAGCTTTTTGCTAGTCTGATTTAATGTGTTGCTCATCTGATTTTGCTTGTTGCTAGTCTGATTTAGCGTGTTGCTAGTCTTAGTTTCTGCATGTTGATAGATTCTATAATTCACTGTTGGAATGTTAGCGTTTCAGTGGAAGGGGCGTCTGACAGCTGCGCAGAGAAAACATCAGTTTTGTAAGTCTGAGTCTAATATTAAACACTCGTTGTGACAGATTTTTACAGAAGAAACAAAACTCAAAATTATGATAATGTAGCTGCCCAGTTCTTGAGTTATTAACCACATACTGCCATCATCAGTAACAACTGACCCCTCTTTTGCTGTAATTAATTCTGTAAACATAATAGAAAGAGTTAGGGGTTAGCATTAATAAAGCACAGCATGAGTGAGCTGCAGAGCCTCGTTTTAAAGGCCAAGACTTTATTATTCTCATATGCAGTTCATATTCATACTGCTGATTTTGTGGCGTTTGTCAGCATATCAGTACCGATTATGAGCTGCTTTAGATGAACCTGAGCTGTGTGAATGAACAGGTGAATGTCGCCCTCGTGTGGTGAGACTCAGTATCACACCATCATCATCATCATCATTACTGGTGTCTCAGAGAAAAATACAGTAAGAAATAATCAGACACAACAAAATATGCTTTTAATAATTTTACATTTAGTTTTATAAAGAGATTTGTGAGTAGCAGCAACATTTGATATCATCGTTACAAAACTGATTTCAAGCATTTTAGCAAGAAGCATTTTAAATAAAATGTTGCAAAGATCATGATCAATTAACAACTTGAATCTGAAAACTGAGATGAAACAGCGTATGAGTCCTGGACACTCACAATGAGATTATCATTAATTTTGTTCATATTCATATTCAGTTCTCCAAGAGAATGAAGCATCAGATCTGAGAAAGTGAAGGTGAAACTCTTCAGGTGAACAGCAGGAGGAGCTGTTGATAAACTCTTCAGCTGAACAGCAGGAGGCACTGTTGACAAACTCTTCAGGTGAACAGCAGGAGGAGCTGTTGATAAACTTCAGGTGAACAGCAGGAGGAGCTGTTGATAAACTCTTCAGGTGAAAAGCAGGAGGAGCTGTTGATAAACTTCAGGTGAACAGCAGGAGGAGCTGTTGATAAACTCTTCAGGTGAAAAGCAGGAGGAGCTGTTGATAAACTCTTCAGGTGAGCAGCGGGAGGAGCGGTTGATAAACTCTTCAGTTGAACAGCAGGAGGTGCTGTTGGAAACTCTTCAGGTGAACAGCAGGAGGAGCTGTTAATAAACTATTCAGGTGAACAGAAGGAGGCGCTGTTGGAAACTCTTCAGATGAACAGCAGGAGGTGCTGTTGACAAACTCTGCAAGTGAACAGCAGGAGGAGCTGTTGGAAACTCTTCAGGTGAGCAGCAGGAGGAGCGGTTGATAAACTCTTCAGTTGAACAGCAGGAGGTGCTGTTGGAAACTCTTCAGGTGAACAGCAGGAGGAGCTGTTGATAAACTATTCAGGTGAGCAGAAGGAGGCACTGTTGGAAACTCTTCAGATGAACAGCAGGAGGTGCTGTTGATAAACTCTGCAAGTGAACAGCAGGAGGTGCTGTTGGAAACTCTTCAGATGAACAGCAGGAGGTGCTCTTGATAAACTAGGTGAGCAGCAGGAGGAGCTGTTGATAAACTCTTCAGGTGAACAGCAGGAGGCGCTGTTGGAAAATCTTCAGGTGAACAGCAGGAGGAGCTGTTGATAAACTATTCAGGTGAACAGAAGGAGGCACTGTTGGAAACTCTTCAGATGAACAGCAGGAGGTGCTGTTGATAAACTCTGCAAGTGAACAGCAGGAGGAGCTGTTAATAAACTCTTCAGCTGAACAGCAGGAGGCACTGTTGATAAACTCTTCAGGTGAACATCAGGAGGAGCTGTTGATAAACTCTTCAGGTGAACAGCAGGAGGAGCTGTTGATAAACTCTTCAGGTGAACAGCAGGAGGAGCTGTTAATAAACTCTTCAGCTGAACAGCAGGAGGAGCTGTTGATAAACACTTCAGGTGAACAGCAGGAGGCACTGTTGATAAACTCTTCAGCTGAACAGCAGGAGGCACTGTTGATAAACTCTTCAGGTGAACAGCAGGAGGCACTGTTGATAAACTCTTCAGCTGAACAGCAGGAGGCACTGTTGATAAACTCTTCAGGTGAAAAGCAGGAAGTGCTGTTGATAAACTTCAGGTGAACAGCAGGAGGAGCTGTTGATAAACTGTTCAGGTGAGCAGCAGGAGGAGCGGTTGATAAACTCTTCAGTTGAACAGCAGGAGGTGCTGTTGGAAACTCTTCAGGTGAACAGCAGGAGGAGCTGTTGATAAACTCTTCAGGTGAACAGCAGGAGGCACTGTTGGAAAATCTTCAGGTGAACAGCAGGAGGAGCTGTTGATAAACTATTCAGGTGAACAGAAGGAGGCACTGTTGGAAACTCTTCAGATGAACAGCAGGAGGTGCTGTTGATAAACTGTTCAGGTGAGCAGCAGGAGGAGCTGTTGATAAACTCTTCAGGTGAACAGCAGGAGGCGCTGTTGGAAAATCTTCAGGTAAACAGCAGGGGGAGCTGCTGATAAACTATTCAGGTGAACAGAAGGAGGCACTGTTGGAAACTCTTCAGATGAACAGCAGGAGGAGCTGTTGATAAACTCTGCAAGTGAACAGCAGGAGGAGCTGTTAATAAACTCTTCAGCTGAACAGCAGGAGGCACTGTTGATAAACTCTTCAGGTGAACAGCAGGAGGAGCTGTTGATAAACTCTTCAGCTGAACAGCAGGAGGCGCTGTTGATAAACTCTTCAGATGAACAGCAGGAGGAGCTGTTGATAAACTCTTCAGGTGAACAGCAGGAGGAGCTGTTGATAAACTCTTCAGCTGAACAGCAGGAGGCACTGTTGATAAATTCTTCAGGTGAACAGCAGGAGGAGCTGTTGATAAACTCTTCAGCTGAACAGCAGGAGGCTCTGTTGATAAACTCTTCAGGTGAACAGCAGGAGGAGCTGTTGATAAACTCTTCAGGTGAACAGCAGGAGGCACTGTTGATAAACTCTTCAGGTGAACAGCAGGATGCGCTGTTGATAAACTCTTCAGCTGAACAGCAGGAGGCACTGTTGATAAACTCTTCAGGTGAACAGCAGGAGGAGCTGTTGATAAACTCTTCAGCTGAACAGCAGGAGGCGCTGTTGATAAACTCTTCAGGTGAACAGCAGGATGCGCTGTTGATAAACTCTTCAGCTGAACAGCAGGAGGCACTGTTGATAAACTCTTCAGGTGAACAGCAGGAGGCACTGTTGATAAACTCTTCAGGTGAACAGCAGGACGCGCTGTTGATAAACTCTTCAGATGAACAGCAGGAGGTGCTGTTGATAAACTCTGCAAGTGAACAGCAGGAGGTGCTGTTGGAAACTCTTCAGATGAACAGCAGGAGGTGCTCTTGATAAACTAGGTGAGCAGCAGGAGGAGCTGTTGATAAACTCTTCAGGTGAACAGCAGGAGGCGCTGTTGGAAAATCTTCAGGTGAACAGCAGGAGGAGCTGTTGATAAACTATTCAGGTGAACAGAAGGAGGCACTGTTGGAAACTCTTCAGATGAACAGCAGGAGGTGCTGTTGATAAACTCTGCAAGTGAACAGCAGGAGGAGCTGTTAATAAACTCTTCAGCTGAACAGCAGGAGGCACTGTTGATAAACTCTTCAGGTGAACATCAGGAGGAGCTGTTGATAAACTCTTCAGGTGAACAGCAGGAGGAGCTGTTGATAAACTCTTCAGGTGAACAGCAGGAGGAGCTGTTAATAAACTCTTCAGCTGAACAGCAGGAGGCACTGTTGATAAACTCTTCAGGTGAACAGCAGGAGGAGCTGTTGATAAACTCTTCAGCTTTACAGCAGGAGGCACTGTTGACAAACTCTTCAGGTGAACAGCAGGAGGAGCTGTTGATAAACTCTTCAGGTGAACAGCAGGAGGCACTGTTGATAAACTCTTCAGCTGAACAGCAGGAGGCACTGTTGACAAACTCTTCAGGTGAACAGCAGGAGGAGCTGTTGATAAACTCTTCAGGTGAACAGCAGGAGGCACTGTTGATAAACTCTTCAGCTGAACAGCAGGAGGCACTGTTGATAAACTCTTCAGGTGAAAAGCAGAAAGTGCTGTTGATAAACTTCAGGTGAACAGCAGGAGGAGCTGTTGATAAACTGTTCAGGTGAGCAGCAGGAGGAGCGGTTGATAAACTCTTCAGTTGAACAGCAGGAGGTGCTGTTGGAAACTCTTCAGGTGAACAGCAGGAGGAGCTGTTGATAAACTCTTCAGGTGAACAGCAGGAGGCACTGTTGGAAAATCTTCAGGTGAACAGCAGGAGGAGCTGTTGATAAACTATTCAGGTGAACAGAAGGAGGCACTGTTGGAAACTCTTCAGATGAACAGCAGGAGGTGCTGTTGATAAACTGTTCAGGTGAGCAGCAGGAGGAGCTGTTGATAAACTCTTCAGGTGAACAGCAGGAGGCGCTGTTGGAAAATCTTCAGGTAAACAGCAGGGGGAGCTGCTGATAAACTATTCAGGTGAACAGAAGGAGGCACTGTTGGAAACTCTTCAGATGAACAGCAGGAGGAGCTGTTGATAAACTCTGCAAGTGAACAGCAGGAGGAGCTGTTAATAAACTCTTCAGCTGAACAGCAGGAGGCACTGTTGATAAACTCTTCAGGTGAACAGCAGGAGGAGCTGTTGATAAACTCTTCAGCTGAACAGCAGGAGGCACTGTTGATAAACTCTTCAGCTGAACAGCAGGAGGCACTGTTGATAAATTCTTCAGGTGAACAGCAGGAGGAGCTGTTGATAAACTCTTCAGCTGAACAGCAGGAGGCGCTGTTGATAAACTCTTCAGGTGAACAGCAGGAGGAGCTGTTGATAAACTCTTCAGGTGAACAGCAGGAGGCACTGTTGATAAACTCTTCAGGTGAACAGCAGGATGCGCTGTTGATAAACTCTTCAGCTGAACAGCAGGAGGAGCTGTTGATAAACTCTTCAGGTGAACAGCAGGAGGCACTGTTGGAAAATCTTCAGGTGAACAGCAGGAGGAGCTGTTGATAAACTATTCAGGTGAACAGAAGGAGGCACTGTTGGAAACTCTTCAGATGAACAGCAGGAGGTGCTGTTGATAAACTGTTCAGGTGAGCAGCAGGAGGAGCTGTTGATAAACTCTTCAGGTGAACAGCATGAGGCGCTGTTGGAAAATCTTCAGGTAAACAGCAGGGGGAGCTGCTGATAAACTATTCAGGTGAACAGAAGGAGGCACTGTTGGAAACTCTTCAGATGAACAGCAGGAGGAGCTGTTGATAAACTCTGCAAGTGAACAGCAGGAGGAGCTGTTAATAAACTCTTCAGCTGAACAGCAGGAGGCACTGTTGATAAACTCTTCAGGTGAACAGCAGGAGGAGCTGTTGATAAACTCTTCAGCTGAACAGCAGGAGGCACTGTTGATAAATTCTTCAGGTGAACAGCAGGAGGAGCTGTTGATAAACTCTTCAGCTGAACAGCAGGAGGCGCTGTTGATAAACTCTTCAGGTGAACAGCAGGAGGAGCTGTTGATAAACTCTTCAGGTGAACAGCAGGAGGCACTGTTGATAAACTCTTCAGGTGAACAGCAGGATGCGCTGTTGATAAACTCTTCAGCTGAACAGCAGGAGGCACTGTTGATAAACTCTTCAGGTGAACAGCAGGAGGAGCTGTTGATAAACTCTTCAGCTGAACAGCAGGAGGCGCTGTTGATAAACTCTTCAGGTGAACAGCAGGATGCGCTGTTGATAAACTCTTCAGCTGAACAGCAGGAGGCACTGTTGATAAACTCTTCAGGTGAACAGCAGGAGGCACTGTTGATAAACTCTTCAGGTGAACAGCAGGATGCGCTGTTGATAAACTCTTCAGCTGAACAGCAGGAGGCACTGTTGATAAACTCTTCAGGTGAACAGCAGGAGGAGCTGTTGATAAACTCTTCAGCTGAACAGCAGGAGGAGCTGTTGATAAACTCTTCAGGTGAACAGCAGGAGGAGCTGTTGATAAACTCTTCAGGTGAACAGCAGGAGGAGCTGTTGATAAACTCTTCAGCTGAACAGCAGGAGGAGCTGTTGATAAACTCTTCAGGTGAACAGCAGGAGGAGCTGTTGATAAACTCTTCAGGTGAACAGCAGGAGGAGCTGTTGATAAACTCTTCAGGTGAACAGCAGGAGGAGCTGTTGATAAACTCTTCAGCTGAACAGCAGGAGGCACTGTTGATAAATTCTTCAGGTGATCAGCAGGAGGAGCTGTTGATCAACTCATCAGCTGAACAGCAGGAGGAGCTGTTGATAAACTCTTCAGTTGAACAGCAGGAGGAGCTGTTGATAAACTCTTCAGGTGAACAGCAGGAGGAGCTGTTGATAAACTCTTCAGGTGAACAGCAGGAGGAGCTGTTGATAAACTCTTCAGCTGAACAGCAGGAGGCGCTGTTGATAAACTCTTCAGTTGAACAGCAGGAGGAGCTGTTGATAAACTCTTCAGGTGAACAGCAGGAGGAGCTGTTGATAAACTCTTCAGGTGAACAGCAGGAGGAGCTTTTGATAAACTCTTCAGCTGAACAGCAGGAGGCGCTGTTGATAAATTCTTCAGGTGATCAGCAGGAGGAGCTGTTGATCAACTCATCAGCTGAACAGCAGGAGGAGCTGTTGATAAACTCTTCAGGTGAACAGGCAGGAGGCGCTGTTGATAAACTCTTCAGGTGAACAGCAGGAGGAGCTGTTGATAAACTCTTCAGCTGAACAGCAGGAGGCGCTGTTGATAAACTCTTCAGGTGAACAGCAGGAGGAGCTGTTGATAAACTCTTCAGGTGATCAGCAGGAGGAGCGGTTGATAAACTCTTCAGGTGAGCAGCAGGAGGAGCGGTTGATAAACTCTTCAGTTGAACAGCAGGAGGAGCTGTTGATAAACTCTTCAGGTGATCAGCAGGAGGAGCGGTTGATAAACTCTTCAGGTGAGCAGCAGGAGGAGCGGTTGATAAACTCTTCAGTTGAACAGCAGGAGGTGCTGTTGGAAACTCTTCAGGTGAACAGCAGGAGGAGCTGTTGATAAACTCTTCAGGTGAACAGCAGGAGGCGCTGTTGGAAAATCTTCAGGTGAACAGCACGAGGAGCTGTTGATAAACTATTCAGGTGAACAGAAGGAGGCACTGTTGGAAACTCTTCAGATGAACAGCAGGAGGTGCTGTTGATAAACTGTTCAGGTGAGCAGCAGGAGGAGCTGTTGCTCTTTAGGTGAACAGCAGGAGGAGCTGTTGATAAACTCTTCAGGTGAACAGCAGGAGGCGCTGTTGGATAATCTTCAGGTAAACAGCAGGGGGAGCTGTTGATAAACTATTCAGGTGAACAGAAGTAGGCACTGTTGGAAACTCTTCAGATGAACAGCAGGAGGTGCTGTTGATAAATTCTTCAGGTGAGCAGCAGGAGGAGCTGTTGATAAACTCTGCAAGTGAACAGCAGGAGGAGCTGTTAATAAACTCTCTAGGTGAACAGCAAGAGGAGCTGTTGATAAACTCTTAAGGTGAACAGCAGGATGCGCTGTTGATAAACTCTTCAAGTGAACAGTAGGAGGAGCTGTTAATAAACTCTCTAGGTGAACAGCAGGAGGAGCTGTTGATAAACTCTTAAGGTGAACAGCAGGATGCGCTGTTGATAAACTCTTCAGGTGAGCAGCAGAAGGAGCTGTTGATAAACTATTCAGATGAACAGCAGGAGGAGATGTTGATGAATTTTTCTGGTGAAAAGCTGGAAGTGCTGTTGATAAACTCTTCAGGTGAACAGCAGGAGGTGCTGTTGGAAACTCTTCAGGTGAACAGCAGGAGGAGCCGTTGATAAATTCTTCAGGTGAAAAGCTGGAGGTGCTTTTGCTCTTCAGGTGAACAGCAGGAGGCGCTGTTGATAAACTCTGCAGATGAACAGCAGGAGGAGCTGTTGATAAATTCTTCAGGTGAAAAGCTGGAGGTGCTGTTGATAAACTCTTCAGGTGAACAGCAGGAGGAGCTGTTGATAAACTCTGCAGATGAACAGCAGGAGGAGCTGTTGATAAACTCTGCAGATGAACAGCAGGAGGAGCTGTTGATAAATTCTTCAGGTGAAAAGCTGGAGGTGCTGTTGCTCTGCAGGTGAACAGCAGGAGGAGCTGTTGATAAACTAATCAGATGAACAGCAGGAGGAGCTGTTGATAAATTTTTCAGGTGAAAAGCTAGAGGTGCTTTTGCTCTTCAGGTGAACAGCAGGAGGTGCTGTTGATAAACTCTTCAGGTGAGCAGCAGGAGGAGCTGTTGATAAGCTCTTCTGGTGAACAGCAGGAGGAGCTGTTGATAAACTCTCCAGGTGAACAGCAGGATGAGCTGTTGATAAACTATAAAGGTGAACAGCAGGAGGCGTTGTTGATCAACCCTTCAGGTGAGCAGCAGGAGGAGCTGTTGATAAAGCCTTCAGGTGAAAAGCTGGAGGTGCTGTTGCTCTGCAGGTGAACAGCAGGAGGAGCTGTTGATAAATTCTTCAGGTGAAAAGCTGGAGGTGCTGTTGCTCTGCAGGTGAACAGCAAGAGGCGCTGTTGGAAACTCTTCTGCTAAACAGCAGGAGCTGCTGTTGATAAACTCTTCAGGTGATCAGCAGGAGGTGCTGTTGATAAACTCTTCAGGTGAACATCAGGTGAACAGCAGGAGGCACTGTCGGAAACTCTTCCGGTGAAAAGCTGCAGGAGCTGTTAATAAACTCTTCAGGTGAACAGCAGGAGGTGCTGTTGGAAACTCTTCAGGTGAACAGCAGGGGGTGCTGTTGATAAACACTTCAGGTGAACAGCAGGAGGAGCTGTTGGAAACTTCAGGTGATTAGCAGGAGGTGCTATTGATAAACTCTTCATGTGAACAGCAGGAGGTGCTTTTGGAAACTTTTCAGGTGAACAGCAGGAGGTGCTGTTGGAAACTCTTCAGGTGAACAGCAGGAGGCGCTGTTGATAAACTCTTCAGATGAACAGCAGGAGGTGCTGTTGGAAACTCTTCAGGTGATCAGCAGGAGGAGCTGTTGATAAACTCTTAAGGTAAACAGCAGGCTGCGCTGTTGATAAACTCTTCAGGTGAGCAGCAGAAGGAGCTGTTGATAAACTATCCAGATGAACAGCAGGAGGAGCTGTTGATAAACTCTTCAGGTGAACAGCTGGAGGAGCTGTTGATAAACTCTTAAGGTAAACAGCAGGCTGCGCTGTTGATAAACTCTTCAGGTGAGCAGCAGAAGGAGCTGTTGATAAACTATCCAGATGAACAGCAGGAGGAGCTGTTGATAAACTATCCAGATGAACAGCAGGAGGTGCTGTTGGAAACTCTTCAGGTGAACAGCAGGAGGAGCTGTTGATAAACTATCCAGATAAACAGCAGGAGGAGCTGTTGATAAACTCTTCAGGTGAACAGCTGGAGGAGCTGTTGATAAACTCTTAAGGTAAACAGCAGGCTGCGCTGTTGATAAACTCTTCAGGTGAGCAGCAGAAGGAGCTGTTGATAAACTATCCAGATGAACAGCAGGAGGAGCTGTTGATAAATTTTTCAGGTGAAAAGCTAGAGGTGCTTTTGCTCTTCAGGTGAACAGCAGGAGGTGCTGTTGATAAACTCTTCAGGTGAGCAGCAGGAGGAGCTGTTGATAAGCTCTTCTGGTGAACAGCAGGAGGAGCTGTTGATAAACTCTCCAGGTGAACAGCAGGATGAGCTGTTGATAAACTATAAAGGTGAACAGCAGGAGGCGTTGTTGATCAACCCTTCAGGTGAGCAGCAGGAGGAGCTGTTGATAAAGCCTTCAGGTGAAAAGCTGGAGGTGCTGTTGCTCTGCAGGTGAACAGCAGGAGGAGCTGTTGATAAATTCTTCAGGTGAAAAGCTGGAGGTGCTGTTGCTCTGCAGGTGAACAGCAAGAGGCGCTGTTGGAAACTCTTCTGCTAAACAGCAGGAGCTGCTGTTGATAAACTCTTCAGGTGATCAGCAGGAGGTGCTGTTGATAAACTCTTCAGGTGAACATCAGGTGAACAGCAGGAGGCACTGTCGGAAACTCTTCCGGTGAAAAGCTGCAGGAGCTGTTAATAAACTCTTCAGGTGAACAGCAGGAGGTGCTGTTGGAAACTCTTCAGGTGAACAGCAGGAGGTGCTGTTGATAAACACTTCAGGTGAACAGCAGGAGGAGCTGTTGGAAACTTCAGGTGATTAGCAGGAGGTGCTATTGATAAACTCTTCATGTGAACAGCAGGAGGTGCTGTTGGAAACTTTTCAGGTGAACAGCAGGAGGTGCTGTTGGAAACTCTTCAGGTGAACAGCAGGAGGCGCTGTTGATAAACTCTTCAGATGAACAGCAGGAGGTGCTGTTGATAAACTCTTAAGGTAAACAGCAGGCTGCGCTGTTGATAAACTCTTCAGGTGAGCAGCAGAAGGAGCTGTTGATAAACTATCCAGATGAACAGCAGGAGGAGCTGTTGATAAACTCTTCAGGTGAACAGCTGGAGGAGCTGTTGATAAACTCTTAAGGTAAACAGCAGGCTGCGCTGTTGATAAACTCTTCAGGTGAGCAGCAGAAGGAGCTGTTGATAAACTATCCAGATGAACAGCAGGAGGAGCTGTTGATAAACTATCCAGATGAACAGCAGGAGGTGCTGTTGGAAACTCTTCAGGTGAACAGCAGGAGGAGCTGTTGATAAACTATCCAGATAAACAGCAGGAGGAGCTGTTGATAAACTCTTCAGGTGAACAGCTGGAGGAGCTGTTGATAAACTCTTAAGGTAAACAGCAGGCTGCGCTGTTGATAAACTCTTCAGGTGAGCAGCAGAAGGAGCTGTTGATAAACTATCCAGATGAACAGCAGGAGGAGCTGTTGATAAACTCTTCAGGTGAACAGCTGGAGGAGCTGTTGATAAACTCTTAAGGTAAACAGCAGGCTGCGCTGTTGATAAAATCTTCAGGTGAGCAGCAGAAGGAGCTGTTGATAAACTATCCAGATGAACAGCAGGAGGAGCTGTTGATAAACTATCCAGATGAACAGCAGGAGGAGTTGTTGATAAACTCTTCAGGTGAACAGCTGGAGGAGCTGTTGATAAACTCTTAAGGTAAACAGCAGGCTGCGCTGTTGATAAACTCTTCAGGTGAGCAGCAGAAGGAGCTGTTGATAAACTATCCAGATGAACAGCAGGAGGAGCTGTTGATAAACTCTTCAGGTGAACAGCAGGAGGCGCTGTTGGAAACTCTTAAGCTGAACAGCAGGAGGCGCTGTTGATAAACACTTCAGGTGAACAGCAGGAGGAGCTGTTGGAAACTTCAGGTGATTAGCAGGAGGTGCTATTGATAAACTCTTCATGTGAACAGCAGGAGGTGCTGTTGGAAACTTTTCAGGTGAACAGCAGGAGGTGCTGTTGGAAACTCTTCAGGTGAACAGCAGGAGGCGCTGTTGATAAACTCTTCAGGTGAACAGCAGGAGGTGCTGTTGGAAACTCTTCAGGTGATCAGCAAGAGGAGCTGTTGATAAACTCTTAAGGTGAACAGCAGGCTGTGCTGTTGATAAACTCTTCAGGTGAGCAGCAGAAGGAGCTGTTGATAAACTATCCAGATGAACAGCAGGAGGAGCTGTTGATAAACTCTTCAGGTGAACAGCTGGAGGAGCTGTTGATAAACTCTTAAGGTAAACAGCAGGCTGCGCTGTTGATAAAATCTTCAGGTGAGCAGCAGAAGGAGCTGTTGATAAACTATCCAGATGAACAGCAGGAGGAGCTGTTGATAAACTATCCAGATGAACAGCAGGAGGAGTTGTTGATAAACTCTTCAGGTGAACAGCTGGAGGAGCTGTTGATAAACTCTTAAGGTAAACAGCAGGCTGCGCTGTTGATAAACTCTTCAGGTGAGCAGCAGAAGGAGCTGTTGATAAACTATCCAGATGAACAGCAGGAGGAGCTGTTGATAAACTCTTCAGGTGAACAGCAGGAGGCGCTGTTGGAAACTCTTAAGCTGAACAGCAGGAGGCGCTGTTGATAAACACTTCAGGTGAACAGCAGGAGGAGCTGTTGGAAACTTCAGGTGATTAGCAGGAGGTGCTATTGATAAACTCTTCATGTGAACAGCAGGAGGTGCTGTTGGAAACTTTTCAGGTGAACAGCAGGAGGTGCTGTTGGAAACTCTTCAGGTGAACAGCAGGAGGCGCTGTTGATAAACTCTTCAGGTGAACAGCAGGAGGTGCTGTTGGAAACTCTTCAGGTGATCAGCAAGAGGAGCTGTTGATAAACTCTTAAGGTGAAGAGCAGGCTGTGCTGTTGATAAACTCTTCAGGTGAGCAGCAGAAGGAGCTGTTGATAAACTATTCAGATGAACAGCAGGAGGAGCTGTTGATAAACTCTTCAGGTGAACAGCAGGAGGTGCTGTTGAAAACTCTTCAGGTGAACAGCAGGAGGTGCTGTTGATAAACTCTTCAGGTGAACAGCAGGAGGCGCTGTTGATAAACTCTTCAGGTGAGCAGCAGGATGAGCTGTTGATAAACTCTTAAGGTGAACAGCAGGAGGCGTTGTTGATCAACTCTTCAGGTGAGCAGCAGGAGGAGCTGTTGATAAACTCTGCAGATGAACACCAGGAGGAGTTGTTGATAAATTGTTCAGGTGAATAGCCGGAGGAGCTGTTGATAAACACTTCAGGTGAAAAGCTGGAGGTGCTGTTGCTCTGCAGGTGAACAGCTGGAGGCGCTGTTGATAAACTATTCAGTTGAACAGCAGGAGGAGCTGTTGATAAATTTTTCAGGTGAAAAGCTGGAGGTGCTGTTGCTCTGCAGGTGAACAGCAGGAGGAGCTGTTGATAAATTTTTCAGGTGAAAAGCTGGAGGTGCTGTTGCTCTGCAGGTGAACAGCAGGAGGAGCTGTTGATAAAATCTTCAGGTGAAAAGCTGGAGGAGCTGTTAATAAATTCTTCAGGTGAAAAGCTGGAGGTGCTGTTGCTCTGCAGGTGAACAGCAGGAGGAGCTGTTGATAAACTATTCAGTTGAACAGCAGGAGGAGCTGTTGATACATTTTTCAGGTTAAAAGCAGGAGGTGCTGTTGCTCTGCAGGTGAACAGCAGGAGGCGCTGTTGGAAACTCTTCAGCTGAATAGCAGGAGCTGCTGTTGATAAACTCTTCAGGTGATTAGCAGGAGGTGCTGTCTGAAAATATTCAGGTTAACAAGAGGAGGCGCAGATGGAAACTCTTCAGCTGAACAGCAGGAGGCGCTGTTGATAAACACTTCAGCTGAACAACAGGAGGCGCTGTTGATAAACTCTTCAGGTGAACAGCAGGAGGTGCTGTTGATAAACTCTTCAGGTGAACAGCAGGAGGAGCTGTTGGAAACTATTCAGCTGAACAGCAGGAGGCTCTGTTGATAAACACTTCAGGTGAACAGCAGGAGGCGCTGTTGATAAACTCTTCAGGTGAACAGCAGGAGGTGCTGTTGATAAACTCTTCAGGTGAACAGCAGGAGGAGCTGTTGGAAACTATTCAGCTGAACAGCAGGAGGCTCTGTTGATAAACACATCAGGTGAACAGCAGGAGGCGCTGTTGATAAACTCTTCAGGTGAACAGCAGGAGGTGCTGTCTGAAAATATTCAGGTTAACAAGCAGGAGGCGCAGATGGAAACTCTTCAGCTGAACAGCAGGAGGCGCTGTTGATAAACACATCAGGTGAACAGCAGGAGGCGCTGTTGATAAACTCTTCAGGTGAACAGCAGGAGGTGCTGTTGATAAACTCTTCAGGTGAACAGCAGGAGGAGCTGTTGGAAACTATTCAGCTGAACAGCAGGAGGCTCTGTTGATAAACACTTCAGGTGAACAGCAGGAGGAGCTGTCGGAAAATATTCAGCTGAATAGCAGGAGCTGCTGTTGATAAACTCTTCAGGTGATTAGCAAGAGGTGCTATCTGAAAATATTCAGGTTAACAAGAGGAGGCGCAGATGGAAACTCTTCAGCTGAACAGCAGGAGGCGCTGTTGATAAACACTTCAGCTGAACAACAGAAGGCGCTGTTGGAAACTCTTCAGGTGAACAGCAGGAGGTGCTGTTGATAAACTCTTCAGGTGAACAGCAGGGGGCGCTGTTGTAAACTCTTCAGCTGAACAGCAGGAGGTGCTGTTGATAAACACTTCAGGTGAACAGCAGGAGGAGCTGTTGGAAACTTCAGGTGATCAGCAGGAGGTGCTGTAGCTCTTCAGGTGAACAGCAAGAGGAGCTGTTGATAAAATCTTCAGATGAACAGCAGGAGGAGCTGTTGATAAATTCTTCAGGTGAAAAGCTGGAGGTGCTGTTGCTCTGCAGGTGAACAGCAGGAGGCGCTGTTGGAAACTCTTCAGCTGAACAGCAGGAGCTGCTGTTGATAAACTCTTCAGGTGATTAGCAGGAGGTGCTGTCGGAAAATATTCAGGTTAACAGCAGGAGGCGCAGATGGAAACTCTTCAGCTGGACAGCAGGAGGCGCTGTTGATAAACACATCAGGTGAACAGCAGGAGGCGCTGTTGATAAACTCTTCAGGTGAACAGCAGGAGGTGCTGTTGATAAACTCTTCAGTTGAACAGCAGGAGGAGCTGTTGGAAACTCTTCAGCTGAACAGCAGGAGGCTCTGTTGATAAACACTTCAGGTGAACAGCAGGAGGAGCTGTCGGAAAATATTCAGGTTAACAGCAGGAGGCGCAGATGGAAACTCTTCAGCTGAACAGCAGGAGGCGCTGTTGATAAACACTTCAGGTGAACAGCAGGAGTCACTGTTGGAAACTCTTCAGGTGATCAGCAGGAGGTGCTTTTGATAAACTCTTCAGGTGAACAGCAGGAGGTGCTGTTGGAAACTTTTCAGGTGAACAGCAGGAGGTGCTGTTGGAAACTTTTCAGGTGAACAGCAGGAGGTGCTGTTGATGAACTCTTCAGGTGAACAGCAGGAGGTGCTGTTGGAAACTCTTCAGGTGAACAGCAGGAGGTGCTGTTGGAAACTCTTCAGGTGAACAGCAGGAGGCGCTGTTGATGAACTCTTCAGGTGAACAGCAGAAGGACCTGTTGATAAACTCTTCAGGTGAACAGCAGGAGGCGCTGTTGATAAAATCTTCAGGTGAACAGCAGTAGGAGCTGTTGATAAACTCTTAAGGTGAGCAGCAGGAGGAGCTGTTGTTCTTCAGGTTGCTGTTGTAAACTCTTCAGGTGAACAGCAGGAGGTGCTGTTGGAAACTCTTCAGGTGATCAGCAGGAGGTGCTTTTGATAAACTCTACAGGTGAACAGCAGGAGGTGCTGTTGGAAACTTTTCAGGTGAACAGCAGGAGGTGCTGTTGGAAAATTTTCAGGTGAACAGCAGGAGGTGCTGTTGGAAACTCTTCAGGTGAACAGCAGGAGGTGCTGTTGGAAACTCTTCAGGTGAACAGCAGGAGGCGCTGTTGATGAACTCTTCAGGTGAACAGCAGAAGGACCTGTTGATAAACTCTTCAGCTGAACAGCAGGAGGTGCTGTTGGAAACTTTTCAGGTGAACAGCAGGAGGTGCTGTTGGAAACTTTTCAGGTGAACAGCAGGAGGTGCTATTGATAAACTCTTCAGGTGAACAGCAGGAGGTGCTGTTGGAAACTCTTCAGGTGAACAGCAGGAGGTGCTGTTGGAAACTCTTCAGGTGAACAGCAGGAGATGCTGTTGGAAACTCTTCAGGTGAACAGCAGGAGGAGCTGTCGGAAACTCTTCAGGTGAACAGAAGGAGGAGCTGTTGGAAACTCTTCAGGTGATCAGCAGGAGGTGCTTTTGATAAACTCTTCAGGTGAATAGCAGGAGGTGCTGTTGGAAACTTTTCAGGTGAACAGCAGGAGGTGCTGTTGATAAACTCTTCAGGTGAACAGCAGGAGGTGCTGTTGGAAACTCTTCAGGTTAACAGCAGGAGGTGCTGTTGGAAACTCTTCAGGTGAACAGCAGGAGGCGCTGTTGATGAACTCTTCAGGTGAACAGCAGAAGGACCTGTTGATAAACTCTTCAGCTGAACAGCTGGAGGTGCTGTTGGAAACTTTTCAGGTGAACAGCAGGAGGTGCTGTTGGAAACTTTTCAGGTGAACAGCAGGAGGTGCTGTTGATAAACTCTTCAGGTGAACAGCAGGAGGTGCTGTTGGAAACTCTTCAGGTGAACAGCAGGAGGTGCTGTTGTAAACTATTCAGGTGAACAGCAGGAGGCGCTGTTGATGAACTCTTCAGGTGAACAGCAGAAGGACCTGTTGATAAACTCTTCAGCTGAACAGCAGGAGGTGCTGTTGGAAACTTTTCAGGTGAACAGCAGGAGGTGCTGTTGGAAACTTTTCAGGTGAACAGCAGGAGGTGCTGTTGATAAACTCTTCAGGTGAACAGCAGGAGGTGCTGTTGGAAACTCTTCAGGTGAACAGCAGGAGGTGCTGTTGGAAACTCTTCAGGTGAACAGCAGGAGGTGCTGTTGGAAACTCTTCAGGTGAACAGCAGGAGGAGCTGTCGGAAACTCTTCAGGTGAACAGAAGGAGGAGCTGTTGGAAACTCTTCAGGTGATCAGCAGGAGGTGCTTTTGATAAACTCTTCAGGTGAATAGCAGGAGGTGCTGTTGGAAACTTTTCAGGTGAACAGCAGGAGGTGCTGTTGATAAACTCTTCAGGTGAACAGCAGGAGGTGCTGTTGGAAACTCTTCAGGTGAACAGCAGGAGGTGCTGTTGGAAACTCTTCAGGTGAACAGCAGGAGGCGCTGTTGATGAACTCTTCAGGTGAACAGCAGAAGGACCTGTTGATAAACTCTTCAGCTGAACAGCAGGAGGTGCTGTTGGAAACTTTTCAGGTGAACAGCAGGAGGTGCTGTTGGAAACTTTTCAGGTGAACAGCAGGAGGTGCTGTTGATAAACTCTTCAGGTGAACAGCAGGAGGTGCTGTTGGAAACTATTCAGGTGAACAGCAGGAGGTGCTGTTGTAAACTCTTCAGGTGAACAGCAGGAGGTGCTGTTGGAAACTCTTCAGGTGAACAGCAGGAGGAGCTGTCGGAAACTCTTCAGGTGAACAGAAGGAGGAGCTGTCGGAAACTCTTCAGCTGAACAGCAGGAGGAGCTGTTGGAAACTTCAGGTGAACAGCAGGAGGCGCTGTTGGAAACTCATCAGGTGATCAGCAGGAGGTGCTGTTGATAAACCGTTCAGGTGAATATCAGGTGAACAGCAGGAGGCATTGTTGGAAACTCTTCAGGTGAAAAGCTGCAGGAGCTGTTAATAAACTGTTCAGGTGAACAGTAGGAGGAGCTGTTGGAAACTTCAGGTGAACAGCAGGAGGCGCTGTTGGAAACTCATCAGGTGATCAGCAGGAGGTGCTGTTGATAAACTCTTCAGGTGAATATCAGGTGAACAGCAGGAGGCGCTGTCGGGAACTCTTCAGGTGAAAAGCTGCAGGAGCTGTTAATTTACTCTTCAGGTGAACAGCAGGAGTGGCTTTCGGAAACTCTTCAGCTGAACAGCAGGAGGCGCTGTTGATAAACACTTCAGGTGAACAGCAGGAGGAGCTGTTGTAAACTCTTCAGGTGATCAGCAGGAGGTGCTGTTGATGAACTCTTCAGGTGAACAGCAGGAGGCGCAGTTGGAAACTCTTCAGCTGAACAGCAGGAGGCGCTGTTTATAAACACTTCAGGTGAACAGCAGGAGGCGCTGTTGATGAACTCTTCAGGTGAACAGCAGGAGGCGCAGTTGGAAACTCTTCAGCTGAACAGCAGGAGGTGCTGTTTATAAACACTTCAGGTGAACAGCAGGAGGCGCTGTTGATAAACACTTCAGGTGAACAGCAGGAGGCGCAGTTGGAAACTCTTCAGCTGAACAGCAGGAGGCGCTGTTGATAAACTCTTCAGCTGAACAGCAGGAGGCACTGTTGATAAACTTCAGGTGAACAGCAGGAGGAGCTGTTGTAAACTCTTCAGGTGATCAGCAGGAGGAGCTGTTGATGAACTCTTCAGTTGAACAGCAGGAGGCGCAGTTGGAAACTCTTCAGCTGAACAGCAGGAGGCGCTGTTGATAAACACTTCAGGTGAGCAGCAGGAGGCACTGTTGATAAACTCTTCAGGTGAACAGCAGGAGGAGCTGTTGTAAACTCTTCAGGTGATCAGCAGGAGGAGCTGTTGATGAACTCTTCAGGTGAACAGCAGGAGGAGCAGTTGGAAACTCTTCAGCTGAACAGCAGGAGGCACTGTTGATAAACTCTTCAGGTGAACAGCAGGAGGCGCTGTTGATAAACACTTCAGGTGAGCAGCAGGAGGCACTGTTGATAAACTCTTCAGGTGAACAGCAGGAGGAGCTGTTGTAAACTCTTCAGGTGATCAGCAGGAGGAGCTGTTGATGAACTCTTCAGGTGAACAGCAGGAGGAGCAGTTGGAAACTCTTCAGCTGAACAGCAGGAGGAGCTGTTGATAAACTCTTCAGGTGATCAGCAGGAGGAGCTGTTGATGAACTCTTCAGGTGAACAGCAGGAGGCGCTGTTGATAAACACTTCAGGTGAGCAGCAGGAGGCACTGTTGATAAACTCTTCAGGTGAACAGCAGGAGGAGCTGTTGTAAACACTTCAGGTGATCAGCAGGAGGAGCTGTTGATGAACTCTTCAGGTGAACAGCAGGAGGCGCTGTTGATAAACTCTTCAGGTGAACAGCAGGAGGAGCTGTTGATAAACTCTTCAGGTGATCAGCAGGAGG
Organism: Vimba vimba; assembly: GCA_022828995.1. Taxonomy (NCBI): domain Eukaryota; kingdom Metazoa; phylum Chordata; class Actinopteri; order Cypriniformes; family Leuciscidae; genus Vimba; species Vimba vimba. The sequence continues at coordinate 49,705,796 of CM040820.1, read as the reverse complement.
AGCTGTTGATGAACTCTTCAGGTGAACAGCAGGAGGCGCTGTTGATAAACACTTCAGGTGAGCAGCAGGAGGCACTGTTGATAAACTCTTCAGGTGAACAGCAGGAGGAGCTGTTGTAAACACTTCAGGTGATCAGCAGGAGGAGCTGTTGATGAACTCTTCAGGTGAACAGCAGGAGGAGCAGTTGGAAACTCTTCAGCTGAACAGCAGGTGGCGCTGTTGATAAACTCTTCAGGTGAACAGCAGGAGGAGCTGTTGATAAACTCTTCAGGTGATCAGCAGGAGGAGCTGTTGATGAACTCTTCAGGTGAACAGCAGGAGGCGCAGTTGGAAACTCTTCAGCTGAACAGCAGGAGGCGCTGTTGATGAACTCTTCAGGTGAACAGCAGGAGGAGCAGTTGGAAACTCTTCAGCTGAACAGCAGGAGGCGCTGTTTATAAACCCTTCAGGTGAACAGCAGGAGGAGCTGTTGATAAACTCTTCAGGTGAACAGCAGGAGGAGCAGTTGGAAACTCTTCAGCTGAACAGCAGGAGGCGCTGTTTATAAACCCTTCAGGTGAACAGCAGGAGGCGCTGTTTATAAACCCTTCAGGTGAACAGCAGGAGGAGCTGTTGATAAACTCTTCAGGTCATCAGCAGGAGGAGCTGTTGATAAATAAACCATAAACCATTTTAATGTGAGATTACATGGTACTTTATGCACTGCTCAGTTTTAAGATGTTGTTTGGATTTTGCCTTCATAATTTGAGACTAGAGGACAGAAAACATCAAAAATAAAAAATTCTTTAAAGTCAGTCATTAAAGACAGTGAGTTTGAGTGATAAATCTGCACTTCAGCAGATTCACAGTTTTATTAATTTCTATATTGTGAAGGTTTGCGCACATATTTTATTCCTGAAAAGAGAAAATCAGAATCCCCAAAAACCTTTAACTCAAATATCTCAACAAAATCAAACAGGAATTATGAATCTGCTTTATCCAATGTTCAGATTTATGTGCTGGAAATGTATGCAAATTAGTGTATATTTAATTAGTGCCTCATTTGCATATTAAACAATTTCAGTACCATTTCAGAAAACTTGTAATACAAAACTTGTTTGGAATTGTTAATGTAATCAATAAAGTGGGGAAACATGTGTGATATATAAGTTTGATTCCTTCATCTGGAGTGTTTTGCCTAAATAATAATTATAATAAATGAAAACAAAAAGTTGAAGTGAGATAGTTCTTACGAACTGCTCCGAGACACGAAGGTTGAGATCCAAATGCAGCTTTAATTAAGGGGCAATCCAGACACGTAATCCAATATACAGGCAATAGGTCAAAACACAGGTAGGCCGTCCAAACAAACAAAACAAAACAAAACAAAACAAAACAAACAAACAAACAAACAAACAAACAAACAAACAAACAAACAAACAAACAAACCAGGCAGGGGTCAGAGGTAGTGATGTGACATTTGAACCGAGGCGTCGGAGCTTGTGTCGAGAAAAAATGGGCGTGCCAGATGAAGCCGCGATTTGATGCTTGTGTTGTTAACGTGAAAATCACGTGACTAATGACAAACAAGGCCTCGGTTTGTGTGGATACGTCATCGGTTCGGTCTGAGTGTCGCTTCCGGAAAAAGGCGGTTCGAAACTCGCGCCACCTTGTGGGTGTTGTCAGGAGTAGTAGAAGCAGTTGTAGTAGAGTCAGAGAGTCAGAGAGTTAGATCACTATCATTGTCATTGTAGTTATTGTGTCATATATGTGTTAGGGCTGTATATTATTGCATTATCAGGTTAGAATAGTTATAGTATATTGTTATTATTAATTATAGTAGCTATATTATAGTCTTGTTATATGAATAAGATAAGATTATTTGGATTGCTTTGGATTTTTGGATCTGGACTGGATTGCCCTTTTGGATTTGTTTGCTTTTGTGACCTCTTTTTTTTTCCTGGTAATGGAGCCAGCAAGAAAGAAGGAATCCTCCCCTGTCTGGGATCAACAGAAGCATCAGTGTCCTCATTTATACCAGCTGGCACTGGCATTTTTATGTTCCCCTGCATCCTCTGTTCCTTCTTTTCCAAGGCTGGAGAGATTTTGTCCGAGAAGAGGAATCGTCTAAACCCCAACACACTTGAAATAATTCTGTTTCTCAATAAAAATCTATTGTAATCCTTCCTTCACCCACCCCAAACTGCAGTGTTGCAGGTTGCTCCTCTACATCCCCAGTCCCATAAGCACAACACTGCACAAAAAACAAATTTTCCCACCCCAGACTATTCTGTTGCAGTTTACTTTACTACACTCCCTCCACCATAAGCACTGCACTCAACACAGTGTCACTTTTGTTGTTCATACTGTCACTATCCAAACAATTTATGAATAATTAATTAACTGTGTGTGTGTGTGTGTGTGTGTGTGTGTGTGTGTGTGTGTGTGTGTGTGTGTGTGTGTGTGTGTGTGTGTGTGTGTGTGTACAAGTAAATTCAGACAGAGAAAGATACATATTTTATATTATACCCAGGCAATGGACAAATGTACGCTCAGGTCTGTTTTTTAAAGGTTACAGACATTAACAGTGAGAAGAAAATAAATAAATACAGAGTTCAGATGCAAAAGCCTCCAAGTGCCATCTGAAATTTTCATGTAGAATGATCATTTTTTATAAAGCTTGTATATTTAAGTTAAGTAATTTCACTTATATGACAATTAATAGGTAATTTGCATTGCCATTTAAGTGAAATTATTAAACTTAAATATACAAGCTTGATAAAAATGATCATTCTAGAAGAAAATTTCAGATGACACTTGGAGGCTTTTGCATCTGAACTCTTCAAATGTTTATTTATCGGGGGATGACACTGGTTCAGAATTAATTAATTTGACTGCTATGTCTTTGCACAGTAGCTAGCTGTCACTAGTGAGCAATGCTGAATGAAGCTTTGAGTAATGAACCTTTGGCTGAAGCAATGGGCTGCGATGTCTCAGTGATTCAGGAAGCTTCATCTCCCCATCACTAGTCAGAGGCAAAAGAGTAATCCACGAAACAGGCAAAAAATCCAAAAAACCAAGAGACATGAAACCAGGGAAAACGCTCAGAAATGCAGTACAACAGCATACAAAACTTCGCAGTGAGTGAATGAGTGAACATGGTATAAATAGGCTGAGACTAACAGGGTAATGAGACACAGGTGAATGCAATCAGTGATGAGTCCGGGCAGTGAGTTATGGGAAATGTAGTTTGTGAGGGAGTGATAATAGTCTGGTGTGGAGTGCCCTCTGGTGGCTCTCAAGGGCACTCCAGCTGGTGATGTTACAATAGTATGTAAGTGTGCTGCTGATAACACTGGGTTAAAGGAGATATTTAGAGATGGATCTACTGATGTTTGGATCAATGAGTGGGAATTACTGGAATTACTGAGATCACTCTTCTTTACAAGGCTGAAACTGAGTTTTTCTACCGTACCCTCATTGATCTGTACAAAATGTGTTCTTACTATAATTGTACAGACATGCAAAAAACACATATTTTGAAACTTGTACATTTTTGCATGTTCAGCCACTGTTCAGTTCAGGAAACTCTGGTCTGAGAATTTCACACTGTAAAAAAAAAAAAAAAAAATTACATTTACGGTAAAAAACAAAAAAACAAAACGGCAGCTGTGGTTGCCAGAAATTTACCATAAAAACATACAGTAGCAACATTTTAGGTTTTACAGACTTAACTTAAATTTACAGTAAAAAAAAACAAAAAAAAAACACTATCTGATATAATGTTAATTTTCCGATCTATTGAAGTACTAATATTTGTTTTGTACCATTGTAATACACTGACAACCACCAATCACAGCGGAGCTGAGAGTCACATGATCAATCAAAGCTCATCATAAGCGGCTTTTCCACTAGAAAGTTAATATATAGAAGCTGCACAGTGTCTTTCACATACACACTAATGGTAACACACATCACACATGACATTTTAAAAATGCAATAAACATTCATTTAACAACATTAAATGTAACATAAAACACTAGAGTACATCACTGATTAGAAAAAATCAAGAAAAAAAATAGAAAAACTATGAAGAAACAGTTATTTCAACAAAAATACATTAAATGTGAAGTGTCACACAGGGAATTGTGGGAATGCCAATTTACGTTTTTCACCGTAAATTATACAATGACTTGTTCTTTTTCACATCAAAACTGTAAACTTAACGGTATTTTACTGTAAAATTACATAAAATACGGTTAGATCTATCAGTTATCAGTCTTTGAGCTCCTGCCAACTCTCTCTCTCTCTCTCTCTGTGTGTGTGTGTGTGTGTGTGTGTGTGTGTGTGTGTGTGTGTGTGTGTGTGTGTGTGTGTGTGTGTGTGTGTGTGTGTGTCTGTGTGTAAGTGTTTGTGTGTGTTTGTCTGAATGCGTGACAGATCAGGAGCCGCGCGTTTGGCCGTGAGCAGGGGTGGAGGGAGAGAGAGAGAGTGTGTGTGTGTGTGTGTGTGTGTGTGTGTGTGTGTGTGTGTGTGTGTGTGTGTGTGTGTGTGTGCGTGCAGCAGAACTGAACTCTCTCTGGGTGTGTCGATATTAAAGGTGGAGATCAACCCAAATGATCGTTTTTTCCTCATTGATCATCGTCACTGTCTTTCTCCTGTGGAACATAAAAGGAATATTTTGAGATATGTCAGTTTTTTGGCCATACAATTGAAGTCATTTATTACAATTAACAGCTACACTATGAACAATCGCACATAATAACGCAGGTGATGCATTATTGTGCATTTAAAAGACACTTGGAAGATGTTTAATCTTTATGAGGAATAACATTCTCCAATGAAATGCTATATTGAGGAAAACTAAAGCTGTAAACGAAGTTGCTGCCTGAATAATATCAAGTACAATCAACTTGGATGTTTAATTTCAACTTAAATTACACTTACACTTACACTTACAACTTAACTGACCCTAACTGAAATTAGTTGAATCTTGTACAATTAATAAAAAAGTTAAAACTGACTAACTTATTTTGATGAGTTAAAGCAATGTAAATACATGTTGTCATAACTTAATCATATATATTTTTACAGTGTAGTTTATTTTCAAAGCATTATCTTTATGGATAGGCAAGTAGGCTATACATATTTGATTAACCTGTTTCATGATCTAATAGTTGTTTAGTATACTTTAACTACGACATTAAAATATGGATTTATTTACAAATAAAATATCCCTTTGAATGCACTTTTTGCAAAGTAATGAATTAATAACAGGAGCGATCAGTTTTGCTACAGAGAGAGAGTTCGAAATATTAATAGATGCCTTTAGATTTCTGTCACACACTAACAAATGAAAAAGAGTGAAAGTGAATGTGATTCTCAGAGCTTCAGTTCTCCAGCAGGAGGCGCTATAATCACGATCATCAGACGAACTCGGAGATTACATGTTCTTGATATTTATTCTCAAACTACAGATCTTCCAGCGTTATAACCAGCTCTGCTGCTGGGAATGGACTGCAACGTTGAACATTTGCCTTTCACACTTTTTACACTTTACCCGACAGCAATCAAACCATAATCGGCGTTTCGCGATCACAGGTTCAGTCATGCTTTAATTTTCATCCTTTATTTAATATTTAGGTGAAACTATTATAATTGGGAACCAATCAAATATGAGTCATTTAAGAATGATCTAATAGTCCCATCAGTGAATATCCTTCTAATATTGAATTCGAATTTTTAGGTTATCCGTGGTCTTATTGTATTCTCATTCGATTTTTATTTTATTATTTTATTTTATGTTATTATGTCGTAAAAAATGATTGAATTATTTGTAGCCTATATTAGGCTATGTATCTCATTATCTTTTGACTTGGTGTGAATTCTGTCATGTACTCCCGAAACATGACTTTATTTCTTCTTTGAACACAAGAGGTTATTTTAAAGAACGATGATAAAAAAACTGAGGCTAGAAGACATAAATGCATTCTGGTTTAGAACGATATGATGACGGATATTTTTAAGCTTTTGTGCTTCTACAGATTCCATTTCAGTTACACCAAACATTTATGAAAGATTGTCCATGTCTGATATCTAACATTCATATATTTTAAATAATCATTCCCCCTCCGCTTTTTTAATTTAGTGTTTTGACAAAGAACACGGAGAAGTTTTCTTCACCTCGATAGATTTCGACTACTATTCGAAATCAAACAGGCAAACATTGAAACCCAGTCTGACCTATATATGAGAAGTTTAAGCGATACATATTTAGCTCAGAATCCACTGATTCGTAATTGATATATTATAGTCTTTCGTGTCGCTCAGAAGGTTATCAGCATTGTTTGCTGTAAATGAACTCCTTCATATACACTATTAATTAAAGACACTTTTAATAGCCAGTTTTTTTCACGCGAACCCTGGCGAGAACATGTTTGCATGCGTGTATGAGCTGACGTGTCCTTTGCTCTTTGACCGCTGGGTGGCGCTATCTCGAGTTGATCTCAGCACGACTCAGACGTGTAATAAACACGAGTCTGATAACAGAGGCGCCAGGTGAGCAATAGAAGGAGCAATTGCGATAGTTTACACGCTGTTTACCACTGTTCTTCAGCGCCAATGCCGTTACTTATTAACCTTACATTATACAAATAAAGATACACTCTTGATAAACTCTGACTCGAGGCTCCAGAGAGTGAATTTTACATTCTTTCAGGTTCACATCGATCTAATAAACACGCACGACGGGCCTTATGAAGCTTGATGTAC